>JAVJIF010002509.1:0-342043 GCA_038442645.1 Agave tequilana | reverse complement strand
AGTTAACTTGAAACTTTGCTAAACGAAATTATTAAAAGCATAATTACATATGTTTTGTTATCATCAAAACTAGGGTTAATGGCCTTTGGGCCAATAACTATCATATATCTCAATACAAAAAAACAGTACCGATATAGGGGATCGGTACGAATACAAGAAAAAGTACCGATACAGGAGATCGTATGAATACAGAAAATAGTACAGATACAGAGACCATTATGAATACAAGAAAATGATACAGTTTTGAAAAACAGTATAAATAATGATTTTAACTCTTCACAACCATTAGGGAAAAAATAATAATTGAATTATTAAGTAGACAAGCGGACATGCAAGCAAGCGGTTATCCAAGCGAAGCTAAACAAGCTGAAGCGAAACTAACGTATAGCACTAGACGCCATCATGTTCGGCGTGAGTATCACTCGCGGCACGGCTAAACGTATACGACAGAGCGAGCATGAACGCTATTCTACCGTGTGTGGTGAAGTCACGCTCACAGTGTAATTAAGATCGATTGGAGTTAGCGGCAAAGTGCTGAGCGCTAGGTCACCTACCAGGCGTATCTAAAAGACCTGAAGGTTTGAACACACTCCTCTTTCAAAGAAGTGGGTGAAAAGCCCGTAAAGGCTGAAGTGCTAGAAACCAAATACATACCTGCAGAATGTTAGTACCAATCACGTGCATGTAAACACCGTAATAACTAGCTATCAGTAGAGTAGTGAAACCCGAAGGCTGAGCAAAGCAGGAATAAGGTAACTGAGCATACAAGTGAACAATCAAGCAGAGTTAAGCAAGCTGGAGAGAGGCTAACACAAAATGCTTAAACGCTATCACGCCTAGTGTAGTTGTCACTCACGGCGAAGCCACAATAACGTACAGCAATCGCTTGTGACGTAACTATACTCGGACGAAGTTAGCGATAGAGCGCTAGGATAGCTTACCAAGCGGAGCATGAAAGCCCAGAGGCTGAACACAACCCGAAGGTTGGGTATAGCAGCCCGGAAATTGATCGCAGCCCGAAGGCTGGGTATAATACCTGCTGATTAGTCTACAATTATGCATTATAACATCACATTTTTCTACTGATTTATAAATAAAATATCATTTTTAACTGTGTTTTGGTCTACTTTGCAGAAATCAAGAGTCTAGGGGCAAAGGAGTAATAAGAGCTTAATTAAACCCATTTTCAGGTATTTAAATTCAGATTTCTTTGAGGCCAAGCTAGAGAATTTCTAGAAGATACATAGAATCTAGACGTTGGCGGGTATTTGACGAAAATCTGGACCCAAATACTGAATCTGAGCATATCTGGAAGGTCCCCGAAGTGACGTGAAACTACGCGTCAAAACCAGGGAACTAAGTCCCTGGTTTTGCCACAGAAATTCGCGTTTTCGCGACAATGACGCGTTGATTTTCAACGCGTGGCCTCGTCTCGTCTTCTAGAATCTCCTTTCACCTATAAAAGGCCCTTTAGAGACCTGAAACGCAAGCAGATTGAGAAATAGGCTAGGTTTTCTCTCTTTTAGTGTAGGTGTTCTTCTTTTCTTTTCTTTTATATTTTCATTTCATTTTTAGATCATGTATTAACACTGAGAGATTCAGAGAGAGAGAAAGAGAGAGATTGATGTAATAAATGGTGACAATCTATGTAAAGGTGTCTCCTTTCTTCTCTATTGTAATCTTCTCCATCTTCTACATGATGCTTAGTTAATTTTTCTTCTCATGGCAATCAACTACTAACCACTAACCATCTAATCACTTACTTGATAATCTACATGAATCTAAATAGCCTCTACAAGACCTTGCTCTTGCAAGAGCCATTGATGGCTCATGATGATGGATTCTAACATTCTAAGATTTCTAACGTCTAACCCACTAACTTACTAACTTGCAATGTCTTCTTTATTTCATGCTCATCTCTAACAGGTTTGATGATTTAATAGTAGCTCGCAACTTGTTGTATGGTATGGATGTGTTGTTTGAATGTAGAAAAACAATCTTATGTGACATGCTTTGTATCGCCGCTTGAAGCCAAGGAATAGAGATGGCCAAGGATCCATATGAGGCAACTATCACTAAGAGATTAACATGATTAGTGGAGAAATTAATAGTTAGTAGCCATGAGTTTTCTTTCATCTTATTTTAAAAATCAATTTCAAAACCCTTTTATCATTTTCCCATTATTGTTCTCACCAACTTCTTAGTTCATCTTTGTTTCATCTTCTTTTTGTTTTTAAAATCATTTCTCTTTTATTTTCACATCACCGTTTTATCGCCTTCTTCACCTGTCACTTCTGAATTATTTTCTTTTTTGTTTTCTAAGTCTTTAAACAAAGAAGAACTTGTTAACAACCAACGTGAATAAGAACTGTTAATGCTTCTATCGCCTCCCATCCCTGTGGATTCGACCTGTTGAGCCAATGCAATAACGAAGTATCGAGGGAACACTAGTACACACTCTTTTACACTGATTTTACAAAACACACATTTTAGAGTGCTGGTTTTACCCGATCAAATTTTGGCGTCATTGCCGGGGAACGGGAATGGTTTTGATTTCATGTTTTTGTTAACATTTTCTTCTCTATTTTGGTGCAGGGCAATTTTTACAGAAATTTTACATTGCAGAAATCTACTCTTGTTTGCCTCTCCCTGCTCTTGAAAGCAAAAGTCTTGCTTCTAAAACTTTGCCGCGGAAATCAAAGATAAGCCGTAAAACGCGGCAATTTTGTGGCAATTGTACTTTGCTTTTGCAGGGACTTTGCAAGTTGCATATATTGTTATATTCTGCTGCCAATTTTCTGCTTTGATTGCCTACACACTACAATAATTAAATAGCTAAAATATGGTATTTGGACGCTTTAAAATGGTTTAGACATTTACATTTAGGCACGTGTCAATTCAATTCAATATACTGTATTTTGTTATTGTGATATGGACTGAGGTGCATATATGGCATTGCATATAGCATAAGACAAATACGTGGGTGATTTACTCGCTTTATATGTTTTTTTATCTATATTGCATGCTTGCACGAATTGAAATTAAGCGCAAAACTCATACAAGATAAAGTGGGGATTTCATCACCCTTCCTCAGCCCAAAAAACCACCTCTCCACTCACACAACCCAAACCTTAATAAAAATTGATAGATGTTGGCCTCTAGGAACATCTCGGACTCATTAAGAGATTGACCGAGGGTGAAACTTGTTTTGAGTCTTACTCTTGTGAAATCGGTGTCTAAGGTTGGGGATTGAGAGGTTACGTCTTAAAGATACTGTGATTTGGAGTAATTAAGATCTGTTGCTTACGCACAGATACCTCTCACTGTATTTTGTTCCTACCTGGCCGATTAGCTTGTGGTCAAATTCATACAACCACCCCTGGGTAATCGACTAGTTAGGAGTCATCTAGGTCTAGGTCAACCCTAGTCTAGGCTTGGTTTTGATTTTATTTCTTTTTGTTTGTTATTTGCTTTTTCTTTTTTATTTGTGATTGTTTGTGAAATGAAATTCAACAACAACAATTCTTTCAATCCTATTATGAATCCATACTTCACATCGACCCCATTTGATTCGAATAATTCTAACCCGACTGTTTACAATATAAACTAACCAAATACACTGGGTTGGACTTATTTGAATCAATACAACCCATACCCTCAATCTTATGACCATAATTTCCAAAATAACTTCAACTCTTCACAGAGTCAATGGGGATTCACCTCCCCCGAGTCAAATTTTCAACCTCCTTATCCACCTTATCCACCTTGTCCACAATTTCACAATATTCATTCCCCGATTTCGCTTCCTATACTCCTGTTCTAGACCAACCCATAGAAGAAAAATCTGAGTTAGAAAAGAGTATAGAAGCCAACATGCAAGGGCTGAGCGACAATTTCAGAAAATGTTAACCTCCCCAATTTCACAATATTTTCAAGAGTCTTACTCAGTCCCACCATTCGAAGCGGTCAAATATCCATCTTAGAATTGATTAAGGAACTCTTGCGTGAGTCAGAGCGACAATCTCAAACATGTTGGACTCACACTATTCACAAATTTTCCAAAACTAAGATTCTTACACTCCCTTTCTAGAATATCCACTTGAATAAATATCACATCTAGAAAAGAGTATAAAAATCTTAAAGGAGGCTTCATTACAATTTTAGAAATCTTCTGCCCGGTCTATCAATAGGTTGGAAACACAATTAAGTCAATTGGTTAACATTTATAGGAACGAGGAAACCCTCTCTTGTCAACCTTTGACCAATTCAGATATCTCTGACTCTATTGATTTGACCCAGGGCTCATGTTGTTTTGAAAACCAAGATTCAATTTTAGCACATCCATTTGAAGCTGACCAACATCAAATTCTTGAGAATCACATTGACATGTTGGCAAGTTATCCTTTTTCTGAAATTGAACTTGAGCATGAATATGATCTTGAATCTCAACTTAGTAATTCAATTTCACTTCCTAACTCAATAATGACTCAGGTGTCTGTACCTGATGTCAATCCCTTACCTGAGTCAGTATTGGATCCTGTGCCTATTCATTATGAAATTGAATCACCAATCTTGTATGATCATCATATTGAACTAGACCAATTTTATACTTTTGAAAGTCCCATTAACAAATTGGCAAGTTCTCATTTTTATGAAATTGAACTCAATGAGGAATGTGACCTAGATTCTCAAATTTGTGATCCAGTTCAAATTTCTGAATTAATATTGACTCCTATTTTGCTACCTGATTTGAGCAACATTTTAGAGTCTATTTTGATTCCCATACCTATCATTCTTAAACTTGAATTACCAATCATAAAAAGTCGCATTACGTTATGGGGAAATGAATATGAATTAGATTTCAACTTCTTGATTTGGACCTGATTCATGAACCAATTTTAACTCCTGAATCTTTACTTGACTTAAATTAAATTCCTGAGTCTGTAGTAGTTCATGTACTTCTTGAGTTCAAATCAATCATTCCATCTTTTCACCCTCCATTTTAACAAGGATGTTGATAAAATTGACTCTGAAGTTATTTTGAAAATTTGAAAATTAGATGGGATAAAATTCATAATAAAAATCATTCATATATATACACACACACACACACAATATATACATACATATATTCATATATATATATATATATATATATATATATATATATATATATATATATATATATAGACACACACACACATACATATATACATATATATATATACATATATATAGGTATATATATACATATACATATATATACATATATATATCATTTTAGTGGGTTGTATTATTAGAGATCTCTGATGGGTTCCTCAGAACTCCACGCAAATTGGATTGAGCCGCATTTCATGGACCATCAAACCACCACCAGAACCACCACCTTGAGGTGATTTTTTCTCCCTCTCTATTTGTTTCATGCATACGTACATTCACGATGCATTGAGGACAATGCATGAGATAAGTGTGGGGGAGAGTCTACTAACGTAGAACTTTTTAGATTTTCTTTCTTTTTCACTTCTTTTAGGATACTTTTAGAAATCTTCCCTTTTGTTTAGGATTTTTCTCTTTCTTTAAAAATTTTTTAAACAAGAGACAAAGTTTTTATCCATTTTTAAGAAAATTAAGATGATCTTAGAAATTAAGGAAGCCTTAGTTATGACATCTTAAACCTAGTCGAAATAATGGATCTTGTTTAAGATTATAGGCCAAGTATAATAAATTGGAGAGATAATTTTATCTTGAATTTTTTGCCTTAGTATACACTTCACACTTACACATTTTTGGAATAAAAACAAAGACCTCAAATGCCATAGAGAAAATAAAAAGATAAAATAATATGATATATATGAATAAGAGAAAAAACCACTTATTAAGCTGGATAACTATGCCTCAAGAAGTATGATTATTCACGCCTAACGGTGGTCAAAAGAAACAAATAATCCCCCTTAGTTTGTGACCTTGTTTACTCGAGTTTTTAAATCCGAGGGATGTTTTCTCATCTGGTGCCCTAAGACCGCATGGTCTGGGAGTCATCGGTTAAAGGCTCACAACCCGGGTAAACTAGAAAGCCTAAGAAAACTAAGGGAAGAAAAACGAAATATATATATATATATATATATATATATATATATATATATATATATATATATATATATATAAATAGCTTGATGGTTAGAGTTGAAATCCCAGAAATCTTTACTGTCACAAAGTGCATATTATCTAGGTTTATGAAGGATAAAATATTCAATCCAGTTTTGGATTCTTACCTTAATTGATGACAAGATCTTGCATATAAACTAAGTTTAAGGAAGAATAATTTTTTGTGGACTTATGATCTTAGATCGCATATATTTTTGTAAAAATATTTCGAAAAGTTGTCTCTCTTTCAAAATGTGTTTTCAAGATACTATCATTTATTTTCTTTCTTTATGCATTTGTGGGTGCAATCTGCTGAAAACCCTCAGGAGACAAAACTCCTCCTCTAGGGGTAACCTAGAGATTTAACGGCTTGTTACACACGCTCAGTGCAATCGCGTCACCTGCGAAAGTGGTGTAATAACATTTGTAGCATAGTTTTTCTTTTTCTTGTTTTGCTCGGTACGATCAAAAAGATAAGTGTGGGGTGTGATTAGTCTACAATTCTGCATTATAACATCACATTTCACTACCAATTTATGAATAAGATATCATTTCTAACTATGTTTTGGTCTACTTTGCAGATAATCAAGAGTCTAGAGGCAAAGGAGTAATAAAAGCTTAATTAAACCCATTTTTGGGTAATTAAATCCAGATTTCTTAGAGGCCAAGTTAGAGAATTTCTAGAAGAAACATTGAATCTAGACATTGGCGGGTGTCTGACGAAAATATGGACCCAAATAACGGATCTGAGCATATCTGGTAGGTCCTTGAAGCGAGGCGAAACCAGCGCCAAAACCAGAGACCTAAGTCCCTGGTTTTTTCATAGAAAATCGGCAATTGCTGCGTTTTCACAGCAATATTGGCGAGTGACCTCGTCTCATCTTCTAGAAGCTCCTTTCACTTATAAAAGGCCCTGCAGAGACCCGAAACACAAGCAGATTGAGAAATGGGCTTGGTTTTCTCTCTTTTAGTGTAGTGTAGTGTTGGTGTTCTTCTTTTATTTATTTTTTTTATATTTTCATTTTGTTTTTAGATCATGTATTAGGGCTACGAGATTCAGAGAGAGATTGATGTAATAGATGGTGACAATCTATGTAAAGGTGTCTCCTTTCTTCTCTATTGTAATCTTCTCCATCTTCTACATAATGCTTAGCTAATTTTTCTTCTCATGGCAATCTAACTACTAACCACTAACCATTAACCACTCACTTGGTAATCCACATGAATCTAATAGCTTCTACAAGGCCTTACTCTTGCAAAAGCCATTGATGGCTCATGATGATGGATTCTAACATCTAACATTTCTGACATCTAACCCACAACTTGCTAACTTGCAATATCTTCTTTATTTCATGCTTACCTGTAACTGGTTTTGATGATTTAATAGTACCTTGCAACTTATTGTGTAGCATGGACGTGTTATTTGTATGTAAAAAATAATCTTATGTGTCATGCTTTATATTGTCTCTTGAAGCCAAGGACTAGTGATGGCTAAGGATCCATATGAGGCAACTATCACTAAGAGGATAGCATGATTAATGGAGTAATTAGTAGTTAGTAGCCATGAGTTTTCTTTTATCTTATTTTAAAAATCAATTTCAAAATCCTTTTATCATTTCCCCATTGTTGTTCTCACCAACTTCTTAGTTCATCTTTGTTTCATGTTCTCTTTGTTTCAAAATCATTTCTCTTTTATTTTCACATCATTGTTTTATCGCCTTCTTCACCCATCACTTCTGAGTTTATTTTTTTATTTTTCTAAGTCTTTAAACAAAGAAGAACTTGTTAACAACCGACATAAATAAGAACTGTTAATACTTCTATCATCTCCCGTCCCTGTGGATTCGACCCGTTGAGCCAATGCTATAACGGAAGTATCGAGGGAACATTAGCACACATGCTTTTATACTGATTTATAAAACACACGTTTTAGAGTGCTGGTTTCGCCCGATCACCTGCACAAGATGTTAGTACCACACGAGTAAACATATCAACATGAAAATAACTAGACTACCGTGGAGTGATGAGGCCAGGAAGCTGAGTGTAGAGCCCTGAGGCCAAGTGGAGAGCTCGGGCTAAACGACCACGAAAGGTCAGCCACTCATGATAATAGGCGATATCAAAACATATACTAGTACAGGAATTAGACTATGCTGTTATAATCATTCATCACATCAGTATAATATAGTTCACCGATACAATACACATGTCCACAGTATACATGTACACACCCACACTGGTACAAACACAACACACCGGTTACAATTACATATCCACGATACAGTTATAATTCCACTGATACACATACACAATACACGTAATACAAATCACCTATCGAAGTGTGAAACCCTGTAACGCCCCAATCCTGCGGGTACGAAGATGTTACTATGACGTATATATGTAGGTCAAAAATACCCTCACGTATAGACGCTAAGCATCAGTACAAGCAGGAATCAGAGTACGAAAATATGTGGTGCTTCATACATTCTAACATACTAGTACAATTACAAAGTTATCACCAGATGTGACATAATATTACAAAAATATTACATCACCGATATGAAAATCACCTAGTGGGGGGGTGAATAGGTGATGATGCTAATCAAAGAGCAATTTAAAAATTATGATGCAAATGTAATGCAACAATCTCCCAAAACAAGACTAAGAGCCGAATTCCCTATTAAGGGCTCTGAACTCCTTCCTCCGGCTTCCTCGTAAAATGAGTTAGAGGTGCGCAATGCAACCTTGTTGTATGGGATAATGATTGACAATATGAATGAAAAAGAATATGGCAATGACAATCTCAAGCAATAAGTAATGACAAGGAAAAGTAAACCAATCGCAAACACAAAGATATGTTATCGAGGTTCGAGCACCCAGCTCTACTCCCCGCCTTCCCCAGAAGGATTCTAACTACTTCCACTATCACAAAGATCACAAATACAATGGAGTACCCAACTCCACAATCTCAAGTACAAGGAATTTCTGAGTAGTCAAAAGACCACAAACTCTCTCTTTCAATTGTCTCTTCCCTTACAAAAGGTCCTTAGAGAACAATGAGTAGGAATGAAGCTCTTGTGTGCAAGGAGAAAAGAAAATGAAATCAGAGAGTTCTTTTGAAAAACACTTCAGAAAATGAGAGAGAATTTCAGCACAAAAACTAAAAACCAAGCTCTTTTGAATGCCTTAAACTTTTGAATTTTCTAGCAAATAATTGTTGTAACCAATCTCTCCCTAAACACCCCTATTTATAGGAGAGGGCTAGGGTTAGAAGATAAAACATTTTTAAGGCTAATCAGAATGTATTAAACCCAAAGCAAGTCATTTAAACTCACTTAAGTGAGAAAAAGACAAAAATAAACAGCTCAAAAAAAATGCCCGTTACTGTTCAAACGGCTCTGTCGGTCGACCGGTCGGTCGACCGCAAGTTCAAAAATATGACCGTTGCAGGCCAGCGGTCGACCGCCCGGTCGACCCATTTTAACCGAGAGTAGAGTGACTTGCAGTCGGTCGACTGCACGGTCGACCGGCAGACATGCACACGGATACGTGCACCTGCCAGTTCCTCGGTCGACTGTACGGTCGACCGGTCAAACCTGACATAGAATCCAGTCGACCGGTTGGTCGACCGAAACAGGTTAAAAATCAGGTTTTTGAAAGAATATAAAGGAGATTTTGTTTTTGACAAAAATACTTTTGAACATAGATTAGTATAAACATAAAAATATAAATGTAGACAAAATCTTGTATACAAAATGTTTTTGTATAAAATATTAGAAAACGTTTTGGAATAAACTTGTGCGCAAAAACGTGTGTGATAGAGCTTCAAACCTATCCATTATTCTTTAACAAACTATAAAACTAAAAATACAATGATTAAATACTTTTTGAGCAATCTTCAAGTCTTTGAGCCATCCAATGCCTTGCTAGTGCCTTCTCTTCTATGATCCTTCCTTGATTGTGCAATTTGCCTTCCTTGCTATGTGAAACTTAGAAGTTCTTGCAAAAGCTAAGCCAATAGTCTCCAAACATGGTACAAAACCTGAAACTTATCTTGAACAAATCATTAGTATCAAATAGCTCTTATTTGGTTTGTCATCATCAAAACACAAAACAAGAGAGTGTAACCTCTTGGGCCAACAATCTCCCCTTTTTGACGATGACAAAACAAATAGGCTATAGACAAAAATATGGGGGAGGAGAAGACTCCCCCTCAAATTATGCTATATTTATGCTATATGAAAAACACAAGAATTTATTAAAAACACAAAAACATACTCTTGATGCCAATTGAAACAATACCAATAAAACACAAAATACAAGAGTTCTCAAATTCATAAAACACAAGACTCATAACAAAAACTCATAAAATCAAAACATATAAATTCATATGGAACCAAGACCAAATGAACTTATTTTTGTCCCATGTAAACTTATTCTCCCCCTTTTTGTCATACATCAAAAAGGGTTATGAAAAACATGTCTAATCAATAACACAAACATTAAGTTCTCCACAAATAAACGAGAATCTAGCAAAATTAAGTGGTTTAGTGAAAATATCGGCTAGTTGTAAATCCGTGGAAACATAATCAATATCTATATCTCCTTTCTCAAAATGATCTCTAAGAAAGTGATATCTAATCTCAATGTGCTTGGTCTTACTATGTTGATTTGCATTCTTAGTCATGTGTATAGTACTAGTATTATCACAAAATATTTTTATATGATCAAAATGCAAATCAAAATCAAGGAGAGTATGTTTCATCCAAAGGACTTGTGCACAACAAGCCCCTGCGGCAACATACTCCGCCTCGGCGGTTGAGAGTGCTACGGAATTTTGTTTCCTAGAGGACCATGAAATAAGACAATTACCAAGAAATTGACATGTCCCACTAGTACTCTTTCTATCTACTCTACAACCCGCATAGTCGGCATCCGAATAACTCGTCATTGAGAAATCTCCGGTTTTCGGATACCATAGACCCATCCCAATAGTGCCCTTAATATAACGAATAATGCGTTTTACCGCAATAAGATGGGACTCTTTAGGACATGATTGAAATCTAGCACAAAGACACACACTAAACATGATATCCGGCCTACTTGCCGTTAAATATAAAAGACTTCCTATCATGCTTCTATATAATTTAATATCAACATTTTTACCTTGGTCATCTTTATCAAGCTTGGTTGTAGTTGCCATGGGAGTGTTGCAAGTCTTTGAGCCTTCAAGTCCAAACTTCTTTACAAGTTCCTTTGCGTACTTGGCTTGACTTATGAACGTCCCGTTTTGCAATTGCTTGATTTGGAGTCCAAGGAAGAAATTGAGCTCACCCATTGAAGACATTTCAAACTCAAGTTGCATTACCTTTTCAAAATCCTTGCACAAAAGCTCATTAGTAGAACCAAAAATTATATCATCAACATAAATTTGCACAATTAATATATCATTATCAACATGCTTAGTGAATAGAGAGGTGTCTACTTTACCTTTAATAAAATCATTTGAAATAAGAAAACTAGAAAGCCTTTCATACCAAGCTCTAGGAGCTTGTTTCAATCCATATAAAGCTTTATCAAGTTTAAAACAAAATCGGGATGAACATGATCAACAAAACCGGGAGGTTGAGAAACATAAACTTCTTTATTAATAAAACAATTCAAAAATGCACTTTTCACATCCATTTGAAAAAGTTTAAAATTTTTGAAAGATGCAAAAGCTAGTGTCATCCGTATGGCTTCAAGCCGTGCTACGGGTGCAAAGGTCTCCTCAAAGTCAATTTCTTCAACTTGAGTGTAACCTTGGGCCACTAACCTAACTTTATTCCTAATGACATTTCCGGACTCATCCATCTTGTTTCTAAAGATCCACTTAGTACCAATTATTGGTCTATCGTGGGGTTTAGGAACAAGGTGCCAAACTTGGTTGCGCTCAAATTGATTGAGTTCCTCTTGCATGGCAAGCAACCAATATGGGTCCGTCTCGGCTTCGAGAATGCCTTTGGGTTCAAAATGAGAAATGAAAGCAAAGTTACCACATAGGTCATGGAGTTTGGAGCGCGTTGTGACTCCTTTAGATGCATCACCCAAGATGAGCTCCTTAGGATGATTTGTAGCGTATCTCCAAGCTTTAGGAAGCGGTTGAGAGCTTTCCTCTTTATCCTCTTGAACATCACCAATAGATTCTTGCTTTTCTTCTTGAGCGGGTGAGTCCTTCAAGGATAGTCTCTCCATGTCTTCACCTAATGGTTCAATTTCTACAACATTCTCAACAACCACATTAGATTCTTCAAATTTAACATGCATGGATTCTTCAATTGTACGAGAAGATCTAATGAATACTCTATAAGCTTTACTAGTTGTAGAATATCCAACAAAAATTGCTTCATAAGCCTTAGCATCAAATTTACCCAAATTCTCTTTAGTATTTAAAACAAAACACTTGCATCCAAAAACTTTGAAATAAGCAACATTAGGTTTTCTAGAGTGATACATTTCAAAAGATGTTTTAGAAGAATTTTTACACAAATAAATACGGTTAGATATATAGCATGCGGTGTTTACGGCCTCGGCCCATAAATATTGAGGGAGGTCGTATTCACTTATCATTATCCTAGCCATCTCTTGAAGTGTTCTATTTTTTCTTTCTACAACTCCATTTTGTTGTGGAGTTCTAGGACAAGACATTTCATGCTTAATTCCCTTTTCATCACAATAAGTCATGAAGAGTTGGTTTACAAACTCACCACCTCTATCACTCCTTATTTTCAAAATCGGAAAACCTTTTCTTTTTCAACCCTTTTTCGAAAAATCTTAAAATGAGAAAAGCTTTGATCTTTGTGTTCCAAAAAGAAAACCCAAGTGAAACGGGAAAAATCATCAACCAAAACATATGCATATCTACTACCATTTAAACTCTTAGTTTTAGTAGGTCCAAAAAGATCCATATGAATTAATTCTAAAGGCCTAGTTGACATGATATCCTTGATTGGTTTGAAGGAAGACTTGGTTTGTTTCCCAAGTTGGCACGCACCACAAATGCGGTCTTTCTCAAACTTCAAGCAAGGAATACCCTTCACCAATTCCTTTGAATTAATCCTAGAAAGATGTTCAAAAGAAGCATGTCCTAATCTTCTATGCCAAAGCCAAGAATTTTCATCAAAAGTATTCAAGCATTTAGTAGAACGCTCAATATTAAGCATGTCAATGATATAAACATTATCATCACGAAAACCGGTGAGAATACAATCATTTGTTTTAATATCAAAAATCTTGCAAGAACAATCATCAAAAACAACTTCAAGTCCACGATCACAAAATTGACTAATGCTAAGCAATTATGTTTCAAACCTTCAACTAAAACAACATTCTCAATAATAGGAGATGCACCAATTTGAATGTTACCTATACCGATGATAGTCCCTTTGGAGTCATCCCGAAGGTGACGGAGCCACCTTCCATGTACCTTGATAGGGTTGTAAAGTTGTTGATATCCCACGTCATGTGTCTTGAACAACCACTATCAAGGTACCACCGCTCCCTACGTCTTGGGCCTTGGTGTGTACCTACATCAAACAATTTAGGAGTTGATTTTGGTACCCACATTTTCTTGGGTCCTTGAGGGTTAGAGCCATGAACCCAAACAAGATTATTGGATCTATTTAATTGATTATAACAAAACTTAGCTAAATGTCCATTTTTACCACAATATGTGCATCTATATATTCTACCATATTTAAAAGCATAGTGAGTGTGTGATTTGTGAGCATGGGAGTTGTGAGCATGAAAAGATTTAGCATGAGAAGTGTTATGTGTAGTGTGAGCATGAGGGGTGTGCTTTTTAGAAAATTTTTCTTCAAGTTTCTTAGTGTTAAAAGCACAATCTTTCAAAACTTTTTCAAAATCAACCATTTTAGTTTTTAAAGAGGAAATTTCTTTTTCATCAACAATAGGAGATTTTCCCTTACAAGAAACCTTGTAGGCATTAAACTCATTTTGAATAGAAATGAGATTAGAAGAAATGTCATCCTTTTCTTTAGAAACCATAGCAAGTTGATTTTTGAGAAAAGCAACTTCTTTTTGCAATTTAAAACATTCAATTTTCTTGTTATCATAAGTTTCTGAAAGTTCAACAAAAGCATGTACAAGAACTTCCTTACTTAATTCATCATCTTCATCATCAAGGGGTTGAGGGGTTACCTTAGGTGTGTTTGCCATAAAACACATATTTGCTACATCCGCCTCTTCCTCGGACTCGCTTTCCGAATCCCAAGTTGCCTTATACGCTTTCTTTTCTTCCGATTTCTTTGGCTTGAAGGAGGAGGTCATCTTCTTCTTGAACTCCGGGCAATCCGCCATGATGTGTCCGGGCTTTCGGCAATTGTAGCATATAATTTTCCTCTCCTCTTTGCCTTCAAAATTTCTACGGAAGTTGAGCTTGTTCCTCCGGTACATCCTTTTGACATTTCGCACAAGGAGGGAGAGCTCCTCATCTTCTTCTTCATCTTCTTCATCGTCTTCAAGAGTGGATGAAGACTTGAAAGCTATGGACTTCTTCTTTGTTGGAGCGGCCTCTTCTCTTGCTTTCTTCTCCATCTCATGGGTCTTTAGGTTCCCAATGAGACTAATGATGTCCATCTCATCTTTGTCGTTCAATTCCTTCAAGGTGGTGGCCTTTATCTCCCAAGATGGAGGAAGAGCCCGAATCACTTTGCGCACCTTTTGATCGTTGGAGATGACGTCACCTAAGGAAGAAAGACCATTGGTGATTTTAGTGAATCTAGTAATCATACAATCAATAGATTCATCATCAAGCATTTTAAATGATTCATATTGAGACCTCAAGAGATCTATCTTAGCTCTCTTGACTTGTGAAGTCCCTTCATGTGTGACCAATAAGTGTTGCCAAATCTCATAGGCGGATTGGCAATGAATTACCCGTGTAAGGTCATCCTCATTCAAGGCGGTTAAAAGGGAGTTTTGGGCCTTAGAGTTAGCCTCATATTCTCTAAAGTTGAAGTCGGTCCATGTGCTCTCATCACTATCGGGTGCTACATAGTGTTTGGTCAAGGACTTAGCCACTAAACTACCTAATGATTGCAAAAAGATAGTCATCCTAACCTTCCAAATAGGGAAGTTGAGTCCATCAAATTTAGGTGGGGATTTAATGTTATCGACCATGTTTACTAGTGATGAATGAATGAAATGAGAAATGTTGATTAGCAAATTTTAAGGATCTCTCTATGGATGTTAAGCCAAACCTAGAGTCCAAACTCTGATACCAATTGAAAATCACCTAGAGGGGGGGTGAATAGGTGATGATGCTAATCAAAGAGCAATTTAAAAATTATGATGCAAATGTAATGCAACAATCTCCCAAAACAAGACTAAGAGCCGAATTCCCTATTAAGGGCTCTGAACTCCTTCCTCCGGCTTCCTCGTAAAATGAGTTAGAGGTGCGCAATGCAACCTTGTTGTATGGGATAATGATTGACAATATGAATGAAAAAGAATATGGCAATGACAATCTCAAGCAATAAGTAATGACAAGGAAAAGTAAACCAATCGCAAACACAAAGATATGTTATCGAGGTTCGAGCACCCAGCTCTACTCCCCGCCTTCCCCAGAAGGATTCTAGCTACTTCCACTATCACAAAGATCACAAATACAATGGAGTACCCAACTCCACAATCTCAAGTACAAGGAATTTCTGAGTAGTCAAAAGACCACAAACTCTCTCTTTCAATTGTCTCTTCCCTTACAAAAGGTCCTTAGAGAACAATGAGTAGGAATGAAGCTCTTGTGTGCAAGAAGAAAAGAAAATGAAATCAGAGAGTTCTTTTGAAAAAACTTCAGAAAATGAGAGAGAATTTCAGCACAAAAACCAAAAACCAAGCTCTTTTGAATGCCTTAAACTTTTGAATTTTCTAGCAAATAATTGTTGTAACCAATCTCTCCCCAAACACCCCTATTTATAGGAGAGGGCTAGGGTTAGAAGATAAAACATTTTTAAGGCTAATCAGAATGTATTAAACCCAAAGCAAGTCATTTAAACTCACTTAAGTGAGAAAAAGACAAAAATAAACAGCTCAAAAAAATTCCCGTTACTGTTCAAACGGCTCTGTCGGTCGACCGGTCGGTCAACCGCAAGTTCAAAAATATGACCGTTGCAGGCCAGCGGTCGACCGCCCGGTCGACCCATTTTAACCGAGAGCAGAGTGACTTGCAGTCGGTCGACTGCACGGTCGACCGGCAGACATGCACACGGATACGTGCACCTGCCAGTTCCTCGGTCGACTGTACGGTCGACCGGTCAAACCTGACATAGAATCCAGTCGACCGGTCGGTCGATCGGAATAGGTTAAAAATCAGGTTTTTGAAAGAATATAAAGGAGATTTTGTTTTTGACAAAAATACTTTTGAACATAGATTAGTATAAAACATAAAAATATAAATGTAGACAAAATCTTGTATACAAAATGTTTTTGTATAAAATATTAGAAAACGTTTTGGAATAAACTTGTGCGCCAAAACGTGTGTGATAGAGCTTCAAACCTATCCATTATTCTTTAACAAACTATAAAACTAAAAATACAATGATTAAATACTTTTTGAGCAATCTTCAAGTCTTTGAGCCATCCAATGCCTTGCTAGTGCCTTCTCTTCTATGATCCTTCCTTGATTGTGCAATTTGCCTTCCTTGCTATGTGAAACTTAGAAGTTCTTGCAAAAGCTAAGCCAATGGTCTCCAAACATGGTACAAAACCTGAAACTTATCTTGAACAAATTCATTAGTACCAAATAGCTCTTATTTGGTTTGTCATCATCAAAACACAAAACAAGAGAGTGTAACCTCTTGGGCCAACAATCTCCCCCTTTTTGATGATGACAAAACAAATAGGCTATAGACAAAAATATGGGGGAGGAGAAGACTCCCTCTCAAATTATGCTATATTTATGCTATATGAAAAACACAAGAATTTATTAAAAACACAAAAACATACTCTTGATGCCAATTGAAACAATACCAATAAAACATAAAATACATGAGTTCTCAAATTCATAAAACACAAGACTCATAACAAAAACTTATAAAACCAAAACATATAAATTCATATGGAACCAAGACCAAATGAACTTATTTTTGTCCCATGTAAACTTATTCTCCCCTTTTTGTCATACATCAAAAGGGTTATGAAAAACATGTCTATTCAATAACACAAACATTAAGTTCTCCACAAATAAACGAGAATCTAGCAAAATCAAGTGGTTTAGTGAAAATATCGGCTAGTTGTAAATCCGTGGAAACATAATCAATATCTATATCTCCTTTCTCAAATGATCTCTAAGAAAGTGATATCTAATCTAAATGTGCTTGGTCTTACTATGTTGATTTGCATTCTTAGTCATGTGTATAGTACTAGTATTATCACAAAATATTTTTATATGATCAAAATGCAAATCAAAATCAAGGAGACTATGTTTCATCCAAAGGACTTGTGCACAACAAGCCCCTGCGGCAACATACTCCGCCTCGGCGGTTGAGAGTGCTACGGAATTTTGTTTCCTAGAGGACCATGAAACAAGACAATTACCAAGAAATTGACATGTCCCACTAGTACTCTTTCTATCTACTCTACACCCGCATAGTCGGCATCCGAATAACTCGTCATTGAGAAATCTCCGGTTTTTGGATACCATAGACCCATCCCAATAGTGCCCTTAATATAACGAATAATGCGTTTTACCGCAATAAGATGGGACTCTTTAGGACACGATTGAAATCTAGCACAAAGACACACACTAAACATGATATCCGGCCTACTTGCCGTTAAATATAAAAGACTTCCTATCATGCTTCTATATAATTTAATATCAACATTTTTACCTTGGTCATCTTTATCAAGCTTGGTTGTAGTTGCCATGGGAGTGTTGCAAGTCTTTGAGCCTTCAAGTCCAAACTTCTTTACAAGTTCCTTTGCGTACTTGGCTTAACTTATGAACGTTCCGTTTTGCAATTGCTTGATTTAGAGTCCAAGGAAGAAATTGAGCTCACCCATTGAAGACATTTCAAACTCAAGTTGCATTACCTTTTCAAAATCCTTGCACAAAAGCTCATTAGTAGAACCAAAAATTATATCATCAACATAAATTTGCACAATTAATATATCATTATCAACATGCTTAGTGAATAGAGTGGTGTCTACTTTGCCTTTAATAAAATCATTTGAAATAAGAAAACTAGAAAGCCTTTCATACCAAGCTCTAGGAGCTTGTTTCAATCCATATAAAGCTTTATCAAGTTTAAAAACAAAATCGGGATGAACATGATCAACAAAACCGGAGGTTGAGAAACATAAACTTCTTCATTAATAAAACCATTCAAAAATGCACTTTTCACATCCATTTGAAAAAGTTTAAAATTTTTGAAAGATGCAAAAGCTAGTGTCATCCGTATGGCTTCAAGCCGTGCTACGGGTGCAAAGGTCTCCTCAAAGTCAATTCCTTCAACTTGAGTGTAACCTTGGGCCACTAACCTAGCTTTATTCCTAATGACATTTCCGGACTCATCCATCTTGTTTCTAAAGATCCACTTAGTACCAATTATTGGTCTATCGTGGGGTTTAGGAACAAGGTGCCAAACTTGGTTGCGCTCAAATTGATTGAGTTCCTCTTGCATGGCAAGCAACCAATATGGGTCCGTCTCGGCTTCGAGAATGCCTTTGGGCTCAAAATGAGAAATGAAAGCAAAGTTACCACATAGGTCATGGAGTTTGGAGCGCGTTGTGACTCCTTTAGATGCATCACCCAAGATGAGCTCCTTAGGATGATTTGTAGCGTATCTCCAAGCTTTAGGAAGCGGTTGAGAGCTTTCCTCTTTATCCTCTTGAACATCACCAATAGATTCTTGCTTTTCTTCCTGAGCGGGTGAGTCCTTCAAGGATAGTCTCTCCATGTCTTCACCTAATGGTTCAATTTCTACAACATTCTCAACAATCACATTAGATTCTTCAAATTTAACATGCATGGATTCTTCAATGGTACGAGAAGATCTAATGAATACTCTATAAACTTTACTAGTTGTAGAATATTCAACAAAAATTGCTTCATAAGCCTTAGCATCAAATTTACCCAAATTCTCTTTAGTATTTAAAACAAAACACTTGCATCCAAAAACTTTGAAATAAGCAACATTAGGTTTTCTAGAGTGATACATTTCAAAAGATGTTTTGGAAGAATTTTTACACAAATAAATACGGTTAGATATATAGCGTGCAGTGTTTACGGCCTCGGCCCATAAATATTGAGGGAGGTCGTATTCACTTATCATTGTCCTAGCCATCTCTTGAAGTGTTCTATTTTTCCTTTCTACAACTCCATTTTGTTGTGGAGTTCTAGGACAAGACATTTCATGCTTAATTCCCTTTTCATCACAATAAGTCATGAAGAGTTGGTTTACAAACTCACCACCTCTATCACTCCTTATTTTCAAAATCGGAAAACCTTTTTCTTTTTCAACCCTTTTTCGAAAATCTTAAAATGAGAAAAGGTTTGATCTTTGTGTTCCAAAAAGAAAACCCAAGTGAAACGGGAAAAATCATCAACCAAAACATATGCATATCTACTACCATTTAAACTCTTAGTTTTAGTAGGTCCAAAAAGATCCATATGAATTAATTCTAAAGGCCTAGTTGACATGATATCCTTGATTGGTTTGAAGGAAGACTTGGTTTGTTTCCCAAGTTGGCACGCACCACAAATGCGGTGTTTCTCAAACTTCAAGCAAGGAATACCCTTCACCAATTCCTTTGAATTAATCCTAGAAAGATGTTCAAAAGAAGCATGTCCTAATCTTCTATGCCAAAGCCAAGAATTTTCATCAAAGCATTCAAGCATTTAGTAGAACACTCAATATTAAGCATGTCAATGATATAACATTATCATCACGAAAACCGGTGAGAATACAATCATTTGTTTAATATCAAAAATCTTGCAAGAACAATCATCAAAAACAACTTTAAGTCCACGATCACAAAATTGACTAATGCTAAGCAAATTATGTTTCAAACCTTCAACTAAAACAACATTCTCAATAATAGGAGATGCACCAATTTGAATGTTACCTATACCGATGATAGTCCCTTTGGAGTCATCCCCGAAGGTGACGGAGCCACCTTCCATGTACCTTGATAGGGTTGTAAAGTTGTTGATATCCCACGTCATGTGTCTTGAACAACCACTATCAAGGCACCACCGCTCCCTACGTCTTGGAGCCTTGGTATGTACCTACATCAAACAATTTAGGACTTGATTTTGGTACCCACATTTTCTTGGGTCCTTGAGGGTTAGAACCATGAACCCAAACAAGATTATTGGATCTATTTAATTGATCATAACAAAACTTAGCTAAATGTCCCTTTTTACCACAATATGTGCATCTATATATTCTACCATATTTAAAAGCATAGTGAGTGTGTGATTTGTGAGCATGGGAGTTGTGAGCATGAAAAGATTTAGCATGAGAAGTGTTATGTGTAGTGTGAGCATGAGGGGTGTGCTTTTTAGAAATTTTTCTTCAAGTTTCTTAGTGTTAAAAGCACAATCTTTCAAAACTTTTTCAAAATCAACCATTTTAGTTTTTAAAGAGGAAATTTCTTTTTCATCAACAATAGGAGATTTTCCCTTACAAGAAACCTTGTAGGCATTAAACTCATTTTGAATAGAAATGAGATTAGAAGAAATGTCATCCTTTTCTTTAGAAACCATAGCAAGTTGATTTTTGAGAAAAGCAACTTCTTTTTGCAATTTAAAACATTCATTTTCTTGTTATCATAAGTTTCTGAAAGTTCAACAAAAGCATGTACAAGAACTTCCTTACTTAATTCATCATCTTCATCATCAAGGGGTTGAGGGGTTACCTTAGGTGTGTTTGCCATGAAACACATATTTGCTACATCCGCCTCTTCCTCGGACTCGCTTTTCGAATCCCAAGTTGCCTTATACGCTTTCTTTTCTTCCGATTTCTTTGGCTTGAAGGAGGAGGTCATCTTCTTCTTGAACTCCGGGCAATCCGCCATGATGTGTCCGGGCTTTCGGCAATTGTAGCATATAATTTTCCTCTCCTCTTTGCCTTCAAATTTTCTCCGAAAGTTGAGCTTGTTCCTCCGGTACATCCTTTTGACATTTCGCACAAGGAGGGAGAGCTCCTCATCTTCTTCTTCATCTTCTTCATCGTCTTCAAGAGTGGATGAAGACTTGAAAGCTATGGACTTCTTCTTTGTTGGAGCGGCCTCTTCTCTTGCTTTCTTCTCCATCTCATGGGTCTTTAGGTTCCCAATGAGACTAATGATGTCCATCTCATCTTTGTCGTTCAATTCCTTCAAGGTGGTGGCCTTTATCTCCCAAGATGGAGGAAGAGCCCGAATCACTTTGCGCACCTTTTGATCGTTGGAGATGACGTCACCTAAGGAAGAAAGACCATTGGTGATTTTAGTGAATCTAGTAATCATACAATCAATAGATTCATCATCAAGCATTTTAAATGATTCATATTGAGACCTCAAGAGATCTATCTTAGCTCTCTTGACTTGTGAAGTCCCTTCATGTGTGACCAATAAGTGTTGCCAAATCTCATAGGCGGATTGGCAATGAATTACCCGTGTAAGGTCATTCTCATTCAAGGCGGTTAAAAGGGAGTTTTGGGCCTTAGAGTTAGCCTAATATTCTCTAAAGTTGAAGTCGGTCCATGTGCTCTCATCACTATCGGGTGCTACATAGGGTTTGGTCAAGGACTTAGCCACTAAACTACCTAATGATTGCAAAAAGATAGTCATCCTAACCTTCCAAATAGGGAAGTTGAGTCCATCAAATTTAGGTGGGGATTTAATGTTATCGGCCATGTTTACTAGTGATGAATGAATGAAATGAGAAATGTTGATTAGCAAATTTTAAGGATCTCTCTATGGATGTTAAGCCAAAACCTAGAGTCCAAGCTCTGATACCAATTGAAAATCACCTAGAGGGGGGGTGAATAGGTGATTATGCTAATCAAAGAGCAATTTAAAAATTATGATGCAAATGTAATGCAACAATCTCCCAAAACAAAACTAAGAGCCGAATTCCCTATTAAGGGCTCTGAACTCCTTCCTCCGGCTTCCTCGTAAACGAGTTAGAGGTGCGCAATGCAACCTTGTTGTATGGGATAATGATTAACAATATGAATGAAAAGAATATGGCAATGACAATCTCAAGCAATAAGTAATGACAAGGAAAAGTAAACCAATCGCAAACACAAAGATATGTTATCGAGGTTCGAGCACCCAGCTCTACTCCCCGCCTTCCCCAGAAGGATTCTAGCTACTTCCACTATCACAAAGATCACAAATACAATAGAGTACCCAACTCCACAATCTCAAGTACAAGGAATTTCTGAGTAGTCAAAAGACCACAAACTCTCTCTTTCAATTGTCTCTTCACTTACAAAAGGTCCTTAGAGAACAATGAGTAGGAATGAAGCTCTTGTGTGCAAGGAGAAAAGAAAATGAAATCAGAGAGTTCTTTTGAAAAACACTTCAGAAAATGAGAGAGAATTTCAGGACAAAACCAAAAACTAAGCTCTTTTGAATGCCTTAAACTTTTGAATTTTCTAGCAAATAATTGTTGTAACCAATCTCTCCCCAAACACCCCTATTTATAGGAGAGGGCTAGGGTTAGAAGATAAAACATTTTTAAGGCTAATCAGAATGTATTAAACCCAAAACAAGTCATTTAAACTCACTTAAGTGAGAAAAAGACAAAAATAAACAGCTCAAAAAAATGCCCGTTACTGTTCAAACGGCTCTGTTGGTCGACCGGTCGGTCGACCGCAAGTTCAAAAATATGACCGTTGTAGGCCAGCGGTCGACCGCCCGGTCGACCCATTTTAACTGAGAGCAGAGTGACTTGCAGTCGGTCGACTGCACGGTCGACCGGCAGACATGCACACGGATACGTGCACCTGCCAGTTTTTCGGTCGACTGTACGGTCGACCGGTCAAACCTGACATGGAATCCAGTCGACCGGTCGGTCGACCGGAACAGGTTAAAAATCATGTTTTTGAAAGAATATAAAGGAGATTTTGTTTTTGACAAAAATACTTTTGAACATAGATTAGTATAAAATATAAAAATATAAATGTAGACAAAATCTTGTATACAAAATGTTTTTGTATAAAATATTAGAAAACGTTTTGGAATAAACTTGTGCGCAAAAACGTGTGTGATAGAGCTTCAAACCTATCCATTATTCTTTAACAAACTATAAAACTAAAAATACAATGATTAAATACTTTTTGAGCAATCTTCAAGTCTTTGAGCCATCCAATGCCTTGCTAGTGCCTTCTCTTCTATGATCCTTCCTTGATTGTGCAATTGCCTTCCTTGCTATGTGAAACTTAGAAGTTCTTGCAAAAGCTAAGCCAATGGTCTCCAAACATGGTACAAACCTGAAACTTATCTTGAACAAATTCATTAGTACCAAATTGCTCTTATTTGGTTTGTCATCATCAAAACACAAAACAAGAGAGTGTAACCTCTTAGGCCAACACGATAGGCGCAAATGCGAGAATACAAAGAGATATATAATAGTGAACTATACAAAAGGGTGTTCACGAGTTACAGAAGAAAAACTTGAGAGTCGAGCAGGGGGTCTGGAAGGATAGGGCCTCAGACTGTCTGCTGATGATCCACACTCTGCTGTGCCACTCTGATCAGTAACCGGGAGAATCCACCGCTCTTAGCTCCAGGATTTGGACATGAGGATTTAGGGGAGTCAGAACTCCCAAATGAGTGGTGATGCGAATGCCAAATGGCGTGCAAAGATAAGCACATGTGTATCAATAAATCAGAATCATAAATATATATCGAAAACCATGTCGTGAGCACATGCATACAGGAGCATGTAGAGAGATAGAAGTAAAGTAGATAAAGCAACACCAGATATCTTCTAAACTAACATAAAATCGATAAACTGATAAAATTGAATAAAACCAAATACAAGCAAAACCAATCGTACAAGCTTAGGTCATGGCGCCATGAGACTAGTACGTCGAAGGAATAATCCAAATAAGGAAACCCTCATCAATATACCTTTATCCCATATCACTATAATCCGAGCGTATACAACCCGAGTTGCAAAATAACACAACGAATTTTATATTAACATCTTATTATAATTGTGGTCGTCTAAGTTGCAGGCTTTAGTATGTGTCCCATTCCACATACTTCCACTTACAACTTATTGAGCAAGTTATTTGGAAACTGATGGAGTTCGATGAACCATGTTTAGAATCGGCCCCGTACATGCCGGGACAACGGTTCAGAAGTATCTAGTGCTGTGCAGGAATGTACCACTAGGTACTAGGACTTGTTGTACTCCCGAACAGGAATAGGGTATCGCAGATTCCATAAAAATAGGCCTAGGGCTTGTGCATACCCAGTAGGAATAAACATGAGGAGTAGGGGTGCCAGTGCACCCCATAGACTCCCTAGTGGTTGCCAGCTAATCCCTCAAGTATGTGGCCATGCATAACTCGAGATATGACCACCATAAACATGACTATTCATGACCCATCAGTTTTTCCCAAACCCGGTGCAAGTTGTCTTATTATAATTTATTATGTAATTATCCTTATACGGAATAGCAGGAGCAGGATATGATCAGGAATTCAAGAGTACATGAATAATGTATAACAGGAATACAGGTTACTATATATAATACAAGTTAACAGGTACAGGACTCCCGTAAATGTTATAATCACAGGTCAAGTGTTAACATGATAGATGGCGGGTGATAAGTTATGTCATAACAAGGGCAGGTGTCAAGTAGTAGCATGTCAGGTGATAACACATCAGTTGTCAAGTGATACAGATAGGTGTCAGGTAATAGCATGTAGATGTCAGGTAATAATACGACAAGTGTTAGCCATCAAAAGAAAACATGTCAAGTGATAGCGTAACAGTCAAGCACAATCAAGCGGAGCTTAAGCAGTGCTGGAGGCACGAACAGCAAACAGTGTTTAGCCATTAGAGCGCTTAACGAAGCTATTGGATTGACTCGGCTTAAAAGGCGAGTCTAAAATTCAGCAGAGTTTCACCTAGACGAATCTAGTGGTAAAGCAATAAGCATGCCTACTAGGCTGAGCTGAGAGTCCTGACGGTCTAAGCACACTCCTCTTTCAAGGAAGTGGGCGAGAGCCCGAAGGCTAAGGTATGCTCGGGGTTTAGGCGCACTCTCGGTAGCTACCACGAAACCCATAAGGGTGCAAGCCTAAAACCAATTGGGTAGCTAACCTGGAAGTAGGCAAAAACTCGAAATCGATACAAGGGTACTGCACGAGATGTTAGTATCACACGTGCATGCATATAAACGTGAGAATATCTAAGCTACCGTGGAGTAGTGAAGCCCGGAGGCTGAGTAGAGAGCTCGGAGGCTACAGCAGCCCAGAGGCTGGGTAGGCAGCCCGGAGGCTGAAGGCAGCTCGGAGGCTGGGTATAATACCTGCAGAAGTGTTAGTGTCAATACATGCATGTAATAAGACAGTAGCGAGTAACATCACAGGCATGGTATATGTACAGGAAATAAAATATCTCAGTACAAATATTCATTATAGGCATATATATGTACAATCATGGGCACCGACCATATACAAATACAAGGGAATAGCCCAATACAAAATACAAATACATATACAATTGCAAAAAAAACACTAGTTGACCTGACGAAGTGAAGAAACCCAAAACGAGGCAAGGACAGTACCTAATCTCTGAAAATGTCGTAAATCTCGAAACTCTAAAAACTCGCGCACGCGCCATACTATATTAAAATATATAAATATATATAGAAAGAAAGAAAATAAGAGAGATAAAGAAGAGAAAGAAAGAGTTAAAGAAAGAAAGAGGCCTAGAAAGAGAGCTCTAGAGAGAGAAAGAGAGAGCTAGAGAGAAAGAGAATATGAGAGAGATGAGAAACAGTGGAGAGAGAGAGAAACAAAGTGAGAAGAGTCTGGCGAGAGGATGAGAAAAATGGAGTAAGGGAGAGACTATAGAGAGAAATGAGAGAGCAGGAGAGAGAAGAGAGGAGGGAAAAGAAAGGGGCTGTTGCCCCCTACTGCCACACAGCCAGGGCCTCTACTGCCACACAGCCAGGGCCAGAGGCCCTGGCTGTGGCTCCTAGCAGCGGCCAGGTGGCCCAATGAGGAGCGGCACCGGCCACCGCCAGTGCCGGAGGCATGGGGTGGCCGTCGCCACCCCATGGAGGAGGAAGGAGGATGCTAAGGGTGGGGTTGTTTGTAATTAAAAAGAGGAGAAGAAGATAAAAATGGTGCGGTGGTGGTGGTGGTCCTAGCCGGGGGGACCGATCGTCGGGGTAGGGGCTCAGGTGGTGGTGAAGGCCGCCGGCGTGGTGGTGGTGGTTTCGTCGATCAAGGATGAAAGAGAGAGAGAGAGAGGAGAGTGGGAAATTGAGAGTGAGGAAGAGAAGAGAAGAGAGGGGGAGTAAGAATTTTGAAGAGAGAGAGATGAAATTGTGAAAGAGAAGAGAATTTGGGAGGAGAATGAGGAGGGGAAGGGGCTGTCATCCGGTGCCAGGGGAAGAAGAGAAAGTGAAGGGGAAAGAAAAGAGAAGGGAAAAAAAAGAGAAGGGGAGAAAAAAAAGAAAAGGAAAAGGGGAAAAGAAAAAAGAAAAGGAAAAAGAAAGAGAAAAGGGAAAGAGAGAGATTTGAAAGGAAGTGATGGATAGGAGGGAGGATTTAATGAAGGGGGTGTAGGTCGGTTGGTGGAGTGGGGGAAAGAAAAAGAAAAAGAAAGAAGAAAGTAAGAAATATGAAGATTCTAAAAATAATAATAATATAATCATGTCGGGAAATATCGACTGTTCCAGAAAAATCTCTAAAAATACCTAGAGGTAGAAAACATCATCCTAAGGAATAATATGAAATCAGTTATTAGAAATAAAATCTCCTTTTCAAAATAAAAATTTTAGAATCTACCAGCGATACTAGCCGACACCAAATCCGGCCGAGTTTTGATAAATTCAGAAAATTCTATAAAAATATATTAAGATAAAAAATATGATTCCAAAAAATAATGTGAAAACAGATTTTAGAAATTAAACTCCGTTTGTAAATTAAAAATCTTGGAATCGCCAGCGATATCGGTCAACACCAAACCGGTCGTACTTTGATAAATTCAGAAAAATCATAGAAAATGCATTAAAGTAGAAATGTGATTCTAAGAAGCAATATGAAATTAGAATCTAGAATTCAACTATGATTGTAAAATAAAAATCTTGGAATCGATCAGTGACACGGTCGACATCGGTTCTGAAGATTTTGCAGAATAATTCTGAAAAGTCCAAAAAATAATGAAAAATCTAAAATATTAGAAAACAATGTTTGAAACTAAAACTGATCAAATCTGACTATCAAAAAGACCAAATCGAGTAATACACTAGGATCGGGTCCCTGGATCAGACTAGTGCTAACTCCGAGTTCACGAATCCAGATCCAATGCAAAACGACCGCTTAAATATACATAAAACAAAAAGAAATACAGGAAGTAAATCAAAAAATATGATCAAAAAACCTGAATATGCAACTAAGTACGTATTCCGGGAACGGGGTGTTGCATTCCATCCACCTTACAAAAATTGTGTTCTCGCGATTTCAATAAGAGGCAAAATGAACGCAAAAAGGACAAAGATCGGAATTTATACCAGTTAAGATATGAATAACTAAGGGCAACGTTCATAACCGACTGATCTATAGCTTTGGTCATAGACATCTTCTATACTTCCTACTGTATAATTCTTCTAATGATACTGTAATAATATAGACCTTATGTCTGCTATTAAAAGAATAGCTCCAAAACTTCAGTCGACATAAAGAAAATCGATAATTCCGAACTCTGAATATTGAATGTTGTAACCTCTGAATAACCGTCTTTTGAATAATAATCCATCTACAAATGAATATTTAGGGAATACCCAAACTTCATAGAATGCCCAACATAAAGAATCACGACGCACCAAAATCAGAAGAATATCATAACTAGAGGAGAGTAGACGATAACTTGCTTGCCGCCATATTCCCTGTCTATCCATATCTTAAGTTGGCATAAAGGCTACAAAAAACCAAAACAGAGAAAGTTGACAGGGATTAGGAATCAAAGGAAGGATGATCAAGAAAGAAAAGATAACTCTGCACTTGTAGTTGGATTGCATAACCAGGACTCATGCATTCCAGCAGCAAATTTCTTTAACATTAACTGGCCATCGGGACGTACTAAGGATGTGAGAGCCTGAGCTCTGATACCACACTTGTAACACCCTGATCCTAGGGGTACAAAGATGTTACTGCGGCGTATATACGTAGGTTGAAAATGCCCTCGCGTACATACGCTAAGCATCAGTACATGTAAGAATCAGAGTACGGAAGTACGTGCTGCTTCATACTGAAATACACCTATAGGGGGTGAATAAGTGTTTCGCTAATCAAATTCAATTTTAAAACTACTTATAATGAATTATGCAAATGGTCACTCAAAAGAAGAATTGAAGCCAAATTTCCTGTGAAAGGCTCTAGAACTTCTCCTCTTTGATTCCTTTACAAAATAAGTTGAGGTGCTCAATTGTCTCCTTGTTGAGATGAGTATAGGCCGATAATGAAAGTGATGGGTGAAATACAAGCAATGATATTAAGCATGATGAACAACCACACAAGTATGAAAAGTAAAAAAAGCAATAGAGAGAAAGACACAAGCAAACGCAAATACAAAGGATTTGTTTCGAGGTTCGAGCCACCGCTCTACGTCACGCCTTCACCACTACGAAGGATTTCATTATCCTCTAAAGGATCTTCCACAAAGGGACCTTTCACAAAGGAATTACAATTTGGTCTACAAAAGATCAGAGTACATAACCCCACCAACTCAACCCTCTATACAAGAGGTAGCACAAAGCCAATTGAGGTTACAAAGCTCTTGGTGATCAAACAAGATCACAAACACTCTCTCTTACAACTTCTTATAGAGCAGAATATGAAGTATAGCTCAAGAAGTGAAGTGAGAGAGAAAATTAGTTAGAAAGAATTTAAGAGCTTTAAAACTAACTGAAAATAGCTTTAAAAAGAATGAACTTGAAGATTGGAAGCTTGAAAAACTTCTCTCTTTTGAAACTAACTTGAAAACTTGTAAACTAGTGTTAACTTGTGTTTTTAAAACCAAAACCAATGACCCATATATATAGGCAATAGATGAATATCATTCATTAATCATACCAGGTCATTTAAGGTGTGCTTAGACCCATGAAAACCAAAATGCCCATTGGAATTCACAAAAAATAAAACATATTCAAAAACTAGCCGTTATAGATATCTGGCAGGCTATCAGTCGACCGACCGGTCAATCGCCAGCTCATCCATAAAAGAGCTGTTGGCTCCGGTCGACCAGCCCGGTCGACCGCTCAGCAGTTCAAAATGAAAAAAATAAAAGGTCGGTCGACCGGCCCAAACTGAGAGTATGGATCTTTGTAATATCCCTAGTTAGTAATGCTATATTATTATTTTCCTACAGTATTTATTCTTCTTTACTAATTATTTTATTAAGATTATCAATTAACTTAATTTATTATTTTTATCTTGTGATTATTATTATTATTAACTATGCAAATTATTTTTAAGATAGTAAATGGTATTTTAGCTTTATGTATATTTTACCATTATTCTTATATGTGTTTTTAGTTTCTTATTAATATTATTTCTAATGTCATTCTTATTATTTACTAATATTATTAGTGGTAGTTATTACTATTATTATTATTATGGTTGTTAATTATTAACTTAATTTATGACTTCTTCTTTTCTGATTATTAATGATACTAATATTCATATTTGTTTTCTAGATATTATATGATAAATTACCTTTATGTGTTATTACTAGTTTTAATTAATAATATTATTAATTACTATCAGTATTATTATTTTTAAGTAGTAGTTGTTATTATTATTATTATTGTTATTCTTATCATTATCATTTATTTTTAGTATCTATTATCATTATTTTAGGATTAAGTACCAATATTATAAGTGTTATTATTTTTAATATGTTAATTATTGTTATAATTATTAATATTGTTCTTGTTATTTCTTTTCCTCTCTTCTTACCTAGCCTTTTACCTATACCCATTAATCTATTTATCCCTTTACCCATTAGCAAACCCACTACCATAAACCCGTACCCATTAATTTATATCCTATCCATACCCGTATACCCAATATCCAATATGACTCCCTATATAATCCTTAATTATATTAACCCTAATGAAATCCCTAATCTCTTCTTCACAATCCAGCCGCCAACATCTCCCTGCCCTCCTAACCGAGCCCCCTTCGCAACATCCCAGCACCCTGCTCGTCCCCTCCTATCTCAGGCGAGCCCGGGCTCCATTCTCCTATAGCCGAGCAACCTCCATGGCCATGCCCCCATCATGTTGTCAAGTCCCTCCTCCCATGGCAGCCTCGTGGCTGCGCCTTGCCGAGACACCGAGGCTCTTCTCCAGGCCTGGTGCACTCCACCACAGCCAGATCCTAGTGCCCTTCCCCTTGCTGCGCGCGCATCCACCCCCGTGTGCCCTTGATTAGTCTTTAATTTTGCATAATTTTCATCACATTCTCATATTTATTTAATAATAAATTCTGCTAATAATACCTTGCTTTCTTGATTCTAGGTCCATGGTGTGCAATGAAGAAGAAGACCCTAAATCACCATTTAATTGGTGATTAAAGGCCTATTAAGATAGCCATTGACCTAGGAGGCTGATTTCGTCAAAACCAGGGGCTGCAAACACAAAACCGGGACCAGACTCTGACAGGGGACAGAAAGGACCGTGCGCGGCTCGAAGCGCCGCGCGCACGGCCATTGAATGGCCGCGTTTCCGCGGCCATACGGCCGCGGCGTGTGCGCCGCTTCAGGCCAGGGCCTGGCCCCTGGCCCCCCTCTTCCCTAGTGGCTATAAATACCCCCCTGGGGTTTCAGAGCGAAGATATACAGAGTTTAGGGTAGTTTTTCATTCCATGTTGTAGTTTAGTTTAGGTTAGGTTAGTTTTTCTTCTTCCTCTTATATTTTTCATTTATTTTAGATCTTGTATTAGGAGAAAGAGTGATACATGAGTGGAATGCAATAGTGCTTGTAATAGAAGGTGACAAGCTATGAAAGGTGCTCTCTTTACCTCTCTTTGTTTTCTATCTAACTTCTTTTACATGTTTAGCTAGTTTTTCTCTCATGGCAACTAACTACTAACCACCAACTAGTCTAACTGTTGGCCCAAAGGCTCATCACTCTAGTTTTGATGATGATCAACTCATGTAGTTATTGTACTAATGATCTTGTGTTTAAATTAGTGACAGATTTGTTATCAAGATCTTAGTAGGTGTGAGCTTCAACACAGGATTTAAAGTCAAGTTTTGGAGCTAGCACCGTTTGATTCACGAGCTAATGCATCAAGATCACATCAAGTACTCAAGAGGAGTCGAGCTCGTTGGATCGTGTTTGGACCAAGTCAAGAAGATGAGAAGACTTCAAGTGAAGACTTCAAGAAGATGAAGACTTGAGTCTGGGTATTATTTTTAGAAGATTTTATTTTAGTTAAAATGTAAAGGATAGAATAGTTGGTGGATTGCTCAAGTATATATCACACACACACTCTTGATTTAGTTGTCTTTTCATAAAAGAATTTTTAGTTTAGAAAAGACTTTCATTTTGAAAAAATATCATTTTGGTTTTTGGTATTTTCATATATACATGTTTTAACCAAAACCTTATTTAATGCTTAATGTCAAAAACATAGATATTTCATCTTATTTGTGTAGTGGATCATATCCATACACACTATGCTTTAATGAGTTCAAAATATCTTGTTTTTGTATTTGGAGAAGTTTGGAAAACAAGTTTTAGAAAAATACAAGTTTTCTATTAAGCCAATATTTCCAACTTACAAAAATTGTCCAAATCTTTTATAACATGCCTTGATTTTGTGCAAGCATGTTTTTTTATCAAAGTATATTGGTAAAACTATTTTTGTATATTTTTCAAAATTTTATGGGATTTTTAGTGAGCCAAAAAGACCAAGTTTTAATCCCTAGATTTTCTATTTCTAGCTTCAGCAAGTCGACTAGTCTACCGACCAAGTCGACTAGGGTCGACCAACTCGGTCGACCGACGTGCACAGACGTGCACGCCAGTTCTGCAGGATGGCGGCCGACCGATCGGGTCGACCGTCCAGAGAGCTCTGCTCTCTGGAAAGGCCCCGGGCGGCCGGGCGGCCGACCGGACAGAGAGATTGCTCTCTGTATCCTGGATCGGCCGACCGTGTGGTCGACCAATGGCTCCAACGGTCAGAAATTCGACCGTTGGTGATCGACCGGGCCGCCGACCGTTAGGCCTGACAGAACCCCAACGGCTAGTTTTTCTAGCCCTATAAATTTGGGGGTTTGGGCATTGTTTTTTACCAAGATTTTAGGAGAGCTTTGGGCCAGTTTTTCTTATCCTTTTAAAAGAGTTTTCTCCACATATTTGAGAGCAAATATTTCTTATCTAAAGGGAAGATTTTATTCAAGAGTGTTTTAAAGTGATTCTTTGAGTTTTCCTCCACCATTATCATCCTAGTTTTCTCACACAAACACTTGAGCTATCCATTGACTATTCATTCTATAGTAGTGTTGTAGTGAGAGCTTTTATTGGTGATCAAAGTGTTTAGATCACCAAGAGATCTTTTCTTGTTTCTTGAGGAGGCGGACGTGTGTGTCCGCGGTGTTTCGAGTTCGGGTGCGAACTTGTTGTTTGAGGTGCGGCCTCGGCGAGCTTGTGGGGCTTGCGGTGTGTAAGGACTAAGGAGTCCGAGAGTTGTAGGTGTTGCGGCACCGGGTGATCCAGTGGGATCTATTTTAGTGGAAATCCTTCGTGTGTCGAAGGCGGGGATGTAGAGCAAGGGTGCTCGAACCTCGAAACAAATCCCTTGTGTTTGCGATTGCTCACTCTCTCTCTTTGTCTCTTTTATATCTTGCATGCTTTTATTGTGCTTATTCTTACATGCTTGATATTCATATTGTGCTTCATTGATATACTTGCTTGGGTTGTTTGCTAACACTTGTATTTAACCAAGAGAGCCAACGCGGCACCTCAACCGTTATCAAGGGGAATCTAGAGGAGTTTGTCCAGAGCCCTTCACGGGGAATTCGGCAACACTCTTGTGTTATACGTGGTGTTTAGTTTAAATAGCTTGTTTAAGTCATATTAGTTTTTACTTCCGCATTATTTGGCATTAAGTGACCATTAGATTAGCCATCACCTATTCACCCCCCCTCTAGGTGAACTTACAATTGGTATCAGAGCTTGGTACTCTGATTTGGGTCTAACAACCTTGAGTTAAAGATCCAATTTTTAGGCTAATCACGTATTTTTTTTACACACACCATGGACTTCATGTCACCACCCACTTTTGACATTCTTAACATCCAAATTTGGAAGGTTAAGATGTCTTTGTATCTCAAAGCCCTAGGCATCCATGTTTATCTTACCACAACTAATAATGCATACTGCTTAAATGGTAAGAACATTGAGGCTAATACAAAAGCCCTACATGCTTTAAGATCTACCCTAAATGATGATTATTTATCTAGGGTTGCTAATCTTGATTTGGCTTTTGTAGTTTGGAACACCCTCCTCTCCCTTGGCGAAAATGATCAATACTATGCGGGGAGTGACTCGGATGTTGGAAGTGACGTCTCCAACAAGTGCTATATGGTCCAAGGGGATAACCCCTTGAGGTAACAACCGAATCCGAGGATGAGGATGTTAACATGTCATATGAAGAGCTTTCTACATTTTGTCAATTATTGCTTGAAAAATATGACATGATTAAGAAAGATAATAAAAATTTGAAAAAGAAATTTGATTGCATGCATATAGAACAAGATTCATTTAAATCTAACATTGCATGCTTAGAAAAAGAAAATAATGTTTTGAAAAATAAAAATATTTCCCTCATGTCTAAATTAAATAATTTGTGTAAAGGGAACACTATTTTGAAGGATAAAATTGATTTGGTGGAAAAACAAAGAGAAGTTATTTTTCAAGAAAATAATTCTTTAAAAAGAAAATTTTGTGAAAAAGAAAAAGATTTTGTTTCTAAAAAGAAAAAGAAAAATGATACTTTATCTCATCATGCTTTACATGCCACCACTAATGAGATTAAAGATTTGAAAAATAAAATGAATGGTTTAAGCTCTACCTTGAGCTCATGTGCTTTTAAACATTCTAGGTTGGAGTCTTTGTTTTCAAAAAGAACAAACTCCACACATTCATGCACATCATGATCATGCATTTGCTTATGTTGCACGTCACGATCATACACATTCACATAAGCATACTAAGGTGTACACATGTACACATTGTGGCCGCAAAGGCCATTTAGCAAAATTTTGTTATGACAAGTTGCATCATTTTAATTTTGCTAATAATAAAAATTTTTGGGTTCCTTACAAGACTAACTCCAAAGGACCCAAGAAAATATGGGTACCAAAATCCCCACCTTGTGTATTTGATGTAGGTGAGGGCTCTCACAAAACGTGAGAGATTTGGTGCCTTGATGGTGGATGCACTTGGACTTGATGGACACATATATGGATGCATCGCCATCAAGGAGGTTTTGGTGGGAAAGACCACCATGCTTGGAGCTTTGGAGTTGGTAACAATCTCTAAACTCTTACTTTTTATGTACATGCTTTTTACATATATCATATTCATAGCATGTTCATGTTTTGTATTCTTATGTGCTTCATGTGGTAAAAACATGCTTAGATGTAGTTTTTATCAAAACTCGTATTATTCATGTACAAATAGTGAGTTACATTTGATTTATATATATTTGCACTCATGCTCATTTGTACCCACTATATGCACATGTATAGATTAGTTTTGATGATTCTCTCATTTATACATGTTTTGCCAAATTTTATGATTTTACTTCATGTATATGTATTTTTAATTCAAATCTAATAAATATACATGTATACCCGTGAGTCTCTTGCCTTCATGCAAATACATTTGATAGACTCTTTTATGTTTGGGATATGTATGTGTATTGTTAGTTTTGGATAAATCATACATATACCATGAAGATAAGTTTATTATGAAAAATGATTTTTCATGTTTTGTTTTGTTAAAAATGTGACTTATGATCTCTTTTGAGCTTAAATGACTATTTTCATGAAAATACTATTTACATGAGTTTTGAACACTCACACTTTATTTATTTTGTCATGACTTAGTTTCATGGACATATTTTTGAGCTTTATAGACTATGAGTGTAAAATTTTGTGTATTTAGTTTTGTTTCATGAAAAACATATGATTTCATGTTTTTGAAGGATCTTTAACTAGTTTTTCAAAAACTAATTTAACTAGTTATTTATTCTTCAATGATTATGAGATATATACATGATCCTATTATTGTTCAATTGGTATCATTGAATCGTTTCAATGGTATCAATTTGACTCTATTTTTGTATACTCATATTTTGTTTTCTTATATATGTATGTATCAATTTCAATTGGTATACTCATTTTTCATACATATGAGTTAGTTGTGCTTGAGTTAAAATTAATTTACATGTTTTAAAGCACAAAGGTTGTTTATGCTAAGCTTGATTCAAAGCTTATTTTTCAAGTTATGCATTATTTAAAATTAGTATCAATATGTTTCAATTTCATTTGTTATAAATTCACAATTGATATCAAAATATTTTACCTTAAGAAAAATTAAAGATTTTGCAATGTTTATTTGATATCACATACTTTCAATTGCTACTTTCAATTGGTATCAAAATTAAAAATTATGTTTATTTGATATCTCAAAATTTGGTTTGTTAAGAAAAATTCAAAATTTTGTTTTATAAGAAAAATCAAAATTTTTGATTTGTATTGCCTATATGCAAGGAGAGCTTAACATCTCTTCTACATATAGATTCATGTTGAGTATATTATATATTGAGGAGCCTGACAACTCTTCTTTATATGATATACGTGTGTAGGGGAGCTTCACATCTCCTCTTATGCATTACATCCTATGTGTTATGTGAATTAGGGCTTGTCATCCTTTCTTCATGTAATGCATTTATGTAGGGAAGTTAACTTAGCGTCTTCCTCTTCATGAATGTATATCGCATATAAATCTTTATTGATTGATCTATGATTACCCCTTTTATTGATTCTTTGTTTAGGACAAAAAGGGGGAGAAAATTTGTTTTGTTTCACTTTAACCCCTTTGTTGATGAGTGACAAAAAGGGGAGAAATATTTGGGTTTATATGCATGTTTGAGAAAGATTTATGTTTATGCATATATGTTTTGTTTTGCAAATAGGAGAAAAAGATTTGATTTGTTTTATCTCCATACATTTGCATACATATTTATGAGCTTCATTGTCATATATTATTATTTATGTCTATGCATGAGTTAAGGGGGAGCTTCTTTGAAGCTTTACTTTAATCCATGCATATATAACTTCATGAGTTTTGTCATCATCAAAAAGGGGAGATTGTTGGCCCAAAGGCCCATCACACTAGTTTTGATGATGATCAACTCATGTAATTATTGTACTAATGATCTTGTGTTTAAATTAGTGACAGATTTGTTATCAAGATCTTTGTAGGTGTGGAGCTTCAACAAAGGATTTAAAGTCAAGTTTTGGAGCTAGCACCGTTTGATTCAAGAGCTAATGCATCAAGATCACATCAAGTACTCAAGAGGAGTCGAGCTCGTTGGATCGTGTTTGGACCAAGTCAAGAAGATGAGAAGACTTCAATTGAAGACTTCAAGAAGATGAAGACTTGAGTCTAGGTATTATTTTTAGAAGATTTTGTTTTAGTTAAAATTTAAAGGATAGAGTAGTTGGTGGATTGCTCAAGTATATATCACACACACACTCTTGATTTAGTTGTCTTTTCATAAAAGAATTTTCAGTTTAGAAAAGACTTTCATTTTGGAAAAATATCATTTTGGTTTTTGGTATTTTCATATATACATGTTTTAACCAAAATCTTATTTAATGCTTAATGTAAAAAACATAGATATTTCATCTTATTTGTGTAGTGGATCATATCCATACACAGTATGCTTTAATGAGTTCAAAATATCTTGTTTTTGTATTTGGTGAAGTTTGGAAAACAAGTTTTAGAAAAAATACAAGTTTTCTATTAAGCCAATATTTCCAACTTACAAAAATAGTCCAAATCTTTTATAACATGCCTTGATTTTGTGCAAGCATGTTTGTTTATCAAAGTATATTGGTAAAACTATTTTTGTATATTTTCAGTATTTTATGGGATTTTTAGTGAGCCAAAAAGACCAAGTTTTAATCCCTAGATTTTCTGTTTCTGGCTTCAGCAAGACGACTAGTCTACCGAACAAGTCGACTAGGGCAGAGGTCGGTCGACCGACTCGGTCGACCGACGTGCACAGACGAGCACGCCAGTTCTGCAGGATGGCCGGCCGACCGATCGGGTCGACCGTCCAGAGAGCTCTGCTCTCTGGAAAGGCCCCGGGCAGCCGGGCGGCCGACCGGATAGAGAGATTGCTCTCTGTATCCTGGATCGGCCGACCGCGCGGTCGACCGATGGCTCCAACGGTCAGAAATTCGACCGTTGGCGGTCGACCGGGGCGGCCGAGCGTTAGGCCTGACAGAACCCCAACGGCTAGTTTTTCTAGCCCTATAAATTTGGGGGTTTGGGCATTGTTTTTTACCAAGATTTTAGGAGAGCTTTGGGCCAGTTTTTCTTATCCTTTTAAAAGAGTTTTCTCCACATATTTGAGAGCAAATATTTCCTATCTAAAGGGAAGATTTTATTCAAGAGTGTTTTAAAGTGATTCTTTGAGTTTTCCTCCACCATTATCATCCTAGTTTCTCACACAAACACTTGAGCTATCCATTGACTATTCATTCTATAGGAGTGTTGTAGTGAGAGCTTTTATTGGTGATCAAAGTGTTTAGATCACCAAGAGATCTTTTCTTGTTTCTTGAGGAGGCGGACGTGTGTGTCCGTGGTGTTTCGAGTTCGGGTGCGAACTTGTTGTTTGAGGTGCGGCCTCGGCGAACTTGTGGGGCTTGCGGTGTGTAAGGACTAGGGAGTCCGAGAGTTGTAGGTGTTGCGGCACCGGGTGATCCAGTGGGATCGATTTTAGTGGAAATCCTTCGTTTGTCGAAGGCGGGGATGTAGAGTAAGGGTGCTCGAACCTCGAAACAAATCCCTTGTGTTTGCGATTGATCACTCTCTCTCTCTTTGTCTCTTTTATATCTTGCATGCTTTTATTGTGCTTATTCTTACATGCTTGATATTCATATTGTGCTTCATTGATATACTTGCTTGGGTTGTTTGCTAACACTTGTATTTAACCAAGAGAGCCAACGCGGCACCTCAACCTTATCAAGGGGAATCTAGAGGAGTTTGTCCAGAGCCCTTCACGGGGAATTCGGCAACACTCTTGTGTTATACGTGGTGTTTAGTTTAAATAGCTTGTTTAGGTCATATTAGTTTTTACTTCCGCATTATTTGGCATTAAGTGACCATTAGATTAGCCATCACCTATTCACCCCCCCTCTAGGTGAACTTACATTGGTATCAAAGCTTGGTACTCTGATTTGGGTCTAACAACCTTGAGTTAAAGATCCTATTTTTAGGCTAATCACGTATTTTTTGTACACACACCATGGACTTCATGTCACCACCCACCTTTGACATTCTTAACATTCAAATTTGGAAGGTTAAGATGTCTTTGTACCTCAAAGCCCTAGGCATCCATGTTTATCTTGCCACAACTAATAATGCATACTGTTTAGATGGTAAGAACATTGAGGCTAATACAAAAGCCCTACATGCTTTAAGATCTACCCTAAATGATGATTATTTATCTAGGGTTGCTAATCTTGATTTGGCTTTTGTAGTTTGGAACACCCTCCTCTCCCTTGGCGAAAATGATCAATACTATGCGGGGAGTGACTCGGATGTTGGAAGTGACGTCTCCAACAAGTGTTATATGGTCCAAGGGGATAACCCCCTTGAGGTAACTACCGAATTCGAGGATGAGGATGTTAACATGTCATATGAAGAGCTTTCTACATTTTGTCAATTATTGCTTAAAAAATATGACATGATTAAGAAAGATAATAAAAATTTGAAAAAGAAATTTGATTGCATGCATATAGAACAAGATTCATTTAAATCTAACATTGCATGCTTAGAAAAAGAAAATAATGTTTTGAAAAATAAAAATGTTTCCCTCATGTCTATTATAGACGGAGCATTATGCCATTAATGGGAGTCTGCCAAGTAATTCGTTCCTAAGTAGCCTCCTTGATTGAGGAAGCTAGCTCTAGTCTGCATGGGTATTGCTGTTTAAGCTTTCAGATTGTCATGCCCTGTAAATTGCATTACATAAATTCGAAATATTATTAACTATAAAAATGCCTATGTAACTTGCACTATTGGGCTTAATTTGTGTGTGTGCATGCGCCAACGTGCATGTATGTATGCATATGTAGCACTCATGTATCTACTATAAGCACCCAACAAAAATTCCATTGGTTGGTTTGAAATGGATTCCAATAAAACCTTGGCTTGGTGGTATTTTACAGAAACAGACTCTGAAATAAACTTTTTGGCTGATTAGTCAAATAACTTTCACGTATATCAGCCTCCTGTTTCAAATTCCTGCTACTGGTGTTGTTGCTACTAAATTTTTCTTATCAAGTGGTTCTCTTAAGCTATAATGCAGATATGACATGTTTCTATAGTTTCTAGATGTATCAGCTTGAGAATTTTAAATTTTGTCAATCTTTGCTTGTTAGGCTGATACACATATAGATAGATATTATGTTGAGACTTGGTTTTGAATTTGCTGTTTCTACAGTTGTTTTGGTGCCGCGCCGATGACATTTTTATTATTGTGCTATTATTGTTGGAAATTAGTCTGTTGATCAAGTTTCTGGAGCGGAAATTGCTGCTAATGATATCTGTTGCTGAAATTTCTGCATATTTGATTCTGAACAGTGTCCTAGATAACACATGAAATTCCAATGCTGATATAACTAGCGTATACTGACCCTGCTACAGTTTTAGAAGAGTATCCAACGTTTGAAATGCTGCTGGTCTTGAATTACTATGGAGAGGTTAGAAGAGTATCCATGTTTGCAATGCTGCTGTTTCTAAAAAGAAAAAAATGATTCTTTATCTCATCATGCTTTACATGACACCACTAATGAGATTAAAGATTTGAAAAATAAAATGAATGGTACCTTGAGCTCATGTGCTTTTAATCATTCTAGGTTGGAGTCTTTGTTTTCAAAGAAACAAACTCCACACATTCATGCACATCATGATCATGCATTTGCTTATGTTGCACGTTACGATCATACACATTCACATAAGCATACTAAGGTGTACACATGTACACATTGTGGCCACAAAGGCCATTTAGCAAAATTTTGTTATGACAAGTTGCATCATTTTAATTTTGCTAATAATAAAAATTTTTAGGTTCCTTACAAGACTAACTCCAAAGGACCCAAGAAAATATGGGTACCAAAATCCCCACCTTGTGTATTTGATGTAGGTGAGGGCTCTCACAAAACGTGAGAGATTTGGTACCTTGATGGTGGATGCACTTGGACTTGATGGACACATATATGGATGCATCGCCATCAAGGAGGTTTTGGTGGGAAAGACCACCATGCTTGGAGTATTAGAGTTGGTAACAATCTCTAAACTCCTACTTTTTATGTACATGCTTTTTACATATATCATATTCATAGCATGTTCATGTTTTGTATTCTTATGTGCTTCATGTGGTAAAAACATGCTTAGATGTAATTTTTATCAAACTCGTATTATTCATGTACAAATAGTGAGTTACATTTGATTTATATATATTTGAACTTCATGCTCATTTGTACCCACTATATGCACATGTAAGATTAGTTTTGATGATTCTCTCATTTATACATGCTTTGCCAAATTTTATGGTTTTACTTCATGTATATGTATTTTTAATTCAAATCTAATAAATATACATGTATACCCGTGAGTCTCTTGCCTTCATGCAAATACATTTGATAGACTCTTTTATGTTTGGGATATGTATGTGTATTGTTAGTTTTGGATAAATCATCCATATACCATGAAGATAAGTTTATTATGAAAAATGATTTTTCATGTTTTGTTTTGTTAAAAATGTGACTTATGATCTCTTTTGAGCTTAAATGACTATTTTCATGAAAATACTATTTACATGAGTTTTGAACACTCACACTTTATTTATTTTGTCATGACTTAGTTTCATGGGCATATTTTTGAGCTTTATAGACTATGAGTGTAAAATTTTGTGTATTTAGTTTTGTTTCATGAAAAACATATGATTTCATATTTTTGAAGTATCTTTAACTAGTTTTTCAAAAACTAATTTAACTAGTTATTTATTCTTCAATGATTATGAGATATACACATGATCCTATTATTGTTCAATTGGTATCATTGAATCGTTTCAATTGGTATCAATTTGACTTTATTTTTGTATACTTATATTTTGTTTTCTTATATATGTATGTATCAATTTCAATTGGTATACTCATTTTTCATACATATGAGTTAGTTGTGCTTGAGTTAAAATTAATTTACATGTTTTAAAGCACAAAGGTTGTTTATGCTAAGCTTAATTCAAAGCTTATTTTTCAAGCTTATGCATTATTTTAAATTGGTATCAATATGTTTCAATTTCATTTGTTATAAATTCACAATTGATATCAAAATGTTTTACCTTAAGAAAAATTAAAGATTTTGCAATGTTTATTTGATATCACATACTTTCAGTTGCTACTTTCAATTGGTATCAAAATTAAAAATTATGTTTATTTGATATCTCAAAATTTGGTTGTTAAGAAAAATTCAAAATTTTGTTTTATAAGAAAAATCAAAATTTTTGATTTGTATTGCCTATATGCAAGGAGAGCTTAACATCTCTTCTACATATAGATTCATGTTGAGTATATTATATATTGAAGAGCTTGACAACTCTTCTTTATATGATATACGTGTGTAGGGGGAGCTTCACATCTTCTCTTATGCATTACATCCTATGTGTTATGTGAATTAGGGCTTGTCATCCTTTCTTTATGTAATGCATGTATGTAGGGAAGTTAACTTAGTGCCTTCCTCTTAATGAATGTATATCGCATAAAAATCTTTATTGATTGATCTATGATTACCCCTTTTATTGATTCTTTGTTCAGGACAAAAAGGGGAGAAAATTTGTTTTGTTTCACTTTAACCCCTTTGTTGATGAGTGACAAAAAGGGGGAGAAGTATTTGGGTTTATATGCATGTTTGAGAAAGATTTATGTTTATGAATATATGTTTTGTTTTGCAAATAGGAGAAAAAGATTTGATTTGTTTTATCTCCATACATTTGCATACATATTTATGAGCTTCATTGTCATATATTATTATTTATGTCTATGCATGAGTTAGGGGGAGCTTCTTTGAAGCTTTACTGTAATCCATGCATATATAACTTCATGAGTTTTGTCATCATCAAAAAGGGGGAGATTGTTGGCCCAAAGGCCCATCACTCTAGTTTTGATGATGATCAACTCATGTAGTTATTGTACTAATGATCTTGTGTTTAAATTAGTGACAAATTTGTTATCAAGATCTTAGTAGGTGTGGATCTTCAACAAAGGATTTAAAGTCAAGTTTTGGAGCTAGCACCGTTTGATTCACGAGCTAATGCTTCAAGATCACATCAAGTACTCAGAGGAGTCGAGCTCGTTGGATCGTGTTTGGACCAAGTCAAGAAGATGAGAAGACTTCAATTGAAGACTTCAAGAAGATGAAGACTTGAGTCTAGGTATTATTTTTAGAAGATTTTGTTTTACTTAAATGTGAAGGATAGAGTAGTTGGTGGATTGCTCAAGTATATATCACACACACACTCTTAATTTAGTTGTCTTTTCATAAAAGAATTTTCAGTTTAGAAAAGACTTTCATTTTGGAAAAATATTATTTTGGTTTTTGGTATTTTCATATATACATGTTTTAACCAAAACCTTATTTAATGCTTAATGTCAAAAACATAGATATTTCATCTTATTTGTGTAGTGGATCATATCCATACACACTATGCTTTAATGAGTTCAAAATATCTTGTTTTTGTATTTGGAGAAGTTTGGAAAACAAGTTTTAGAAAAATACAAGTTTTCTATTAAGCCAATATTTCCAACTTACAAAAATATTCCAAATCTTTTATAACATGCCTTGATTTTGTGCAAGCATATTTGTTTATCAAAGTATATTGGTAAAACTATTTTTGTATATTTTCAGTATTTTATGGGATTTTTAGTGAGCCAGAAAGACCAAGTTTTAATCCCTAGATTTTCTGTTTCTGGCTTCAGCAAGCGACTAGTCTACCGAACAAGTCGACTAGGGCTGAGGTCGGTCGACCGACTCGGTCGACCGACGTGCACAGACGTGCACGTCAGTTCTGCAAGATGGCCGGCCGACCGATCGGGTCGACCGTCCAGAGAGCTCTGCTCTCTGGAAAGGCCCCGGGCGGCCGGGCGGCCGACCGGACAGAGATTGCTCTCTGTATCCTGGATCGGCCGACCGCGCGGTCGACCGATGGCTCCAACGTAAGAAATTCGACCGTTGGCGGTCGACCGGGCGGCCGACCGTTAGGCCTGACAGAACCCCAACGGCTAGTTTTTCTAGCCCTATAAATTTGGGGGTTTGGGCATTGTTTTTTACCAAAATTTTAGAAGAGCTTTGGGCCAGTTTTTCTTATCCTTTTAAAAGAGTTTTCTCCACATATTTAAGAGCAAATATTTCCTATCTAAAGGGAAGATTTTATTCAAGAGTGTTTTAAAGTAATGCTTTGAGTTTTCCTCTACCATTATCATCCTAGTTTTCTCACACAAACACTTGAGCTATCCATTGACTATTCATTCTATAGGAGTGTTGTAGTGAGAGCTTTTATTGGTGATCAAAGTGTTTTAGATCACCAAGAGATCTTTTCTTGTTTCTTGAGGAGGCGGACGTGTGTGTCCGCGGTGTTTCGAGTTCGGGTGCGAACTTGTTGTTTGAGGTGCGGCATCGGCGAGCTTGTGGGGCTTGCGGTGTGTAAGGACTAGGGAGTCCGAGAGTTGTAGGTGTTGCGGCACCGGGTGATCCAGTGGGATCGATTTAGTGGAAATCCTTCGTGTGTCGATGGCGGGGATGTAGAGCAAGAGTGCTCGAACCTCGAAACAAATCTCTTGTGTTGGCGATTGCTCACTCTCTCTCTCTTTGTCTCTTTTATATCTTGCATGCTTTTATTTTGCTTATTCTTAAATGCTTGATATTCATATTGTGCTTCATTGATATACTTGCTTGGGTTGTTTGCTAACACTTGTATTTAACCAAGAGAGCCAACGCGGCACCTCAACCCTTATCAAGGGAATCTAGAGGAGTTTGTCCAGAGCCCTTCACGGAGAATTCGGCAACACTCTTGTGTTATACGTGATGTTTAGTTTAAATAGCTTGTTTAGGTCATATTAGTTTTTACTTCCGCATTATTTGGCATTAAGTGACCATTAGATTAGCCATCACCTATTCACCCCCCCTCTAGGTGAACTTACACTAACTTCTTTAATGATAATCCACATGAATCTAATAGCCTCGTTTTGGCCTTGCTCTTGCAAGAGCCATTGATGGCTCATGATGATGGATCTAACTCTAACTTCCTAACCACTAACAAGCTAACATTACTTTACTCCATGCTTTCTTTTAGTTTTAATGGTCTAAGTGTAGCTTGAACTTGTTTTGTAGAGTTGGGTTGTGATGAGTTACATATGGGTCATACTTGAATAGCTCTTGAACTAAGGACTAGTGATGGCCAATGATACATGTGAGGTAACTATCACTAAGAGGTTAGCGTGTTGGTGGAGTCATTAGTAGTTAGTAGCCGTGAGTTTTCTTTCCTTTTCACTTTATTTTAGATATACATACAAAAATCACAAACATATTCTTTTCTATGTTTCCCTCTTCTTTGTGTTTCACCGTACTTATCTTTTCATTCTTTTCTTTCTTTTCTTTTCATTCTTTAAAACTTTAAAGAATCTTTAACAAACACGTGAATCAACCGGTAAAGCTTCTATCGCCTCCCATCCTTGTGGATTCGACTCGTTTTAGCCTCTATGCTATAACGGAAGTATCGAGGATGCCAAAAGACACACACTTTAAATCTTTGTTTCAAAACATACACTTTTTGTGCGCGGTTTTTCCCCCGATCAAATTTTGGCGCCGTTGCTGGGGATGGGAACGATTTGATTTCACAAGTTTGCTAACTTTTCTTCTTTGTTTTTTGGTGTGCAGGTTAAAGTTTTAGCATTGCAGAAGTCCACACTTGCTCAAGTGTGGTTGGGTAATTCTTGTATATTTTTATATTCTGCTGCTAATTTTTTTTTATTACCTGTACACTGTAAATAATATTAAGAATTAAATACGGTAATTGGATGCTTCAAAACGGTTTAGACATTTGCATCTAGGCACGTGTCAATTTTCATTCCAATATACTGTATTTTATTCTTGTGTTGTTGTGATACTTATAGGAGGTGTACATATTGCATTGCATATAGTTAGGACAAACACTTCAGTGATTTACTCGCTTTTTTGTGTTCATCTTATCTATATTGCATACTTGCACAAATTTAACTTAAGGGCAAAACCCAAAACAACATAAGGTGGGGAAGTCATTACCCTCCCTTAGCCCAAAAATCACCTCCCCCACTCATACAACCCAAGCCTAAATAAAATTTGCTAGACGTTGGCCCCTAGGGACATCTCGGACTCATTTAAGAGATTGACCTAAAGGGGAAGTTGTTAGAATTTGACTCTTGCTAAATCGGTGTCTAAGGTTGGGGATTGAGAGGCGAAACCTCGAAGAACAGTGGTTTGGCATAATTAGGCCCGTTGCTCTGGCATGGATACCTCCCACTGATCTTGCCCCAACCTGGCCGATTAACTCGTGGTCAGCTTCCGACAATATACCCCCCGTGGACAGTCTAACCAGTTAGGAGTCATCTAGGTCTAAGTCAACCCTAGCATAGGCTTGTTTTCTTTTTCTTTTTCTTTTCTTTTCTTTTTCTTTTTCTTTGTTGTTTGTTTGTTTGTTTTTATTTTGTAAATTGTGATATGGATTTTAATAACAACAATTCTTTCAATTATAATATGAATCCATATTTCACCCCGACCTCATTTGACTCGGATAACTCTGACCCGGCAATGTACAACATGAACCAACCATATATGCCGTGTTGGGATTATTCAAATCAATATGACCCATATCCCCAACCATATGACTATAATTTTCAAAATAATTTCAACTCTTTACAGAGTTCATGGGGATTCTCCTACCCCGAGTCCAATTTTCAACCATCTTGTCCACAATTTTCACAAAGTTCATTCCCCGATTCTGCTTCCTATCCTCCTTTTCTTGAACCACCTATTGCAGAAAAATCATCATTGGAAAGGACTTTGGAAGAAGCGATAGAGGCCTAAAAACATTTGAAAACAATATGACCTCATCATATCCACAAAATTTCCAAAATTCATATAGTTCTTTCCCAGAAAAACTCAAAGGAAAATCATTGTGGGAAAAAACTATGGAATTCGTGCAAGAGACCGAGCACATAATGCAAAATACGATTGACTTCCCATGTCCATCAAATGTTCAAGAATCTTACCATTTTGAAAATCCAGCTTCAATTTCAACATACCAACCTGAACTTGACCAACATCCAATTCCTGATTGTTCGGCAAGTTATACATTTCCTGAAATTGAACTTGAAGATGAATGTGAACCAGAGCTTCAATTTAGCGATTCGAGTCTAATCCTTGAATCAATATCGACTCCTATGGTGTTACCTAAACTTAGTAACGTTCTTGAGCCAATTTTGATTCCCATCATTCCTGAACTTGAATCGCTCATTTCACCCATTCACATTCCTTTTGTGGACAAAAATCAAGATTCAATTTCATTACATCCATTTGAACTTGCCCAAAATCTTGAAAATCACCTTGACATTTTGGCAAGTTATCCTTTTCCTGAAATTGAACTTAACCATGAATGTGACCCCGAACCTCATGTTAGTGATTCCATTTCACTTTTTGATTCAATAATGACTCCGATATCTTTACCAGATTTTTTCTCTATTCCAGAGTCAACATTGAATCCTGTACCAGTACACCATGAAATGGAATTCCCAATTTCTTATGATCATACTTCATTGCTGGGGAAAGTGTGTGAATATCAATTCTTTGGTTTGGACCCTGTTTTTGAACCAATTTCGACTCTCATTGTTGACTCTCGACTTGATCTGAGTAAAATTCCCGAGTCGGTGTCGGTTTTTACTCCTGTTCCATTTGAGTCCAAATCACTCATCTTCCAAAATCACACATCATTGTTGGACAAGAATGTTGACAAAAATGACTCAATAATTATTTTTGAAAATTGGAAATTAGATGGGGATAACTTTTTAAATAAGATCATTCATTCAATCAACATTTTATTGGGTCATATTAGAGAGGTCATTGGTGGGTTCCTGAATGATCCACGATATCTTGATTGGGTCGCAATGCTTGGCCCAATTAGACCACCACCGGAGCCACCCCCTTGAGGTAATCTCCTTCCCTCTCCATTTGTTTCATGTATTTACACATTCACGATGCATTGAGGACCATGCATGAGATAAGTGTGGGGGAGGGTTTACTAACATAGTTAGTTTTATATTTTCTTTCTTTTACATTTCTTTTTAAAAAAAAACTTTTTCTCTTTTTACAAAACTTTTTGAAACAAGATAAATTGTTTTGATTTATTTTTAAGAAAATTAAGATTATCTTAGAAATTAGGAAGACCTAAAATTATGAAATTTTAAACCAAGTCAAAATAATAGATCTTGTTTAAATTTTAGGATAAGAAAATAAGATTGAAAAGATAATTTGATCTTGAATTTTTTGCCTTAGATTTATGCACTTCACACTTACACAATTTTTGGGATTGAAACAAAGACTGAAATGCCATAAAAATATATATATATATATATAAAAAAATTATGACAATAAAAACCACTTATTGAAGTTAGGTAATTATGCCTCAGGAAGCATGATTATTCATACCTAAAATAGTGGACAAAAACAAAATAATCCCCTTTAGTTTTATGGCCTTGTTTACTCGAGTCCTTAAGTCCGAGGGATATTTTCTCATCTGGTGCCCTAAGACCATCTAGTTTGGGAGTCGTGGGCTGAAGGCTCACTACCCGGGTAAATAAGAAAGCCTAAGAAAACTAAGGGAAGAAAAAGAGAAAAAAGGGAAATATATATATATAATAAAATGGCATGAAAGTTAGAGTCGATATCCCAAAAACCTTCACTGTTCACAAAGTGCATATTTTTCTAAGAATTTTATGAAAGATCAAAGAGTCAATTCAATTTTAAATTCTTACATTTAATTTATAACAAGATTTTTTGCATTCTGACTTAGTTTAAGAAAGAACAATTTCTGGTTAACCTCTGACCTTGGATCACTTATATTTTCACAAAAATATTTCAACATTTTTCTCTATTTCAAATGTGTTTTCAAAATACTAACATTTGATTTCTTTCTTTATGGATTTTGTGGGTGTAATCTGCTGAAAACCCTCAGGAGACAAAACTCCTCCTTCTAGCGGAAACTTAGAGGTTTAACGGCTTGTTGCACATGCTCAGTGAAATCGCGTCACCTGCGAAAGTGGTGTAATAATTCCTTAGTCTTTTGTTTTGCTCGGGACGAGCAAAAGATAAGTGTGGGGGTGTGATTAGTCACTAATTTTGCATAATTTTCATCACATTCTCATATTTATTTAATAATAAATTCTGCTAATAATACCTTGCTTTCTTGATTCTAGGTCCATGGTGTGCAATGAAGAAGAAGACCCTAAATCACCATTTAATTGGTAAAGGCCTATTAAGATAGCCATTGACCTAGGAGGCTGATTTCGTCAAAACCAGGGGTTGCAAACACAAAACCGGGACCAGACTCTAACAGGGGACAGAAAGGACCGCGTGCGGCTCGAAGCGCTGCGCGCGCGCCATACGGCCGTGGCGCGCGCGCCGGTTCGGGCCAGGGCCTGTCCCTGGCCCCCCTCTTCCATGGTGGCTATAAATGCCCCCCGGTTTCAGAGCGAAGATATACAGAGTTTAGGGTAGTTTTTCATTCCATGTTGTAGTTTAGTTTAGGTTAGGTTAGTTTTTCTTCTTCCTCTTGTATTTTCCATTTATTTTAGATCTTGTATTAGGAGAAAGAGTGATACATGCATGGATGCAAGAGTGCTTGTAATAGAAGGTGACAAGCTATGAAAGGTGCTCTCTTACCTCTCTTTATTTTCTATCTAACTTCTTTTACATGTTTAGCAAGTTTTTCTCTCATGGCAACTAACTACTAACCACCAACTAGTCTAACTTCTTTAATGATAATCCATATGAATCTAATAGCCTCGTTTGGCCTTGCTCTGGCAAGAGCCATTAATGGCTCATGATGATGGATCTAACTCTAACTTCCTAACCACTAACAAGCTAACATTACTTTACTCCATGCTTACTTTTAGTTTTGATGGTCTAAGTGTAACTTGAACTTGTTTTTTAGAGTTGGGTTGTGATGAGTTACATATGGGTCATACTTTGAATAGCTCTTGAAACCAAGGACTAGTGATGGCCAATGATACATGTGAGGCAACTATCACTAAGAGGTTAGCGTGTTGGTGGGGTCATTAGTAGTTAGTAACCGTGAGTTTTCTTTCCTTTTCACTTTATTTTAGATATACATACAAAAATCACAAACATATTCTTTTCTATGTTTCCCACTTCTTTGTGTTTCACCGTACTTCTCTTTTCATTCTTTTCTTTCTTTTCTTTTCATTCTTTAAAACTTTGAAGAATCTTTAACAAACACGTGAATCAATCGGTAAAGCTTCTATCGCCTCCCATCCTTGTGGATTCGACTCGTTTTAGCCTCTATGCTATAACGGAAGTATCGAGGAAGCCAAAGCACACACACTTTAAATCTTCGTTTCAAAACATACACTTTTTGTGCGCGATTTTCCCCCGATCAGCCCTCCTCGGCCTCCACGAGCCCCAACCTCCACCACCCTTGCAGCATACCTCTCTGGATTTTCCTTGCTACAGTCTCTCCCAATAACCCCGACTTGATTAATTTTATTAATCAATGTAAATGTAAAATAGTGTGTGACTCAGTGTGTATAATCTAGGAACAGTATCATGGATATCAGTGTCACATAGTGAAAACAATGTGTATCAAGATCCAGGGACGATGTAGACAGTGACCATATCAAGTGACAAATATATAGTTGTGCAAGTGATACAAAATACATGCAAAGTAGTGCAAGTGATGTCAGTGATATGTAATCTAAAGGTCATAATAAGTCGGTCTCAATCATATGTCCATAATCCAACAAGTATCCTCAAATAATTTCTCAAACTATAAAAGTTGATTTCCTTGATTAATTTTCAGTAATATCAGAATCATAATATCAATCGATATACAATCTTTAACTATCAATCTATCTTCATTATTATCCAGTTAACCTCAAGATCCAGATTAAAGTATTTATCATGATCAGTGTAGATTTCATTGCCAATACATCAGTCTATTATACACAAGAAATCATGTTAATTTTAGTTGGATGTATGCAAGTACAGGAATGAGATGCAAATACGATACATAAGGTAATGATCACGAGACAGAATGGGTGATAGTATCAAGAAGTACAAAGATTAATAATATATTTGGATTCAAGAATAGGCTAATGATGTAAACGTCATCACATAATGATATAGACAATCATGAATAAGATATCTAGAAATTATTGTTAAGAGACGAGTTAAAATCGACACGAAAGTCAACGAGGAGAGAATCGTGTACATTTGTCTGATGTTATTAGAATCTGAATTCCTATAACTGCATCTGGCTCTAGGTAAAATCGCGCCCTAAATATTACGTGAATTAATTAGAGACTTGACATGTTATTTAATCAGTGATAAGTTAAAATAAGAAAGTAATTTTTACTATTTATTATAATTTTGGTTGGTTAATATTTCCAAATAATTCAATTTCTGAATTTATAGCAACTATTTAAAATAAATTTTCATGATAAAATATATGCATAAAATAATAAATTGATGTATAATGTTTACATATTACTGAATTATGAATTTTATATTTTTTGTGCTATTTAGAAATTTATTGGTCATTTTTAAATAAAATAGCATTGAAAAGTAATTACAAAAATATTTAATTTCATGTTATTCTAAGTAATATTACATCAAAATAATTTTACAGAGTTTCAAATTTAGTTTTTGATTTTATGTGAATTTTTTGGAATTTTCTGTGCATTTTCTGGAATTTTTTAAATAAAATAAAACTAAAAATCAATAAAAATAAATAAAAAGCTTATCGGGTCTGGCATAGTAATGGGTTTGGGTCTGATTTGCTACAGTAAATGCTATAATAATTTTTCTACTTATTTTTATTTTATTTATCTCTCTTCTTTTTCTTTTTCTTTTACTTTTACTTTTTTCCTTTCTTTTTTTTCTGTTTTCCCTTTTTTCCCTTTTAAATGGGACCGGGTCGGGTTTGTTTTACTAGTAATAACACATAAAAGTAATTTATCATATAATATCTAGAAAACAAATTTGAATATTAGCATCATTAATAATCAGAAAAGAAGAAGTCATAAATTAAGTTAATAATTAACAACCATAATAATAATAATAGTAATAACTACCACTAATAATATCAGTAAATAATAAGAATGATATTAGAAATAATATTAATAAGAAACTAAAAACACAGATAAGAATAATGGTAAAATATACATAAAGTTAAAATACCATTTACTATCTTAAAAATAATTTGCATATTTAATAATAATAATCACAAGATAAAATAATAAATTAAGTTAATTGATAATCTTAACAAAATAATTTGTAAAGCAAAATAAATACTGTAGGAAAATAATAATACAGTCTTTCCGTCGGTCAATAATAATACAGTAACTAGGGATATTACAGTCTTTCAGTCGGTCAATCAGTCGGTTGACTGCAAGGGTTAGCGGTCAACCAGTCGGTCGACCGACAACGTGCACAAACGTGCACGCCCCTTGGCCAAAGGCCCGATCGATTGCTTGGTCAACCGTTTTGGCCTGCCATAGGCATCAGTCGACCGAACGGTCGACCGATTTAGCCTGAAACAGTTTTTATGAAAACTTTTAAGTTTCAAATATTTTTCAACATATTTTGTATTGGTTTATAGGAAATGTAGCAATGTATAGGTGATAAAATACATGTTCTAAACTTGACATAAAATTTTGGAAAAATTACGAGACATGTATCAAAACTAAATATGCAAAATACCAATACTATCAAAACTTGTATTTTTGAAATCGTGTATATGCATATATAAAGATGAATAAAAATAATGAAATCGTTGAAAAACACCTAGAGGGGGGTGAATAGGTGTAATTGCTAATCTAAGAAACTCAATGCAAACTAAGTGCGCTAAATGCGGAAGCTAATGCAAATGTTGCACAAACTAATACAATACAACAAGTGTAGCCGAATTCCCCTTGCGAGGCCTGGACTAACTCCCCTTGATTCCCCTTGAAATGGGTTGAGGTGCTATGTGAAGCTCTTGTTGGATGAGTATAAGTTAGGCACACACACACAAGCAATCCAAACAATGTGCACTCACAATCAAGCCAAGCAATAAAGGATATAGCAATAAGAGATGCAAGGCACAACACAAGCAATATATGAATGAATCAATGCTCAACACAAGCAAGTATGATATGATGATGAGTATGATGTTATGCACAATTATAAGAGAGAGAGAGTTAGGGAGACAATGGATCAAAACGCAAATACCAAGATTTGTTTCGAGGTTCGAGCACCTTGCTCTACATCCCCGCCTACACCACCGTGTAGGATTTCCACTATCTCAACTCCCACTGAGGGAACCTCTACCAAAGAGGATTTCTTACAACTCTAGGAGTACCAAACTCCTCTCTCAAACAACAACCTCCTCACAACCGAGGGGTTAGGCCCGTAGCCAATACAACAACCAATCCACACACCTCTACCGAAGAGGCTCACAACCAAACTCCACCTCTACCTAAGAGGCTCACAACCAATACCACTCCGATCACCTCTACCGAAGAGGAATACAACAAATGAAGGAGGGTTTACAACAATGAGGTTTACAACAAACAACCTCAAACACTTCTCTTTCTTTTTCTCTTATCTTTTTCCACAAAAACAAGATCCTAATAGTTTAGGATAGAAGATAGCTCAAGTGTAAAAAACTAGGTGTTTGGAAAACTAGCAACAAAGAAAATCACTTGGGAAAATCCTTGCAAAAGATATAGAATGAAAACCAAGACAAATCTCCCAAAATATTCTTTTCTTTGATTTTTCCAAAAACCTAAAACAATAAAGATTGAAGAATTAAAGCCCCAAACACTTTTGAAAACTTGTTTTAAAACCTTTAGAAACCAGAAATTTTTCTCCTTAAAAAAACTTGGCCAAAATCCCCAAAGAGATGGGGTTTATATAGCCCCTATACAAAACTAGACGTTAGGCTGAGCTGGCAGTCCGACAGACTGCCGGTCGACCGGTCCGGTCGACCGCCAACGGTCAGAATTATGACCGTTGGGCAACTGCGGTCGACCGGCCCGGTCGACCGAGAAAACCCGAGAGCAGAGCTCTCAACTCGGTCGACCGTCCCGGTCGACCGTGTCTGTGCCTAACAGACGTGCACGTCTGTGCACGTCGGTCGACCGCAACGGTCGACCGGCCCTTGGTGCGGTCGACCGTGACGGTCGACCGACCAGCCTGTCAGCACAAAACAAGGTCAGAAAAATTTGGGAAAAATATTTTATAAAAACTTTTATCTCTTTTAAAAATACCATAAAACTTGTTTTATCATTTTATGTTGAAACATAAACATGTGATAAAAATTTCAAGACAATATATCAACATATCAATTCATTTTTGAGTCTTGCAAATTTTATCAAAAACAAAACCTTGTATTTTGTCAAACTTGATTTTTCCAAAACATGAATAGGGATATCAAAATAAGTTTGTTTACCAAGTTAAAGCATGTATGTATAAATAGAAAACATCTACTATACATATAACATATGTAAACTTGTTTTGATCAACTATTCATAAAAACCAAATATCAAATCATAAAACGTGTGTGTTTTGTGTTCACTTGAGCATATCAACTAAACTAAGCTTTACAAATGGATCTAAAACTCTATCAAAACTAGGATACCTAAGTCTTCTTGACGATCTTCATCTTCAAGTAGACTTGCTCCAAAACTCCATCCATGGGCTAGGCAAAGTGTGAACTTGAAGCTTTGGCCCTGGAATCAACATGAATAGCTTCTAATCATCTTGTTGAAGCTAATCACCAACTAATATCATGTTAATGATCTGAAACTTAGAAACACAAGAATATTAGTAAACATAACTACATGAGTTGATCATCATCAAAACTAGAGTGGAAGGCCATTGGGCCAACAATCTCCCCCTTTTTGATGATGACAAAACTCATGGAGTTATATATGCATGGATTAAAGATAAGCTTCAAAGAAGCTCCCCCTTAACTCATGCATAACAAATGAATAAATAAATATGCAATGAAAGCTTATGATTCTAAACAAGAGACATACATATTTTTCATATATTTATGTTTATTTGCTTATGCATGAACTCAATATATGTAAAAACATAAAGAAGCATATATAAACTCTAGATACCAATTACAACAATTACAAAGCAAGCTTTGGATATCAATTAAACTTAATAAACAATTAAACTTAATATTCTTGATATTAAAACATAATATATGCATATAAAACATAAATACTTCTCCCCCTTTTTGTCAATCATCAACAAAGGGGTAAACAATCAAAACCATAGATAAAATGAGGGGTAAAAATCTTTCTCCCCTTTCTGTCAATCAAAATAATACAAACAATGTTCTCCCCCTTTTTGTCTAAAACAAAAAAAAATCAATAAGGGGTGACTACAAACATGATATCAATTAAAAAATATGTCAATGAAGCATCTTGATACCAATAAATAAGGATCAATATATGTTATATGCTATATACATTCATGAAGAGGAAGACGCTAAGTTAGCTTCCCTACACATATGCATTACATGAAGAAGGGATGACAAGCCCTAACTCACATAACACATATTATGTAATGCATAAGAGGAGATGTGAAGCTCCCCCTACACACGTATATCATATAAAGAAGAGTTGTCAAGCTCCTCAATTTATAATATACTCAACATGAATCTATATGTAAGAGAGATGTTAAGCTCTCCTTGCATATAGGAAATACAAATCAAAACTTTGAATATTTTCTTTAAACAACATTTTGAGATACCAATTGTAATTAAACATAACAAATTACCAATTGTAAAACAACATAACAAATTTTGAATGTCTAAACACAAATTTTGATACCAATTGTAAGAATATATTTCATTTTGAAAAAATATAAACAAATTTGATGTTGATATCATATGTTCAAAATAATAACTTTTGATCATAAAGAGTGGGAGTACAAATACCAATTGAAATACAAAATCAAATTTTCTCCCCCTTTATATGAGATACAAACTAAAGACATGCATAGTCTTGATAACAATTTAAAAGTAATCAATTTAAACAAAATTGAAACTCAAGCACTAGCATAAATACAAACATATATATGTATGAAAGATAGATACCAATAGAAATTGATATACTTGGAATTTAAAGCATACATACATACATAATAAACATATGAGTATACAAAAGGTCAAAATGATACCAATTGAAAGAGTTCAATGATACCAATTGACATAACAATAAGTTCAAGTGTATACATCATATTATCTACCACCCAATCATAATTCAAGTTTTAAAGATTTTCAATTTAGGGCATACATGAACATGATCTCCCATCCTACCGCCCTTGGAAGGTAGGGGTTTTCAAAGATAGATTTGAAAATGTAGTTTTGTTTGAAAATCACTACCAAAATGAAGAACACCGCAACTAGTTAAATGGAAAACTTGTTAACTAGCACGAAATCCTTCAAGCAAGGAATAACACAAAATTGAAATTCACATGATAATCATCACTCTAACCAATAAAGCATAACTCATGAGAAACAAAACATGAGCAATAGATATGAGTGTACAAATAATATGTGAAGATCATAATCAAGAAAAATATTTCATTAAGCTCAATTATTCCTTAAAACATAATTCCATCAAAAACATGAAAAATCATATAAAACTCCTTATTTAATCTTCAAGGCATATGTATGTCTAATACAAGCTAAAATATACATACATATCCAAAACTCAACGAGTCCACTAAATGTATATTCATGAAGGCACGTGGCTCAAAAAGATGTATATGTATAAGATTAGTTTGAACTAGATAGACATATACATGAAGTTAAACATAAATACATGAAACATGAAAAACTAAATTTCATCACAACAAATTTCATTTCAAGGTATATGTATGAATTGTCAAACATGAAGTATACATACATATCCCTAAACACAATTGAGTCCAAATATAGATTTGCATGAAAGGCAAATGACTCAAGGGGTATACATGTATATCTTAAAGTTTGGCAATACGAACATATACATGAAGTGAAACACACAATCATAAAACAAATCCAAAAATGGAATACAAGTTTGAAATGTATGAATCATCAAAACTAGACTATACTAGCACATCTAATGGGTTCAAATAAGCAATCAAGCTCAACATATATAGATTTATTTGTAGCCCACTCTATGTACAAGTATATAACTAGTCTTAATGAAAACAAACATCTAAACATATATTCAAAACATGAAGCATCAAAACAAATATAAAAGTCATCATGATAAAACTAAAACATGATTACTATGTAAATTCACATGTATTAGATTCATGATGTACATTATAACTTAAACAAAAGTGAGAACACTAAATATGGGTTCATATAAGCATATGTGTCTCAAATACTATACATGTATGTCAAGGATCTAATAAACATGGAATGAACATACTAATCCATAGACATCAAAAACATGCCATAAACAAATGAATATGAAAGCATGGGAGTTTAGGAATCGTTACCAAAACCTCAAGGCAACTCTCCTTGTCTCCAAAACTTGGTGGTCCTCTCCACCGTCTCTTCCCTTGAAAGTGATGCATCCATATGATTTCCTTTAAGTACGGAACGCATCCACTCCAAGGTGTCATCACTCTCACGTCATGTGAGAGCCCACACCTACATCAAAAATAGGAGGGGTGGTCTTTGGTACCCACATCTTGTTGGGTCCATGGGGTTAGTCCCTTCTCTAACCCAAACAAATTTCTTTGCTAAATTAGTAGTATGTAATCTATCAAAACAAAATTTAGCAAGGTGGCCCTTACGTCCACAATGTGTACATGTGTACACATGAGCATACATGTGATGGGTGTGTCCGTGAGGAGCATGTGTATGCCGTGAAGGGTGTGCATGCATAAAGGATGGAACTTGTTTCTTTCGAACCAAGGTTTCCAACCGATTGTGGTTCAAGGCACATTGGCTCATAGTGGAGCCCAAACAATCAACCTTCTTCTTAAGCAAACAAATATCATCATTAATCTTAGAAGAAGAAGTGTGACATGCAATAGGTGAAGTGTGTGATACTACCCTAGCATGGCAAACATGTGCATCAATCTTATTTTGCAAAACAATGTTTTTCTTTAAACACACATCTAAATCATTTGAAATAGAAATAATTTTATTTTTCAAATCAACATTCTCTTTTAAAACAAAATCATTTTTGAAGACAAGTTTTCATTTTTCTTCAAAAGAACATGGCAATCATTTTTATTTTTCAAAAACTCATTTTCTTTAAGTGCAAGACCAAGTTGAGATTTTAATGAATCCCTTTCATTAGCAATCTCCTCTTTCTCTTGCAAAACAACATCAAGTCTAGATTGTAAACACTTATTTTCTTTTTCAATTCCTAGACTTTTCTTTTCAAAATCTTATATTTTTCTATAAGTTTTTCACAAACAATTGAAAGTTCTTCATTTATAGCATGGACATCAATATGATCATTTGAAGAACTAGAACAATCATCACTATCATAGTGGGGTTCCGAATGTACCTCAAGGAGTCATTCCCTTGGACCATGAAGCATTGAGAATCGGATTCTCCACTAAATTCCTCCAGTTGATTTGGCACTTGAAGCTTGGAGGTGGTGGTTGTTGTCAATTTGTTCCACACTGCAAAGGCGGAATCAAAGTTAGAAACACATAAGAGATAATCTTTAGATAAAGTGCTTCTAATGGCCTCTAGGGCTTGTGCATTGGCCCCTATATGATTGCAATCACCAAGATAACATCTCTTGGTGGCCGCAAGGAAAACATGCAAACTAGGGTCTTTAGGTACATGGACATCCTGTACTTCCAAACATCAATGTTGGAAGGGTCAAAGCTAGGAGGGGTCATGAAGTCCATGGTAAACTATATATGAATGTGCAAACAAACAAATGCAAATGAGATTAGCAAGCAAATGGATCACTCCTAGGATGTTAAGCCTAAGTATCAGGAGCACTTGCTCTGATACCAATTGAAAAACACCTAGAGGAGGGGGTGAATAGGTGTAATTGCTAATCTAAGAAACTCAATGCAAACTAAGTGCGCTAAATGCGGAAGCTAATGCAAATGTTGCACAAACTAATACAATACAACAAGTGTAGCCGAATTCCCCTTGCGAGGCTCTAGACTAACTCCCCTTGATTCCCCTTGAAATGGGTTGAGGTGCTATGTGAAGCTCTTGTTGGATGAGTATAAGTTAGGCACACACACACAAGCAATCCAAACAATGTGCACTCACAATCAAGCCAAGCAATAAAGGATATAGCAATAAGAGATGCAAGGCACAACACAAGCAATATATGAATGAATCAATGCTAAACACAAGCAAGTATGATATGATGATGAGTATGATGCTATGCACAATTATAAGAGAGAGAGTTAGGGAGACAATGGATCAAAACGCAAACACCAAGATTTTTTTCGAGGTTCGAGCACCTTGCTCTACATCCCCGCCTACACCACCGTGTAGGATTTCCACTATCTCAACTCCCACCGAGGGAACCTCTACCAAAGAGGATTTCTTACAACTCTAGGAGTACCAAACTCCTCTCTCAAACAACAACCTCCTCACAACCGAGGGTTTAGGCCCGTAGCCAATACAACAACCAATCCACACACCTCTACCGAAGAGGCTCACAACCAAACTCCACCTCTACCTAAGAGGCTCACAACCAATACCACTCCGATCACCTCTACCGAAGAGGGATACAACAAATGAAGGAGGTTTACAACAATGAGGTTTACAACAAACAACCTCAAACACTTCTCTTTCTTTTTCTCTTATCTTTTTCCACAAAAACAAGATCCTGATAGTTTAGGATAGAAGATAGCTCAAGTGTGGAAAACTAGGTGTTTGAAAACTAGCAACAAAGAAAATCACTTGGGAAAATCCTTGCAAAAGATATAGAATGAAAACCAAGACAAATCTCCCAAAATATTCTTTTCTTTGATTTTTTCAAAAACCTAAAACAATAAAGATTGAAGAATTAAAGCCCCAAACACTTTTGAAAACTTGTTTTAAAACCTTTAGAAACCAGAAATTTTTCTCCTTAAAAAAACTTGGCCAAAATCCCCAAAGATATGGGGTTTATATAGCACCTATACAAAACTAGCCGTTAGGCTGAGCTGGCAGTCTGACAGACTGCCTGTCGACCGGTCCGGTCGACCGCCAACGGTCAGAATTATGACCGTTGGGCAACTGCGGTCGACCGGCCCGGTCGACCGAGAAAACCCGAGAGCAGAGCTCTCAACTCGGTCGACCGTCCCGGTCGACCGTGTCTGTGCCTAACAGACGTGCACGTCTGTGCACGTCGGTCGACCGCAACGGTCGACCGGCCCTTGGTGCGGTCGACCGTGACGGTCGACCGACCAGCCTGTCAGCACAAAACAAGGTTAGAAAAATTTGGGCAAAAACTTTTTATCTCTTTTAAAAATACCATAAAACTTGTTTTATCATTTTATGTTGAAACATAAACATGTGATAAAAATTTCAAGACAATATATCAACATATCAATTCATTTTTGAGTCTTGCAAATTTTATCAAAACAAAACCTTGTATTTTGTCAAACTTGATCTTTTCAAAACATGAATAGGGATATCAAAATAAGTTTGTTTACCAGTTAAAGCATGTATGTATAAATAGAAAACATCTACTATACATATAACATATGTAAACTTGTTTTGATCAACTATTCATAAAAACCAAATATCAAATCATAAAACGTGTGTGTTTTGTGTTCACTTGAGCATATCAACTAAACTAAGCTTTACAAATGGATCTAAAACTCTATCAAAACTAGGATACCTAAGTCTTCTTGACGATCTTCATCTTCAAGTAGACTTGCTCCAAAACTCCATCCATGGGCTAGGCAAAGTGTGAACTTGAAGCTTTGGCCCTGGAATCAACATGAATAGCTTCTAATCATCTTGTTGAAGCTAATCACCAACTAATATCCTGTTAATGATCTGAAACTTAGAAACACAAGAATATTAGTAAACATAACTACATGAGTTGATCATCATCAAAACTAGAGTGGAAGGCCATTGGGCCAACAATCGTGTACTATCAAAACAGTTTTTATGAAATCGTGTATATGATAAAATACATGTTCTAAGCTCCCCCTCAAATTATGCTATCTATCAAGTATAAGAAAATATTATGATTTTAAATTGTTTTGACAATATAAGCAAGTCACATATATATATATGCATATATAAAGATGATACCAATTTATAATAATATGCATATATAGCCTACCATCCTTCCAATCCTCCTTCCTCTAAAAATAATATGCAATGAATAAAAATAATGAATCAAGGCATTGCATATATGTATGGTAATGGAAATGGATACACATGAAGTTCATAAAACACCAAAACAAAAAACTCAAAAACTTAATAACTCAAATATCTCTTCCCCTTTTTATCTTGCATCAAAAAGAGAAAAGACATCAACAGAAAAAGACATTAATTTGAAAAATACATGTATAGAGGATTTAAAAATATATGAAATAATTTCAAAACTTATGAATTCAAATACAAACATTTAATTCACCATAAATGAATAAAAATCTATTATAATCTAGTAGTATAGTAAAAATGTCTGCAAGTTGAAAATTGGTGGAAATATAATCAATTTAAATATCTCCTTTCTCATAGTGATCTTTAAGAAAGTGATATCGAATATCTATGTGCTTGGTCTTCTATGTTGTTTTACATTCTTGGTCATATGAATAGTTATTATCAGAAAATATATTAATATGGTCATAATGCAAATCATAGTCAAGGAGAGCATGTTTCATCCAAAGAACTTGCGCACAACAAGTTCCGGCCACAACATACTCTGCCTCGGCGGTTGAGAGGGCTACGAAATTTAGTTTCTTAGAAAACCATGACACAAGGTAATTTCTTAGAAAATGACAAGTACCACTAGTGCTCTTCCTATCCATTCTACAACTGGCATAGTCGGCATCCGAATAACTCGTCATAGGAAATTATCCAGTTTTTGGATACTACAAGCATATTCCAATAGTGCCCTTAAGATATCTAATAATCGTTTTACTGCAATTAAGTGAGACTCTTTAGGACAAGATTGAAATCTAGCACATAAACACACACTAAACATAATACCCGGCCTACTAACCGTTAAATAAAGTAAACTACCAATCATGCTTCTATAAAATTTAATGTCTATATTTATACCTTGTTCATCCTTATCAAGCTTTATTGTAGTGGCCATGGGAGTCTTGCTTAGCTTTGTATCTTCAAGCCCAAAATATCTTGATGAGTTCTCTTGTGTACTTGGCCTGATTGATGAAAATCTCATTACTCCTTTGCTTGATTTGGAGCCCAAGGAAGTAGTTTAGCTCTCCCATCATAGACATCTCAAACTCGTTCTTCATGCATGATTCAAATTCTTTACAAATTTTTTCATTAGTGGAACCAAAAATAATATCATCAACATAAATGAAATTAAAAAAGTTGAAGCCTTTCATACCAAACTCTTCGAGCTTGTTTTAAACCATATAAATCTTTATCAAGTTTGAAAATAAAATCCGGATGTGTAAGATCAATAAACCAAGGGGTTGTTCAATGATAGGTAGTAAAAAGTGCATATTTATCATCATATTTACCATCATATTTTTCTATTTATTCTTTTATTATGCACTACTACTAATGTTTTATTGTTTAATGTGTGCAGGCCTTGAGTAATTAAAAAATAAAGAAATAAAGCCTGAATGAAGCCCAAAAGCCCAAAAAGCCCATTTGCAAAAATTGTAGTAATTTAGAAGTTTCTACATTATCTAACCTAATCTAACTTGGATTTTAAATTATTTATTTAAAATCTAAGGGAGAAAAAGGAAGAATAAAATAGAACATTAATTGCTAGAAGAGGAGGAAAAGGATAAGATGAGATGGACTTCTACTCAACCCTAGTTTCTTACAAGACAAGGCTAAAGATAAAAGGAGAAAAGTTTAAAGATAAAATCCTTTTACAAATTCGGATTTATGATAACTTGCTTCCCAAGTTATCTCGAGTTCTCAAGATAGAAGGTTTAAATACAGAATCTAAAAGGAGAATCCCAAATAAACGGACCAGAGGAGGCCACGCAAGAAATCACATGGCCATTTGCCATGCTTTGGCCGCGGAAACGCAGCCATAGCCGCGGCCTCGTTTCCGCGGCTCTTTGGATGAGTTTGGTTACGAGGTTACATGGAAGAGTTGTACTGGGACTCTACATCCTATATCTCCTATAAATACCCCTGCAGAGCAACAGAGCCAGGGCATCCAGCGACTGAAGTTAGGGTTTTTCTTTAGATCTTTTTCTATTTCTAAAATTTCTTGTTTTTTTGTTTTTATTTGAAGAAGATTATTTTGAAGAACGAGGAGCTTTGTAAATTGGTCAGTGACACCCAATAAAGGTTACTCTTTTCTTCTTTGCAATTTAATTCCGCTTTCCTACTTAGATTAATTGTTTTATTTCCTTCTTTTATTTTCTTGCAATTCTTTTTATTCCACATAAAAACTTGAAAATAACATTAAAAAAGATGAATAACTAAATTAAAATCATAGTTTGCTAATCTCTCGATCAACCCTAGTTTAGTTTAAAAAAGTGAATTGATTGATAGCTACTATTAGAAACCCTAGAATTAAAAATATCTTCTTAAAGATAAATTGATTAGGTTTACTTTAATCTAGGTTACACTTTTTAATGGTTCTTCATAATTCATACTTAAAAACTTTGATAGCATAATTTTAAGTTAAACTTCTCTTATGCTATGCTTTGAAATTAGGATGAACAATTGTTTAATCATTATTAGTGTACACTAGTTAGGGTTCCAATATTATTCATCTTGCTTGAATTGCAATTAATAACCTAGGGTGGATGTTTATTATTTCAATATGATATTCATTATTTGAGACTAATACTATGGATTGTGGTAGATGATTAGTAAACTATACTTCTCAAAATCAATCAAATCTAATCAATCTCTCTTTTTCTTTTGTTCTAAGTGAAATACAGCGAAGATCGTTCCGAAACGCTTGCATCGCATCCTTCCCTGTGGATCGACCCGTCTAGCCTTTGCTACGCGGTTTAATTAAAACGAGACTAAGACTTGCTAACTCTTAAACTATTTTTAATATAATTTCTCGTTCCAATCATTCAACATACACTTCCTCTTCTATAAGACCATTTAAAAATACACTTTTGATATCCTTTTGAAAAAGTTCAAAATTATTAAAAGAAGCAAAGGTAAGTGTCATTCATATGGCTTCAAGCCATGCTACAGGTGCAAAGGTTTCCTCAAAATCAATGCTTTCAATTTGGATGTAACCTTGGATCACTAACCTAGCCTTTTTTCTAATAACATTACCTGACTCATCCAACTTATTCCTAAAAATCCAATTAATACCAATAGTTAGTCTATCATGGGTCTAAGAATAAGGTGCCAAACTTAGTTGCGCTCAAATTGATTGAGCTCTTCTTGCATTGCAAGCAATCAATATGAATCGGCCTCGGTTTCGAGGATGTTCTTGGGCTCAATATGAGAAATAAAAGTAAATGGCGACATAAATCATGGAGTTTGGATCGAGTAGTTACCCCTTAGAAACATCACCTATGATGAGGTCCTTGGGATGATTTGAATCAAATCTCCAATCCTTTGAAAGTGGTTGTGTTGGCTCCACTTCTACCTCTTAAACTTCACCTTATTCATCAATCTTTGGCTTTTCATCTTCTATAGATGAGTCCTTCAAAGTTATTCTCTTAATGTCTTCACCTAAGGAATCAATCTCTACAATATTCTTCACAAAGCATTAGATTTCTCAAACTTGACATGTATAGATTCTTTAATAGTCAAAGTAGATTTATTAAAGACTTTATAAGCCTTACTAATATTTGAATACCTAATAAATATGGCTTCATAAGATTTGCAATCAAAATTTCCTAAATTATCTTTAGTGTTTAAAACAAAGCATTTACAACCAAAAATTTTAAAATAAAAAACATTAGATTTTCTCAAATAGTAAATTTCAAAAGAAGTTTTGGAAGTATTTTTACAAAAATAATTCTATTTGAGATGTAACATGATGTGTTTATGGCCTCGACCCATAAATATTGAGGGAACCCATATTCAATTATTATTGTCCTAGCCATTTCTTAAAAAGTACGATTCTTTCTTTCAACGACTCTTTTATTGTGGAGTTTTAGGACAATATAGTTCATGTTTGACTCTATTTTCTTTACAATAAGTGATAAAGGAATAGTTAATGAATTCACCACCTCTATCACTTCTTATGCATAAAATTAGAAAATCTTTTTCTTTTTCAACTTTTTTTCTGAACACTTGAAAATGTGAGAAAGGTTGATCTTTGTGTTCTAAAAAGAAAACCCACGTAAAGCGGCAAAAATCATCAACCAAAATAAAAAAATGATTTTCACTTAGACTTTTGGTTTTTGTTGGACCAAATAAATCCATATGAATTAAATCTAAAGGTCCTGATGTCTTGATATCCTTGATTGTTTTGAAAGAGGACTTGGTTTGTTTTTCAAATTGGCACGCATCGCAAATGCGGTTCTTTTCAAATTTCAAATAAGGAATAGCTTTAACCACTTCCTTAGTGTTTATTCTAGATAGATGGTCAAATGAAACATTGCCTAGTCTCCTATGCTATAACAAAAATTCTTCACTAAAAGCATTTAAACATGTAGCATTGCAATATAAATTAGACATATCAATCATGTACACATTATTTTTATGAAAATAGGAAAGCACACATGCATTGATTTGTCTATCTAAACATTGCAAGATAAATCATCAAAAATCACTTTAAAACCTCTATCACAAAGCTGACTAATACTCAAGAGATTATACTTAAGACAATCAACTAAAACAACATTTTCAATTAAAGGAGATGAGCCAATTTTAATGTTACCTATACCGATAATTTTCCTTTTGAATCATCTCCGAAGGTGATGGTGCCACCTTTATGGTACCTTGATAGGGTTGTAAAATTGTTGATATCCCAAGTCATATGCCTTGAGCAACCGCTATCATGATACCATCACTTCACGTCTTGGAGCCTTGGTATGTACCTACATCAAGTAACGAATTGCTTAATTTTGGTACCCAAATTTTTTTGGATCCTATAGTGTTAGCTTTTTAAATCTAAACATTGTCCTTAGGAGTATTTATCCAATCAAACAAAACTTGGTTAAGTGACCCTTTCGGCCACAATAGATGCATGAATAAACTCTACCATATATAAAAGCATGATGTGTGTATGAGCATGCTTTGTGTGTGTTGTATGTCTAGTATGATATGTATGAATATGTTGTGATTTAGGAGTGTGAGTATGTGTAGTATGATGAGTATGTGTAGTATGAACATGTTTCTTTGGAGTATGTTTCTTAGGAAACATTGCCTCCAATCTAGCTTACCAAACACACATTTCTTTAACACATCTCCTAATGAGCTAATTTTATATTTTAAGATAGAAATCTCATTTTTATCAATTAATAAAAAAATTTCTTTACAAGAAATTTTACATACATCAAAATCTTTTTGTGTGGATATAAGTGTGGAAAATAAATCACCTTTTCCTTTAGAAAGTGTGATAATTAATTTGAAGAGTTTCATTTTCCTTTTTAATTTTTAAATACTTCTTTTTAAGAAAATCATAGTTGTTAGACAACTGTTCAAAAGCCTCACCAATTCATCCATTGTTAATTCACAATCATCAAGTGTGAGTTCGGATGTTACCTTAGGTGTGTTATCATTAGCCATGAAACACACATGTGTCGTATCCACTTCTTCATCGGTTTCACTCTCTGATTGACATAAATTTATACTAGTTTATTACTCTCATTTATCTATATCTTTGTATATAAATAATGTTATTCGAGTATTTTTAGTGGTTTTGCAGTACAAGTTTACCAAAAGGAGAAAAGACTGCAATTCAGCATTTTAGAAGAGTGGCTAAGCCAAAAAAAGAGCTTTAATGGAAGACTTGATATTGCCAGGCAAACTTCAAGGCAAGTGCTCTATGACATTAGAGACTGCTTAAACAGGCCAACAAATGAGTTGGTTAGTGAGCAAGAGAAGGATTCCTTTTCTAGTCAACTAGTTTATGAGCCAATACCGACTCGACCCATGTCTATTCAAGAGCACATCAACTTTCATAAAATGAACAAAGGTCAAATTGTTAGACCCAAAGAGCAAATCGTTTGCAATAGTGACATGTCTAATCATTCCATCGAGATGCCCTTCGAGTCACCATTATTTCATCTTAATCAATTTAAAGAGCTTGAACTTGAGAAGCCTGTTGAGGAAGTTGTGAAGGTCCATGAGGTGTACAAATGTGATAATGATCCTCCGTATCTGGATGAAGTGATTAGAAATTATTTGGCTAAACATACAACTCATGTGGAGCCAGTTGAATCTTATTGTAAAGATGAATGTGACAATGATGAATTTTTGTTTCAAGAGAATTTGAGGATGAATTTTCTAAGTTCTATGAAAAGACAAGTGTTGAGGAGCAGAAAATTGCATCCACATATATGGAGAAAATGGAGCACACTGATCAAAATTGTGAGAATGCCTATATGGATAATGAGCCTTTGTTTCTTGATGAGCTTTTTATTGAAGAGTGTGATCACAATGATGAGAAAACATATGTTGAGGATCTTGAGTTTAGAGTTCCCTTTGAGAAAACAAAACTCGATTTGAGTATCTTCACTTTCGATGAGCCAACCAATGATTATACTTTTCAAAACTTGATTCAAGAATCTCTAATTAATCAAAGCTCTGAAAACCTATTTGAAGATGAACTCATATATTTGGATGAATTGGTTAGGGATGCTTTAGTTAGTTACACACCTCCAAGGAAAATTGTTGATTAAAATTTTGAGGTGATGTTTGAGGATGAGCTTAAATTTGTAGGCAATCATATTGTGTACACTCCAATTATATTGTGTAAAAATGATGAATTTGTGAGAAGGTAAGGGAAGAAGAGAAGGAGGAGATGGAGGAAAGTGATGAACAAGCTGGAGAGGATGAAATTAAAGATGACAAAAAGATTAACCTCTCTACTTTGTCCATTGAAGAGAACCCATTGGAATGATGGGAAGCGAGCTCGAGGGAATAGACCTAGAAAGATCTAGGTGTGGGGTAGTTGTGAAATTGTACGTATGTAAATATTTGTTTTATTTTTTCTTTAGTTGTTGAGTCTTTTTATTTCTCTTTTATTTAGTTGAGTCAGTTTTAGTGAGTCTTTTATTTCTCTTTCTCTAACCTATATGCTGAGTTTATTACAAGTGATACAGGATAAGCAAGGAGGCATCCACTAAACACAGGGAGAATTTTTGTTACTTCGACAGCTTGATTTTCTAGTACACTGTGAGTATTTCTAATTTTAGCATATTGTTTATATTTATATATCTTTTGTATGCTTGGATTGTATGATCATTATGATTATGTGCATGTTTTGGATGTGTAAATTACATGCTACATTATTTTTATCCTGTATTCATTTGTGTGCATGAGGACATGACACAGTTTAGGTGTGGGGGGAGATTCACATTTTTTTTCTTTTAAGAGTCATTTTTTTATTTGTTTTGCTTTTAGGTTTTTTCCTTTCTTTATCTTTATTTTCTTTTAGGAGTCTTTAAAAAATTGAAAAAAGAAAAAGAAAAAAATTGAAAATTTTCTGCACATGATTAGCTAGTATGTGAGTGATTTAGTATCCATGAGTGGATTTTAAGGGTAAGATCAAGATGAAAGAGTTGTAAAGTCTTAAAATAAAGATTACATCTAAAACGGTCATACCATCTAAACTTAGTCTAAGTGATTATGTACCCAATAGCACTTACACTATTAGTTTATAGGCTTGGGATATTGATTACAACTAAAAAAAAAGATTTATTATATAGTAAAATAGATACTAATAAGTCTTGTCTTGTGGCCTCAGTTGCTTGAGTAATTAAGTCCGTAGGAGTGTCTTTACACTTATTGTCCTAAGACCATCTGGTTTCGGAGCATTGGCCCAAAGCTGGCTATATGGGTAGCTGAGAAAGCCTAATAGGACAAGACACTATAAAAATATAATAATTTTGATTGTCAATTAGCTAGGTGCCTTTGCCTCAGAAGCCTTGGTATCTACGCGAAAGATAGTGTTAAAAAAGAGAGAGAGAGAGAGAGACAAAAAGAAAAAAAAATATGAAAGTTGTAATTAAATATTCCCAAGCTTAAGAACTACATCACGATCACGGGGTACATAGGATCTGAAACTTAGGACAGATGGTGTAAAGTTTTGGATTTGAGACTTTATTTTATAACCAATATGATATCTTGAATTGAGGTTTTACATGAAAATGAAACTACTGGTAATTGATGATCTTGCTAGCTAGTTAAATAAAAAAAATTGATTTGTTTTTCTTTTCTTGATTTTCGGTTATCCTTATTTTACTTTTATTTATTTCTTAATCTCTAACTTTCTTGGATTTTGTGGGTGTAATCTACTGAAAACCCTCACGAGACAAAACTCGTCCTCTAGGGTCACCTAAGGGTTTAACGACTTGTTGCACATGCTAAGTGCAACCGTGATTCCTACGAAAGTGAGTTAGGATAGTCTAATTTTTCTATTTGTTTGTTTTTTATTTTTCTTTTTATTAGTTTTGCTCGAGGACTAGCAAAAGATAGGTGTGAGGGTATTTGATTGACATAAATTTATACTATTTTATTACTCTCATTTATCTATATCTTTGTATATAAATAATGCTATTCAAGTATTTTTAGTGGTTTTGCAGTACAAGTTTACCAAAAGGAGAAAAGACTGCAATTCAGCATTTTAGAAGTGTAGCCAAGCCAAAAAAAAGAGCTTTAATGGAAGACTTAATATTTCAGGACTCCTCTATGGCTATTGAAGGTCACATGCAAGAAAGCTACAACTAAATCAAAGAAGTTGGAATCCAGTAGAAGCTGAGAAGCAGTTTCACAAAAGTTCAGCGCTTAAATGCAAATTATGGTTGAATTCTAATTTGTAAATTGTTATTCTCTTTTCTGTGTAAAGTTATATTTGTGGTAGACCTTTCATATAAAATAGCAAAACCCTATGCTATAAATATACATGTAAAGACTAGGGTTTGGGGGGGCCTGAGATTTTGGCCACTTTCTCAATTTTCTGTAACTTCTTCTGAAGTTATTTTCTTCCCCGACCGCTAATTTTCTTTGAGGCTGAATTTCCTTTAATTTCTCATTTTCTTCATCTCTTCGTTCCTATAAAAAAAAGAAGAAAGAATGACTACAGAGGCGCCATTGGCGCCTCTGTCCAGCTAAGGGGGGCACCAACCCCCCCCCCCCCATTTGAAAACAGAGGGCGCTCCTGCGCCTTCCATTTGAAAAGAAGGGGGCACCCCTGGCGCCCCATTTTGAAGAGGCAGTGCGCCCCTTGGCGCCCCAGTTTAAGGAGGAAAGGGACGGCCCTTGGCGCCCCTGCAAGGTAAGTATTTTAATTTTTTTAATTAATTTAATTTGATTAGTTTAATTAATTAATATTTGCAATTAATTATTTAATTAAATTTAGATAATTTTAAACTCATTAATTGTATTAATTAGTTTAATTCATTGTTAGTTGTATCATGCATAGCTAAATTTCTCGCGAGTATTTAGGGGAGATGAGCCTAACCTAAATTCATATGATCATCAGTTGGTCTCCTATTTAGGACTGTTGCACACTCCAATTGACCTATAACTTTTAAAGATTATTTCTAGAGTCACTAGTTATTTGATAAGGTATGTATCAACAGTCAATGGTCCATGCTTAGGGTTTTACTGCTTTTTCTTCTTTTAATTTATTTAGTCATTTTATTTACCTTTAATGGACATGTGATGCGGACAATACCCTGTGCTTAGATCTAGTGTTCACACTTAGTTTGCCTATTAAAAGTAGAGATTTAGTAAGTGACAACAAACCGGTATGGAGACCGAAATTGATCACTTGATGCTAGTTTAGAGGATTCAATCCTAGGTGCTTGACTTTTCTAAATTAACACATAGTTCAGAACAAAACTCTCCCAAAACTTTTTACTCAATTCGCCTAAAAGTGTTGAAACCAAAAGAACCACCTGTCCCTGTGGATCAACCCTCAAGTGCTACATCGAACGACCGTGCGCTTGCGGTTAATTTAAAATGAGGAGACAAAATCTCCCAACACTCTCCGAGTCCCAAGTAGCTTTGAAAACCTTCTTTTTGTAGAGCTTCTTGGAGATTAATGGTTTGCTTTTGGTCTCCGAACAATCTACAACCATGTGGCCCGGCTTCCGGCAATTGAAGTAAATGATCTTCTTATCTTCCTTCCCTTGCCATCGTCTTCTAGGATTAAACTTGGACTTGTTGTACATCCTCCTTATATTTTTTACTAGGAGGGAGAGTTCTTCATCATCATCTTCTTCATCATCATCGTCGGATATGGTGGGGGTGGATTTGAAGGTGATCATCTTATTCTTTTGAGATGCCATCTCTTCCCTTGCCTTCCTCTCCATTTCATGGGTCTTAAAGTTTTCTATAAGACTGAAGAGCACCATCTCTTCTTTGTCGTTTAGCTCCTTCAATGTAGTAGCCTTGACTTCTCATGAGGGTGGAAGTGCACAAATGACCTTACTTACTTTTTGATCATTGTCAATTGTATTAACCGAAAAAAGCAAGACCATTAGTTATTTTAGTAAATCTTATTACTATGTCATCAATGGAGTCATTATCATGCATGGTGAAGTTTTCATATGGGAACGTAAGAGGTCAATTTTTGTTCTTTTGACTTATGACATTCTCTCATGTGTGTGACCACTAGGTGTGTCCAAATCTCATAGGCGGATTTGCAATGGACGACCCTAACTATATCGTCATCGTTCAAAGCTTGAAGCAAGGCATAGTGTGCCCTAACATTTGCATCAAACTCCTTAGCCAATGGGTACACTAAAGGGTTTAGTCACACTTTTGCAACCCGGCTTCCTAAGGCTTGCAAAAATACGGTCAAGGCCATCAAACTTGGGAGGGGTCTTAATACCTTCGGTCATTTTTACTATGGTGGATGAAAGGGAAATTGTGAATGAAGTGATTAGCAAATAGGATCTTCATAAGGTAGTTAAACCAAAATCTAGATACCAAGACTCTGATACCAATTGAAATACACGTAGAGGGGGGTGAATAGGTATTTTACTAATCAAATGCAATTTTAAAACTACTTATGATGAATTATGCAAACGGTCATTCAAAACAAGAATTGAAGCTGAATTTCTCGTGAAGGGCTCTGGAACTTCTCCTCTTTGATTCCTTTACATAATAAGTTGAGGTGCTCAATTGCCTCCATATTGAGATGAGTATAAATTGATAATGAAAGTGATGGATGAAATGCAAGCAATGATATTCAGCAAGAAGAACAACCACACAAGTATGAAAAGTAAAAAAGCAATAGAGAGCAAGACACAAGCAAACGCAAACACAAAAGATTTGTTTCGAGGTTCGAGCCACCGCTCTACGTCCCCGCCTTCACCACTATGAAGGATTTCACTATCCTCTGAGGGATCTTCAACAAAAGGACCTTATATAAAGTAATTACAATTTGGTCTATACAAGACCAGAGTATACAACTCCTCCAACTCAATCTTCTACACAAGAGGTAGCATAAAGCCAATTGAGGTTACAAAGCTCTTGGTGATCAAACAAGATCACAAACTCTCTCTTACAACTTCTTATAGAGTAGAATATGAAGTGTACTCAAGAAGTGAAGTGAGAAAGAAAAATCAATTAGAAAGAATTTAAGAGCTTTAAAACTAACTGAAAATAGCTTTGGAAAATAACTTGAAGATTGGAAGCTTGAAAAACTTCTCTCTTTTGAAACCAACTTGAAAACTTGTAAACTTGTGTTAACTTGTGTTTTTAAAACCAAAACCAATGACCCATATATATAGGCAATATATAAATATCGTTTGTTAATCATACCAGGTCATTTGGGGTGTGTTTAGACCCTGGAAATCAAAAATGCCCATTTGAATTCACTAAAAACAAAATAGATCCAAAATCTAGCCATTATGGACATCTGCAAGCTATCGGTCAGCCGGCTAGTCGACCGCCAGCTCATCCAGAAAAGAACTGTTGCCTCCGATCGACCACCCTGGTCGACCGCATGGCAGTTCAAAGGGAAAAAATAAAAGGTCGGTCGATCGACCTGGTCGACTGGCCCAAACCTAGAGTAAGGGTCTTTCAGTCGGTCAATCGGCCGGTCGACCGATAACATGCACAAACATGCACGCCCTTGGCCAAAGGCCTGGTCGACTGCTCGGTCGACCATTTTAGCCTGCCATAGGCATCGGTCGACCGAACGGTCAACCGACTTGGCCAGACAGTTTTTATGAAACTTTTGCGTTTCAAATATTTTTCAACATATTTTGTATTGGTTTATAGGTAATGTAGCAATGTATAGGTGATGAAATACGTCCTCTAAACTTGATATAAAATTTTGAAAAAATTACGAGACATGTATCAAAACTTTAAAATACCAATACTATCAAAACTTGTATTTCTGAAATCGTGTATTTTTGTGTGTGTAACTTCTTGAGCATCACAACTATATTCTACACTTTAAAAAACTAATATCTTACAAGGTTCTATGCAACTACAAGATCTTCAACTGGGCTTCTTCATTAGCGACGTCGAGTGCTTTGAGCTTAATCCTGTACTTGAACCCTTGAGTCTTCCAACACCTTCCTTTAGAGGAAGAAAACTCTTTGAATCCTTTAGAACCCTAAAACTTAGTTAAACACTTTAACTTGATTAGTACTAAATAACCTATTACATTTTGTTATCATTAAAACCATAAATCGGTGATTGTAACCTTGGGCCAACATATACATTCTAACATATGAGTACAATTACAAAGTTATCACCAGTGTGCCACAATATTACAAGAGTATGACATCACCGATAGTCGCAAATGCGAGATACAAAGTGTAACACCCCGCTCCTGGAATACGTACTTAGTTGCGTATTCAGATTTTTTGATCATATTTTTTGATTTACTTCCTGTATTTATTTTGTATTATGAATTATTTATATGATCGTTTTGCCATGGATCCGGATTCGTGGACTCGGAATCAACTCTAGTCTGAACCGGGGACATGATCCTAGGGTATCGCTCGATTTGGTCTTTCTGGTATTCAGATTTGACTGATTTTGGTTTCAAACATTATTTTCCAATATTTTAGATTTTCTATGATTCTCTAGAATTCTTTTGAATTAAATTGGAAATCCTCAAAATCGGTGTCGACCAGTGCCGCTGACCGATTCCCGTATTTTTAATTTACAAATGGAGTGGAATTACTAGAAACGACTTTTCACATTATTTCTTAAGATCACATTTTCTATTTAAATACTTTTCTGAGAATTTTCTGAATTTATCAAAATTCTACCAGAATTGGTGTCGGCCAGTATTGCTGGTTGGTTCTAGGATTTTTGGTTTACAATCAGAATTGAATTTTTGAATTCCACTTTCACATCCTTCTTAGAATCGTATTTATTTTTTTAAATATTTTCTGAGATTTATCAGAATTTATCAAAATCTGGCCGACCCGGTGTAGACCAGTATCGACGGTTGACTTCAGGATTTTAATTTGAAAATGAGATTTTATTTTAAAAATCGATTTTGTATTGTTCCTCAGGATGATGTTTTCTATCCCTGAGGATTTTTGGGGATTTTTCTAGAACAGTCGATATTTTCTGGCCTTATTATAATATTATATTTTTTGAACTTTCCTTCCTTTCTTTCTTTCTTTTCCTTTCTTTTCCCCCATCACTCCACCGACCGACCTAGCCCACATGGGCCTGGTCACATCCCTAACCCCCTTCACATCCATCTCTCTCTTTCCCATCAATCTCTCTCTTTTCCTTTTCCTTTTCTTTTCCTTTTTCTTTCTCCTTCTCCCTTCTCTTCTTCATCTTCTCTTCTCCTTCTCCATTTTGGCCGACGCCCCAACCGAGCCCAACTCTAGCGCTCCGGTGACCACCTCCGGTGAGAAGACCCCCACTCTGGCCACCTTTCTCCATCTCCAACAACAACTTCAAAACCACCATCTCTATCTCCATCCTCCTCAAAACCACCACCATCTCCACCTTCTTCTTCTTCTTCTTCTTCAAATTAACCACCACCACTACCATCTTCTCCACTCCAACTTCACCCCCACAACACCATACTCCTCCTCCTCCTCCATCTCCTTCAATTCTTCCACCACCACCTAAAATCACCACCAAAATCACCATCTCCTAGACCACCGCAACTCTTCTCCACCTCTAAACCCAAAAACTCTCTTTTCCCCTTCTTTTTGGGGTGGCCAGCACCACCCCTAGGCTGAGCGCCGCCGGTACGCCGCTGCCGGCCGTGAGTGGCCAGGGAACTAGGGTGGCCCCCTGTGCGCGGGCAGAGAAGGGGGCGACAGCTCCCTCTCTCTTTTCTCTCTTTTCCCTCTCTAACTCTCTCTCCCCTCTCTCCTTGTCTCTCTCTCTCCCCCTCCCCTTCTCTGTTGGATGCCCCCGGCAGCCAAGGCTGCCGTCGGCCAGGCCCCCTGGACCCACAGGTCCCCGTGGGCTCTCCTTGATCAGGGGCTGCGTGAGCAGCCCCAGCTCTCTCTCTCTCTCATCTCTTTCTCTGTCGTATCTCTCTCTTTCTAGCTTTCTCTCTCTTTTCTCTCTCCTCTATCTCTCTCTCTCATCTCCCTTTCTCTCTAGACTTTCTCTCTACCTCTTTCTCTCTCTTCTCTCTCTCCTCTACTCTTTCTCTCTCTAAAATAATAATTTTTATTTATTTATTTATTATAATTTGGCACGTGCGCGAGTTCCGGGGATTTCAGAGTTTTTCAGCTTTTTTGGAGATTTAGGCGAGTGTCCTCGCCTCCATTTGGTTTTCCCTGCTTCGTCGGGTCGACGTGATTTTATTATGAATTTATATCTATTTTGTATTGGGTTGCGTCCCTGTATTTGTGTGTGGCCAAGTGCCCCGATTGTACATGTATATGCCTGTGACGGATACTTGTATTAGGGTAGTTTACTTCTCGCACATATACCATGCATGTGATGTACTTTTTACTGCTTTATACCATGTGTGGCAGACCCTTCATGGTCGTTAGCCTCCGGCGCTCTACTTGGCCTCAGGGCCCTTTCAGCTTTCAGGCTTTCTACTTGGCCTCAGGGCTTCTCCACTCTACGGTAGTGTAGATATTATCACGCTTGTATGTATGTTCGGGTGGTACTAACATCTCGTGCAGGTATTCGTACCGACTCTGAGTTTTTACCCACTCCCGGGCTAGCTACCCAATGATTCTACGCTGTACTCTTATGGGTTTCGTGGTAGCTACCGAAAGTGCGCATAAACTACAAGCGTACTTTAGCCTCCGGGCTCTTACCCACTATCTTGAAAGAAAAGTGAGCTCAGACCATTAGGTCTTTCAGCTCCGCCTGGTAGGCATGCTTAGCGCTCAGCGCTTTACCACTAGATTCGCCTAAGCGAGATGCTGCCAGATTTTCTACTCGCACTTTAAGCCGAGTCGTTCTGGTAACCTCGCCAGGCGCTCTAATGTTAAACACTGTTTGTTATCCATACTTCCAGCTTTCTTGGCTCCGCTTGGATGTCGCTTGCTTACTAATTACCTGCTTGCCAGTCTATTAATTCTTTTATTAATGGTTGTGAAGAGTTTGAAATCTTACTAATACTATTTTTCCTAAAATTGTATAGTTTTCCAGTATTTGTGCCAATCTCATTTATCAGCACAATTTTCCTGTATCACTTAGCAACTGATGTGTTATCACCCGACACCCGACATGCTACTACTAGACACCTGCTCTTGTTATGTTATCTATTATCACCTGTCCCCTGTTAAGACATGACTTGTCACCTGCCTAATATTACCCCCTTGTCATGCTATCACTTAACGGGAATGATGTACTTGACTCTTATAATTATCACGATAACGGGAATGATGACCTGACATCTAGATTACAACTTGATATATTTCAGTACAAATTGTACTCATGATACACCTGCATTCTTGATATTCCTGGCTATTTTCTGCTCATTCCTGAAATCTGATAATTATCTAATAAACTATAAAATGGGACAACTTACATCGGATGGGGAAAACTTGCGGATATCAATACATGTTCGTGTTTACAGTTGTACTATGTATGTTGTGTAACTAAAACTTCCGGTCTGACCTGTGGGCCTCCAGACGACCGAGGGGAGCGTTGGCTCCCTCCCTCCTGGTACCATCTTGAAAGGGCATCCTATAGACCCTCTTGTAGGCCTAGCGGTCGGTTCCATACACCAACAATGGAGCACCCTGGGCCGTGGTCCCGGGCATGTAGGGACCCACTGTAAATATTGTTCGTTGATACCCCCGTTGGTTTCCAATAATAACCTTGCTTTACTCAGATATGGATATATGTGTGTTGGGATGGTAGTTCACATATCTAGACATCTGGGTAAGACAAGTAATAATAATAACGAAAGATGCCAACTATGTATCCGTTGTATGTTTTGCCAAGTATGCTTTCATCGGGTTTTATATCGGATTTCCGATTTATGATCATTACTATATCAACCTCATCCTACGTTACCACTTGTGTTCTATACCACCAGTTTTATGCTCTTATCTTATCATAGCATGAGTATTCCCTGCTTGATATCACTTATTATATATCTACCTGCTTCTATATGCCTATCCTTACGACATGGTTTTTCAATGCATGTTTATGATTCGAATTTATCGATACACGTGTGCTTATCTTCGCACGCCATTTGGCTTTCGCATCACCACTCGCTAGAGAGTTCTGACTCCCCTGGATCCTCATGTTCAGGTCCTTGAGCTTGGAGCATGTGGATTCTCCCAGTTGCTGATCTGAGAAGTGCAGCGGTAGCATGGACCTCCACCAGATCGTCTAAAGCCCTATCCTTCTAGGCCCACTGCGCGTCTCTCAAGTTTTCCTTTTGTAAACTCGTGAGAGCCATTTATACTATTCATACTTGTATACCCCTTTGTATTCTCGCATTTGCACCTATCGGTGATGTAATATTCTTGTAATATTGTGTCACATCTGGTGATAACTTTGTAATTGTACTCATATGTTAGAATGTATAATACACCACGTGCTTCCGTACTCTAATTCTTGCCTATACTGATGCTTAACGTATATACGTGAGGGTATTTTTGACTTGCGTATATACGTCACAGTAACATCTCTATACCCCCAGGATCGGGGTGTTACAAGATATACAATAATGAACTGTACAAAAGGGCGCTCACGAGTTACAGAGGAAAACTCGAGAGAAGAGTAGGGGGTCTGGAAGAAAGGGCCTCAGACGGTCTGCGATGATCCACGCTTCCGCTGCGCCACTCTGATCAATAACTGGGAGAATCCACCAGCTTTTAGCTCTAGGATCTAGACATGAGGATTCAGAGGAGATAGAACTCCCCAATGAGTAGTGATGTGAATGCCAAATGGCGTGCAAAAATAAGCATACGTGTATCGATAAATCTAAATCATAAACATGTATTGAAAATCATGTCATGAGCACATGAATACAGGAGAGACAGAAGTAGATAAAGCAACACCAGATATCTCCTAAACTAACATAAAACCAATAAATCTGATAAAACTAAATAAAACTGAATACAAGCAAAACTAATCATACAAGCTTAGGTCACGGCTCCGTGAGACTAGTACGTTGAAAGAATAATCCAAACAAGGAAATCCTCATCTATATACCTTTATCCCATTTCACTTTAATCCGAGGATATACAACCCGAGTTGCAAAATAACACAACAAATTGTATATTAACATCTTATTTTAATTGGGGTCGTCTAATTTGTAGGCCTTATATGCGTCCCATTCCACATACTTCCACTTACAACTTATTGAGCAAGTTATTTGAAAACTGATGGAGTTCAATGAACCATGTTTAGAATGGGCTCCGTACATGCCCGGGAAATGGTCCAGGAGTATCCGGTGCTGAGCCAGAATGCACCACTAGGTACCAAAACTTATTGTACGCCCGAACAGGAATAGGGTATCGCAGATCCCATAGAAATAAGCTTAAGGCTTTTGCATACTCGGCAAGAATAAACAGGAGGAGTAGGGGTGCCAGTATACCCCACGAAATCCCTGGTGGTCGCCAGGTGATCCCTCAAGTATGTGGCCACGCATGACTCATTATGACCATCATAAACATGACTATTCAGGACCCATCAGCTCCCCCAAACCCGATGCAAGTTGTCTTATTATAATTTATTATATAATTATCCATTTATGAGAATAGCAGGAGTAGGACATGATTAGAAATTCAGGAGTATATGAATACATGTATAACAGGAATACAGATCACTATATATAATACAGGATAATAGGTACAGGATTCCCGTAAATGTGATAATCACAGGTCAAGTGTTAACAGATAGATGGCAGGTGATAAGTCATGTCATAACAGGGGAGGTGTCAAGTAGTAGTAGGTCAGGTGATAACACATCAGTTGTCAAATGATACAGACAGGTGTCAGGTAATAGCATGTAAATGTCAGGTAATAATACGGCAAGTGTTAGCTATCAAGAGAAAACATATCAAGTGATAGCGTAACAGCCAAGTACAATCAAACAGAGCTTAAGTAGTGCTAGAGGCGTGGACAGCAAATAATGTTTAACCACTAGAGCACTTAACGGAGCTACTGAAATGACTCAGCTTAAAAGATGAATCTAAAATTCGGTAGAGTTTCGCCTAGACGAATCTAGTAGTAAAGCATTAAGCGCTAAGCATGCTTACTAGGCGGAGCTTAGAGACCTGACGGTCTAAGCGCACTCCTTTATTCGAGAACGTGGGCGAGAGCCCGGAGGCTAAAGTGTACTAAGGGTCTAGGCGCACTCTTGGTTGCTACCACGAAACCCATAAGGGTGCAGGCCTAAAACCAATTGGGTAGTTAGCCTGGGAGTGGGCAGAAATCCGGAGTCGGTACAAGAGTACCTGCACGAGATGTTAATATCATACATGCATGTATATAAATGTGAGAATATCTAAGCTACTATGGAGTAGTGAAGCCCAGAGGCTGAGTAGAGAGTCCTTAGGCTAAAGGAGTCTGGAGGCTGGGTATGTTAAGCCCGGAGGCTGAACACAGCCCGAAGCTAGGAATAGTACCTGCAGAATTATTAGTGTCTATCACATGCATGCAATAAGGCAGTAGTTAGCAACATCGCAGCATTGGTATAGTACAGGAAATAAACTATCCTAGTACAAACATTCGTCACAAGCATATACATGTACAATCATGGGCACTCGGCCATATACAAATACAAGGGCACAGCCCAATACAAAATACAAATATAGATACAACTACAGAATAAAATACAAGTCGACTCGACGAAGCGGGGAAACCAAAATGAGGCGAGGATACTCGCTAATCTCTGAAAATGCCGTAAATTTTGGAACTCTAAAAACTCGCGCATGCGCCACACTATATATATATATATATATATATATATATATATAAGAGAAAGAAAATAGAGAGAGAGGAGAAAGAGTTAGAGAGAAAAGTTAGAGAGAAAGAGAGATCTAGAGAGAGAATAAGAATAGGAGAGAGAAACAGTGGAGAGAGAGAAAAAGGTGAGAGAGAGTCTAAAGAGAGAAACATAGTGAAGATAGGACTGTAGAGAGAGAGAATGTGAGAGCAGGAGAGAGAAGAGAGGAGGGAAAGAAGGGGTTGTTGCCCCTGCTGCCCACACTGCCAGGGCCAGAGGCCCTGGCTGTGGCTCCCTGGACGCGGTCGCGCGGCCACCGACTCAGGGAGGAGCGGCGTTGGCCACCGCTGGCGCCAGAGGCCTGGGATGGCCGCCGGCCACCCCAAGAAGGAGGAAGGAGGATGTTAAGGGTGGGATTGTTTGTGATTTAAAGAAGGAGAAGAAGAAGAAGATGATGGGGTGATGGTGGTGGTGGTCCTAGCCAGAGGGGGAGCGGTCGCTGAGGTAGGGCTCGGGTAGTGGTGAAGACCATAGGCATAGTAGAGGTGGTGGTTGCACTGATCAAGGATGAAAGAGAAAGAGGAGAGTGTAAAATTGAGAGTGAGGAAGAGAGGAGAGGAGAGGAGATGAGGAGTAAGAATTTTGAAGAGAGAGATAGAAATTGTGAAAGAGAGAGAATTGGAAGGAGAAGGAGGAGGAGAGGTGGTTGTCGTCGGGTGCCAGGGGAAGAGAAAAGGAGAAGGGAAAAGAAAAGAGAAGAAGAAAAAGAAAAGAAGGGAAGAGAAAGAAAAGGAAAAAGGGAAAAGAGAAAGCAAAGGAAAAAGGGAAAAGAAAGAGAAAAAAGGAAAGAGAGAGATTTGAAATAAAGTAATGGATGGGAGGGGGAGTTAATGAAGAGGGTGAGGATCGGTTGGTGGAGGGGGGGGAAGGAAGAAATAGAGAAAGAAATGAGAAGATTACAAAAATAATAATACTATAATAATGTCGAGAAATATCGACTGTTCCAGAAAAATCTTCAAAAATACCCAGAGACAGAAAATATCATCCTGAGAAAAAAATATAAATCAGTTTTCAGAAATAAAATCTCATTTTCAAAATAAAAATCCTAAAATCTACTAGCGATCTGGTTGACGCCAAATCCGGCCAAGTTTTGATAAATTCAAAATTCTCTAAAAATACATTAAGGTAGAAAATATGATTTTAAGAAATAATTTGAAAATAAATTTTAGAAATTAGACTCCGTTTGTAAATTAAAAATCCTAGAATCAGCCATCGATATCGGTTGACACCAAAACCGGTCATTTTTCCATCGAAAATCAATAGGGAAAACTTACAAAACATTGAGGAGCAAAATCACAAGTATTTCTTTAAAGAAAAAAGAAAATTACAAGTAGATCTCCTCTAAGATTTTTAGGGAAGTGTGCGGGTGGGAGTCTGATCAGCGCGCGACCACTTTGTCCCGTTGATGATGTGAGCGATCGATCTTCGAATGCTACTGCTTGGGAATTTCTTCTCGCCTAGTTCCGGAGATTCCTAGAAAAAGGAAGGTCTTGAAGTATCAACACGTTGGACTTAAAGAAGTAATTCTCTGGAGTTTCTGGTAAATAAGGAAAAGTTAGCCTTGTTAGCTCTCTCTCGATGTCTTCTTGCCTCTCCTATTCTGCTCTCTCTTTGATTGCCTGCCTCTCTTGTTCTCCTCTCTCTTTGATTGCCGCCTCTCTTGATCTCCTGCCCCCGAGTTCATTCTCAGAAAAGCTATTTATTGGCTCTGGAGGGGTGTAACTGCCCCTATAATTCAGTCATGACTGATAACAGTCAGCTAACCTCGCGCCGAAAGTTGTTTAGAGCTTCGCGCAAAGCAATAACGCTCGCGCTAGGCTAAATGTGAGTCACATGCGAGGCCAGACGGCTCGCGCGAGCCTAAAAATGGCCTATTGATTCGGCCATTTTACTAAATGTGGGGCGAAGTAGGCGGGTGTAACCGCCCACTTAAAGTGGCATTAATCCCACTAACAAAGTATGGTTAGCCCACTAAATACTAGGTCAAATGTTTGACCTAGCCAGCCCTCTCGTAGAGGCGTAGAAAGTCTCGTGCGAGGCTAGATGTAGCCTTACGCGGGCCTTGGTTTAGCTCCACACGCGGGGTTACTTAATCAGAGCTGTCACAGCTTCAGTGAAGCTAGAAAATTAGCCCTGTGCAGCTATGTTGAGCTTTAAGCGAGGCTAGCTCTTGACTCGTTACTGAGCTTTGAAGGGCTTCAAAGCGAAGCTATATAATTTAGCCCCTGGAGAGAGGCTAGCACCTTGGGCTCGCGCGAGGCTGAGTACTGAGCTGACTCAACCTCAAAAAGCATTATTCAGCCTGTTGTCTGCTTCACTGGATCAACGGGCCTGAGCTTCTGTTTGTCCCTCAGGATGTGTTGAGTTGGTCATCAGCTTATTCGCGGCTTGTCTTTTGTACATGTCGACAAGTTGGACATTGTTCTGACAGTTGAAAAGTTGTATGGGAGTTTGTCTTTTTTAATGTGTCAACAAAACCCCCTTCAAAGTTTTTATAAATCTGTAATGGGATGGTTCGGATTTCAAACTACTTTGAATTGCTTTGGTTGATAATCAAAGATATGTGGGTGTGAGTTTTGCCTTGATGCTTGAGCACAGCTTCGCCTTTAGGACTGAATTTTAGTCCTGCTTTTAGGCTGGAATAGTCTCGCCTTTGGGCTGAAATAGGCTCGCCTCTGGGTAGCCTCGCCTTTGATAAAGGCTTGCCTTAGGGCTGGAATAGGCTTGCCTGTGGGAGGAGCCTCGCCTCCGGGCTTCTTTAAGCAACCTCACTTCAAAGCGAGGTCGGCTTGTCAGCACCCTATTAGTGCTAGCCTCACATGTGCTTTGAGAATAGGATCGCCTCTGGGAGGAGCCTCGCTTTTGGGGTAACCTCACCTCCGGGCTTCTTTAAGCAACCTAGCTCCAAAGTGAGGTGGCTTGTCAGCACCAAGTCAGCGTTAGCCTCGCATGCACTGTGAGGAGGCTCTCCCTTTCCCGAGGCCAAATGGCCTCTCATGAGTTACGAGGGAGATTACTCCCTTTTTTGAGGCTTGCATAGCTTCTCATGTATTTACGAGGGGATTACTCCCTTTCCTGAGGCTAAACACTCAAATGTTTTAGCCTCGCCTGTACTTCAAAATTTGAAGCGGCAGTGGCGAGGTTAGGTCATGGGGCCTATAAATAGGACCTTTGTAATCCTTTCTAGAGAAATATTTTTTCCTCAATGAGTCATCAATAGAAACCTTATCTTCCCTCCTTGTTGCCTTTTGAAAACACCAGGGTCTTCACCCTTTTCATCTCTCCAAAATCGAGGTCCATGACATTTTTACATTGTCCAGGCAAGGAGGCTGAGGCTCCTGAGGCAACGGAGACCTTCACCTTGGTCGTTACCCAACCTATAGCTAGTGAGTCTCGGCTGTTCAAAGACTTCGTCAATTAATTGGCGACTTTATGGAGTTTATCTCCCTCAATTTTAGCTTTACCAACTATTTCAGGGATTGATTTCCCTTGATCTTTGCCTTTGGCAAACTTGAAACCCAAGGATTTAGTTCTTTCGAGCTTCCTGGTGACGCTAAGACTTGCCTAATTAGGCAAATACGTTCTTCTAGGCGAGGCTTATGCCTTGGGACTTTCTAAGGCGAGGATAGCCTTGCCATATAGGCGAGGCTATGCTTTGGCCTTCTTGAGGTATGGCTAGCCTTGCCATATAGGCGAGGCTATGCCTTGTCCCTTTTAAGGCAAGTCAAGCCTTGCCATTTAGATAAGGCTAGGACTTAGCCTTTTGTAGACCAGTTTAGCCTTGCCATACAAGCGAGGTTAGGACTTGGTATTTTTAAGGCTAGTCCAGCCTTGTCATTTAGGTGAGGTTAAGACTTTACCCTCTCTGGGCATCCTAGTCTTGCCATATAGGCGAGGCTAGGACTTGGCCTTTTTAAGTCTAGTCCAGCCTTGCCATTTAGGCAAGGTTAAGACTTGGTCTTTGCTAGGCCAGTCTAGTTTTGCCATATAGGCGAGGCTAACATTGCCATATGGGCGAGGCTATACTTGGCCTTTTTCAGGCGAGGCTAACCTTGCCATATAGGCGCTATCCTTAACCTTTCTTCAAAGCATAAGTGCCTTTCAAGCTTTCGAGCATTTCGCCTCTGTATAATCTAAAGTTTAACCTCAAGGCAGAGTTAGTTCTGCTTGTTGAGCGAGACTGAATCTGGATCAGTTCCATTCAGGAAGCGAGGCTCTGACTTAGCATTTTCCTTTTTACTCAATGCTAACCTACTTTTTTTTTTTTGGTTTTATAATGCATTATACTTCCGATCCATTAAGCAATCTCTTCGACTCGACGATGAAGAAGAACAGGACTATGCATTTTCATTTTCAAGTCCAGGCTTTAATTATCAGTAGGAAGAATATACTGGAGCAGCTGGCATTAATTCCAGGAGGAGACTAATGGTTGTTTATCCAAGATAACCTACTTAGTTGCAGATTTGTGATGTTGAGCTCAATGTATATGAGAAACTGTGTCATTGTTCCTGCCAATATCTCGCTTTTGCTGGGTCTCTGCACAAGATATTTGAAGGTCACAGGAAAGGGGGTATCACCAGTAAGGTCTTGGATCCTCCTTTAATTAATCTTGTTCAAAGAAGTGACACCGACGAAGAACCCATGCTCATTGATTACTTTATGGTGGTAAAATCTTCCATTAAGCGAAAGATAACGGCTTTGTGAGGGGAGGCCTTTCGTGTCCAGTTGGTCTAGTGGACTCAGAATGTCTCACTGCATTTTGACTTTGATGACTGCCCTCATTTTGAAGAGCGAAAGTAGATCTATTGTTTTGAATGTAGAGCAACAAGTCACTGCTTTTGAAGTATAAATTATATGAGAGACAATCTAGATGTACCATCAATGTATATTCCTTTTTGAATCAATAAAATATTTGCCTTTGACTTATTTGTTTCTCTCCATATCTTCCTCTATGTGTGATTGGTCGCTAATGTTGCATATTTAGTATCATATTTCCATACTTATTATAGAATAAAATCTGCATTGTCCTAATTAAATGTTAATTTATTTGCAGGCCCATTCCTTAAGGAGATGAAGAGAAATGAGCCCAAAAGCCCACCAAAATTTTGAATTAAATTAGAATTAATTCGAGCTCAGTGAATCAGGGAAAAATCAAGAGGTTGAAAACCGGTTGAGAAGAATCCTCTCAGAATCGATCGGTTGAAGCAAAGATCAAAGGCCATTTCGTCAAAATCCCGGACTCAAACGAGAAAACCAACTGAAGATAAAAGTAGAAGGGAAAACCAGGAAGACCCACCAACAGGGTGTGGCCAACTGGCCACACCCTGGCCGCGAAACGCGGCCAAAGCCACGTTTCCGCGGCTTGGTTGTGGAGTTAGGGGGAGCGTTTGCTCCCCCGATATTTCTGGGATCCTCTAGGTTGGGTTTTTTCCTATAAAAAGGCAGTATTTGCACTGAAAATGGGATGACCATGCAGAGATAGGATTTAGCCTAGTTTTCCATTTTTGTAGTATAGGTTTTGTTCTTTTTATGTAACTTTAATTTGTATGTAAGCTTAGGTTAGATGAAGATTCATGTAAGTAAGAGAGAGAGGCTTATGTTGAGAGTGACACCGATGTACCCTCCTCCTTTCTTCCATTGTTTCTGCAAGCAATAAAGGTAAATACTTTTTTATGTTCGTCTCTTTACTTTTGTTTTCTTTTGTTTTCTTCTTTCTCTTTCTACTTTACCTCTTTTGGTTTTGTTGAGCTTGCAAGTGAATCAAGAAGCATAAGTATAATGATGTTGTCTGAGTGCCAACGATACTTCATGAAGATGTTCTCCTCCTCAAAATCCGTATCACTTCATTCTTGCGCGGCTTGATGATATAATGCGAACGGGGACTGAGCTCGATCCTATGACTTATGCGTTGAACGCCTCCGAAGCAAGGTAGAACATGCAAGGGTTCCAGGTAAGTCATCAACCAAACTAGGTAAGTACTTCTTTAATCTTCTTTCCTTTCTTTTATTTCTTAGTTTAGATCGCCAACACGATTTCTTTCACCACATCTTCCAAATCGTTTTCACTTTCTTTTCCAATTCATTTGTACATAGTCGTTTTCTGATTTTCTCCACCTTCTCATTCTATGGCTTTCTTTCTAACTTTAATATAACTCTTTTTCTCATTTCTTAAAAACAAAGAAGAACTTTCGTTTTTCTTCATAAAGATTTCAATACAAACGTTGAACGCTTCTATCGCAAACCCTCCTTGTGGATCACGACCCGCATAGCCACTTGCTATAGCGGTAAGAATTGAGCACTTGCACATCTTTATTCTTAGATCTAAAATTCTGTATTTTGTGTGCAGATAAAGCTTCAATCAAATTTTGGCGCCGTTGCCGGGGAGGGTAACGGTTTTTATTGAAATCTGATTTTTATTTAATTTTTAGAACTAAAATGAATTTTCTTCTCTGTTGCAGGTTATAGGGCAAGCAAAGCAGGAAAAAAGGATTGCAGAAACATATAAGTGGTCTTGGCCTCTGTTCCAGAAAACAGAGACCAAGTACCCTCTGAATTGCCGCGTTTTCTCGGCTTTTGCCGCGTTTCCACGGCAAGGAAGAGTTCACTACTAACTGTCTTTTTTGCAGGGCTGCTTACTTTGCAAAAACTAGTTTTCGGCAACTTTATTTCTTATATGCCATCACCAAAAGCCTGCTAATAAATCAACAGTAAAATTTTTGTTGAAAAAGTTAAAAAAATTGATTAGACGTTTGCATTTTAGGCACGTGTCTTTTCAATTCATTTACTTTACTGTTGAAGAGTGATGGAGCAAGGTACGTTCGCATTGCATCTAGAATAGGACTCATCTCTTGGTTGATTTACATAGCTTTGAGTGAATCTTATTTACATATCTTGTACACTTGCACAAACTGATCTTAAGGGCACCACCCATTAACAAGATAAGGTGGGGATTTAATCACCCTTCCTTGGCCCAAAAATCAGACTCCAAGCACTCACTAACCCGAGCCTAACTAAAATGAGTAGACCCTAAAAATCTCGGACTCAATTAGGAGATTATCCTAAGGGGGAAAGATGCTGGAATTTGACTTCTGTCAAATCAGTGTCTAGGAAAGGGATTAAGGGCTGAAAGCCTGAAGATTGGTGGTTATTTAATTAAGGAAGTCTTAAACGGAAAACCTCCCACCAATCTTGCCCGACCTGGCTGATTAGCTTGTGGTCAAAGTCTGCATTATACCTTCCGTGGACAGTCTAACCAGTTAGGAGTCGTCTAGGTCATAGGTCTACCCTAACTTAGTTAGAATTTTTTCCTTTTATTTGTTTTCTTATTTGTTTGTTTTTTTCTTTCTTTTTGTTTGTATTCTATTGTGTGATATGGCTTATAATAATAATTTTTCCAACTTCAATAATAATCCATATTACACACCGACTTCATTTTCGGATATTACCAACCCGGCATATCATAACTTTAACCAACCTAGTGTGCCAGATTGGTCTTATCCGAATCAATATAACCCATGCCCCCAATCTAATAAGTATAATTTCCAGTATGATTTCAACTCTTCACAGAGTCAGTGGGGCTTCACCTCCCCCGAGTCCAATTTTCAACCAACTTGTCCTCCTTCTCCACCTTGTCCACAATATTTCCAAGATTCGTACTCAGTTCCACCAGTCCAAAATAGAAAACTATCAATTTTGGAAATGAGTATGCGTGAGTCCAAACACAAATCCCAAAATCCGATGGACTCACAATTTCACCACCAATTCCAGGATAATACTTCATCTTTTCATCAAAACAATGAACCTATCAACTATGAAAAGATGCTTGAAGCCATGACTCAGGCTCAAAACGCTCGTAATCGTGACATAGATATGATGGTCCAATCTCTATGTTCCTACCGTTTGACCAGTTCTGATGTCACTAACCATCCTGTTAGAGCCGATGAGTCAGGTTGTTTTGGAAATCAAGGTTCCATTTCAGAACAATCATTTGAACTTGCCCAAACTCCAAATTTTGAAAAGAATATTGACAGTTTGGCAAGTTATCCTTTTCTGAAATCGAACTTGAAAATGAATATGATCATGAATCTCAACTTAGTGATTCAATTTTACTTCCTGATTCAATAATGACTCCGGTGTCTTCACCTGATTTCAATCTTTTTCCTGAGTCAACATTGAATCCTGTGCCAATTCATCATGAAATTGAATCACCCATTCTTGATGATCATATTGAACTTGACCAATTTTACACTTTTGAAAATCCTATTGACAAATTGGCAAGTTCTCATTTTTTTATTGAACTCAATGAGATATGTGACCTAGATTCTCAAATCTGTGATCCAGTTCAACTTTCTGAATCAATATTGACTCCTGTTTTGTTACCAAACTTGAGTAATATTTTAGAGTCATTTTGATTCCCCCACCTATCATTCCTGAACTTGAATCACCAATATTAAGTCACATTCCATTGTTGAAAAATAAATATGGACTTGAGTTTCACTTTCTTGACTTGGACCACTTCCTGAACCAATCTCGACTCCTGAGCCTTTACTTAACTTAAGTCACATTCCTGAGTCGGTATTAGTTCCTATACTTCCTGAGTCCAAGTCAATCATTCTATCATTTCATACTCCATTTTGGGACAAGGTGGTTGACAAATTTGACTCCGAAATTAATTATGAATTTGAAAATTAGATGGGATCAAATATTTAATAAAAATCCTTCATGGATACATCATTCTAATAGGTTATATTAAAGAAATTTCTGGTGGGTTCCTCCGAACTCCACAAAAGTTGATTGGGCCGCATTTCGTGGACCAATCAGACCACCACCGGAACCACCACCTTAAGGTAACATTTTCCTTCCCTTTCGTCTTTTTCATGCATCTATGCATTAATTCATACATTGAGGACAATGCATGAGATAGGTGTGGGGGAGGGTTCTAACATAACTTAGTTTTTTCTTTTTATTAAAAAAAAATGATTGTTCAACATTTTCTTTACTTTTAAAAACTTTTTGGAAAATAGAAACAATATTTTGACATATTTTTTGTAAGAAATTAAGTTAATTTTAAGGAATAGGAAAATCCAAATTAGGATTTCTTATACTTGGTCAAAATAAGATTATTTGTTTGATTTTTAGGGTTAGGAAGAAAATTTGTCAAAGTAATTTAGTCTTGATCTTTACCTTGATGAAATATGCACATTTCATACACTTACACGCTTAGGGTTCAAAAACAAAGATTCTTATGCCTTATATATAAAAAAAAAAGAAAAAGAAAGAAATAAACAAATCTAATTATTGATTAGCTAGGTGCTTTGGCCTAAGTAAGCCTTAGTATTTATGCGAAAGATGATTAGATAAGTTTGAAAAGAAAAAATATATATAAAAATCCTCTGATTAAGCTGGGTATTTGTGCCTAATAAAGCATAAGTATTCACGCCTAAAAGAATTAAAGAGGGTGAAAATTCACCAAGTTGAATTTCTGAAGAAATTACAAATGTGACTGAAATAATTCAGAGGTTAAGAACATGATAAAGTTAGTCAAATATAAGTGTCCACTGGGGATTAAAAGAGGGTAGATTTAGGAATCCATTAGGAATCACTAAATTTGAAAAGATTAAGTCTGGTGATTCGTCAGTTCAGAGGTGATAAACTGGACATAACCGATTAGATTTCATCAGACATGAAATTTTGTCGTTCAGAGGTGACAAACTGGACATAACAACAAAGATGGGTAAAATTTGGACAATCATCGATTCAAAGATGACGAACTGAACATAACCGATAAATTACCAAATAAGGAATGTTTACTATTCAGAGCTGGCGAACTGGACATAGCAGTAAACGAAAAAGTGAGACTTGGCTATCTATCAGTTCAGAGGTAATATGGACATAACCGATTGAGAAACCACCAAGCTTGAAATTTTATCATTCAGAGGTGATAAACTGGACATGATGAGAAAATGAAGGTGAACCCAGTTTTAGGGACTCGTCTATTCAGAGTGATAAACTGGACATGATAGACTAAGACACACTAAACTCTGAATCCGCTGCTAGAGGTAGTCGTATTAACTTAGCAGCTAGCCCACTAGGGACTGCAACCTGTCGGTTCAGAGGTAATATGGATATGACCAGCTAAGAGATGCCAGGCTCATAATTCAATGTTCAAAGGTAGTCATATTAACATGACAGCAAGAACTCCCTGGCCCTGACGGGAAAAAGAGAACAAAGTTATGGACTCGTCTGTTCAGAGGTGATAAACTGGACATGACAGTTTGAGTACCATAAAAGGGGAGATCCAGGCATCCGTCGGTTTAGAGGTAATATGGACAAAACTGATTAGGAGTTACTAGACTAAAAGTCCTGCCATTCAGAGGTGGCGAACTGGACATAATGACAAAGAAGTAAGTCCCTGCTGGACTAGAAAATGAGACTTGGCTATCTGTCAGTTCAAAGGTAATATGAACATAACCGATTAGAAACCACTAAACTTAGATTTCTACCTTTCAGGGGTGACACGCTGAACATGACGTTAAAAGTAGTTCCACTGGGTGAAATAGGATTTGATTACAAATTATATGGGAAAATTAGTATTTTCTTGGGAAATAATTTGGAAGAAATTGTCAGAGGTATATTGTTAACGTGACAACTGGAAAATCTATTGAGGACTTGAAAAGGGAATAATAGACTTCGAGGGGAGTCTACTAGAAACTCACTAGGGAGATTAAAAATGAATCCCATAAGAGATTATATATCAGAGGTAATCATTAACATGACAAAAAGAACTCCGTGGGGATTCAGAGATAATCATTAGCGTCATAACGCTGGAGAATTTGAAAGGAGATTTTGTCAAAAGTGATCATGACAATTTTTCCACTTGGGGATTGTAAAAGCAACTTGTCAAAGATGTGATGTTAACTTAACAAGGATTTATTTACTGTTAGAGGTGTTTGAACATAACAGCAACTTGAGTGGATTTCGATCCTCTAGAGTCTGGATGTAGATTTTATCCGTTGGGGAATATATCAGAGTCTCACTATTAGAGGTTTGTGATTCATTTCGTTAAGGAAATGAATATTGTTTTGTGTGGTCTTTCCATTCCATGGACAGAAATTGGTAAGATATTTTAGAGGGGAATCAATTGGGATCTAGCAAATCCTCATCTGTCAACGGATTTGGTATGCCTTTACCAACCACCATCTGAGTTGGGCTAGCCATGCTATTCCCCTCAGCAGATGAGTTATTAAGAATTTCTATTGGACTTAAGAGCCAATATTTTTCTCTATCCTTAATTGTTCGAGGGCGTTGGATTTTGATAGTGACAAAGCTAATTCTCAGCTAGCTTGCCTTTATTAGCCAAACTCTATTGAGGATTGGATTGTATTCTCATGCACCATTCATCTTGACCAGGTTCTTATATGCTGATTAAAACTTTTAACCAGCTTCTTATGTGCTGATTAGTGCTTCAGCAATGTTTGATCGTCGATGCTAGTCCCACCTTTCGCCGAATAGTTGTTGATCAATAAGGACTATTATGTTCGTGTTGAGTAGGAATATAGTTGCCTGCCATCGATCGATGAAGACTATTATGCTCGTGCTGAACAGGAACATAGTTGACTGTTGTCGATCGATAAGGACTATTATACCCGTGTTGAGCAGGAATATAGTCGACTGTTGTCGATCGATGAAGACTATTATGCTCGTGTTGAGTAGGAACATAGTTGGTTGTTGTCGATCGGTGAGGACTATTATGCTCGTGTTGAGCAGGAATATAGTCATCTGTTCTCGATTGATGAGGACTATTATGCTCGTGTTGAACGGGAATATAGTCATCTGTTGTCTATCGATGAGGACTATTATGCTCGTGTTGAGAAGTAACATAGTCAGCTGCCGTCAATCGATAGTTCCATTGTAGGAGGAATATATCTGATGCAAGCATCATATATACTTGACCCAATGACCAGAGGATTAATGTTAACATGATCATAATAAGTACTTATCTGATTAGAGGTGAGGTGTTAACGTGATCAAGGATAGTACTTTTTGAGGAATTTGCCATTAACTGGCATCATGAGTGTGTCACCGTCTAGAGTTGCTAGGCGATAGGCCCCATTTGAGTAGACTGTTTCTATCAGGAACGGCCCTTCCCATTTAGGTTAAAATTTGCTTTTGGTTTTGTGTGTCATAACCATAGGTCGTCTGACAGCTAAAACCAAGTCTCCTTTCTAGAATACCCTCTCTTTAACTTTCTTATTGAAGGCTTTCGAGATTCAAACTTGGTATAACTAAATGCGTTGTTGAACCTGTAGTCATTTCTTGTCTAGAGCTTTGAGTTCTTGAAAGCATAATTGATCGTTATCTTCCTTAGTCATTTTGGTTGCTAAGGCGACCTATAACGATGGCATCTAGATCTCTTAGAGGTATGACTGCCTCACACCCATATACTAGAGAAAAAAGTGTGTTACCTATTGTGGCTCGGACCATAGTTCGGTAGGCCCAAAGACATTCACCAAGCTTCTCATTCCAATTTTGTTTGCTTGATGAAATGAATTTCTTGAGTAGCTTAATAATTATCTTGTTGAATGCTTCCGCTTAACCATTAGCAGCAGGGTTATAAGTGGCTGAAGCAACATTCTGAATCCGGTACTTATCGCAGAACTGATAGAATGATTGACTTGCGAGTTGGGGACCATTGTCATGAATAATCTGTCCGAGGACACCAAATTGGTGGATGACATGATGTCTGATGAAGTTAACCACGTTGGTTTTTAATCTCAGCGAGCGAGACAGTCTCCGCCAACTTTGAGAAGTAATCAGTTATTGCAAGGATAAATCGATGACCTTTAGCTGACGGATGACTGATTGGTCCTATTAAATCAATTCCCCAAACCTCGAATGGTCACGATGCAACAGTTGGGTGAAGTAGCTCCGGAGGTTAATGTATGAAGTCTGCATAATTTGATAGGCTTTACACCTTTGTGCATATTTGATTGCATCAGCTATTATAGTTAGCCAATAATAACTGAGTCTGTGCAATCGACCCTTGAGTTTCAGACCTGGCTGATGAGCCCCGCATATACCATCGTGTGCCTCTTTGATTACTTCTTGTGCCTCCGAATTGGATAGACAATGAAAAAGTATACCATCATATGAACAGCGGCATAGTATTTTTACTAGTGCATCATAGTAAAAGCAGAGAGACCTTCGTCGGGCAGAAGCTGTTTTCTTAGGGTCATCGGGTAATATGTCGTGTAAGGCATAGTCAATGATTAGGAATTGCAAGTCCCTTGGTTCAAAGTTTGTCGAGGTTGTATGAACTTCGCTAACCTCTAAAACGTACTTCGAGCAGAAGAGATGACAGGTGGCTACCGTGAGATAGTAGCTTGTATTAGCAGGTAAAGCTAGTGTAGCTGCTAGTGCCGCTAGAGCATCTGCCTTTGTATTTTGGAGGCAGATACATAACTGATGTAGAAGCCTTCGAATGTATTAGCCTTCGAATGTATCAGCTAACTGAATGGTTGCATGATGATAAGGTACGAGGTCTTCATGGTGGACCTTATATTCACCCTTAATTTGGTTGATGATTAACTTAAAATCGCCATAAGCTTTAAGATATTGTACCCCCATCTGTTGAGCGAGGTGGAGGCAATGAGCAAAGCTTTGTACTCAGCTACATTGTTAGAACAAAGCTCCATTAACGAATGCACAAGAGAGGAATGAGCAAAGCATTATACTCAGCTACGTTGTTAGAACAAGGCTCCGTTAATGAGAATGCACGAGAGAGGACGTGATTCCCTGGTGAGACAAATACCACCCCACTCTGGCGATGATGTTGCCTTTTGGTCAGGTTCTTGATGCACCATCAAAGAACAACTGCCATACATCATCGCTTGAAGTTATGTTGACTTCGATAACTTCATCTAAAATAACTTCATGTAGTTTTGAAGATTCTAGAATTGGGTGAGTTGCTAGGAAATTCGCGAGAGCCTGACCTTTGATAGACTTCTAGGGTACAAATGTCATATCATATTGGGATAACGGTATGGCCCAATTAGCCAATCTGGAATTCAGAGAACTTAGCTTTATCATAAGAATCCAAAGAGGATTGACTCTTGAGATGACATGAAGAATCTGCCTAACCAAGTAATGCAGCATCTTCTGGATGGTAAAGACAAGAGTGAGACACTCCTTTTCGACCGAGTTGTAGCAACTTTCTGGCCAATCAAGGTTCTACTGAGATAATAGATGGCCTGCTCGGTGCCTTCATCATTCTTCTGTGTGAGCAGAGCACCTAAATAATAGTTCATGGCCCTTACATATAGTAAGAATGGTTTCCCCGTAACAGAAGATACTAAGACTGAAGGCTTAGTGAGATATATTTTAATATCCTCATACGCATTTTGATAAGCATCATCCCAGACAAAAGATACGCCTTTCTTCATTAGGCGCATGAATGGTTGACAGCAACCCAACAGGTTTACAATAAACCTTCGGTGTGAGTCAACCTGCCTTGAAGACCTCAGAGTTCTTTTAGATTCTTTGGAGGCTGCATGTCCTGAATATCTTTGATCTTGTCTGGATTAAGATGAATTCCTTTGGATATAACAATGAATCCCAGGAACTTGCCACATGAAACTCCCAAGAAAAACTTTGTCGGGTTCATCTTTAGCCGGTGAACCCGCATGAGAGCGAACATTGTTCTTAAATAGTGGAGATGGTTGTTCTTGTCACGATTTTTGATAGTAATGTCATCAACATAACATTCCACTGTCTTTCGTAAGTGATCACGGAAGATTGTTTTCATTGCACGCTGGTAGGTGGCACCTGTGTTCTTTAAGCCAAAGCATAGCCGTATAGCAAAACACACCCAAAGGTGTTTGGAATGATGTATGCTTTTCATCATCCGGGTACATCTTGATTTGATTTTATCCTGAGAAGCTATCCATAAATGACATCCTTTCAAAACTACACGTGTTGTTAATCATGACATCCGTGATGGGTAATAGAAATTCATCTTTAAGACAGGCTATATTAAGATCACGTAAGTCAATAGAGACTCGGATCTTTCCGTTCTTTTTAAGGATGGGTACAATGTTAGTAACCCAGTCTGGGTGTTGTTCCTCTCGAATGAAGCCATATTCAATAAGTTTCTGAACCTCGGCTTCAATTACCTCCATGATATAAGGTCAGAATCATCGTTGTTATTTTTTAACTGGCTTAGCATCGGGCTTGATGTTGAGGTGATGCATTGCCACCTGAGAGTTGAGGCCAGGAATGTCTTCATAGCTCCAAGCAAAGACATCTATATACTCTTTTATCAAGGCTATAAGGTATTGCTTCTCTTTCAGCGACAAACTTTCACTTATAGAGATGAGCTTCGGATGCTTTTGATCACCAACATCAATTTGAATCACTTTATCTTCTGTAGAAGGGTCGCGTTGTTCAAAATGTTTCTTCCATTGAAGATCCAATTGTTGAGCCCAAGAATCAGAGTCGAATGGCCCTCTTCTGGTTCTACCTGACTGGTCAATATCATGTTGACGAAGAGTTTTTTGAAGGCAACCCCCATGCTTACAACAGATTTTTAACCTGATGAATATGAAAAATGTGATGGCAGAGGCTTTTCAGATTCCAAATCTGATTGAACGGATGGAGTGGTGTACCCCAACCCCCTGCGAGTCTGATCGTAGTAGTTGGCCAGCTTTCCTTTTGGTATGAAAGTTTGTAGAGGGATGTGTCATCCTCTTTCAAAGTTCAGGCCTTCGCCTCGTCGTAAGTTATATCCCATTTCTTTCATCATACGGTGAGTTGATCATGCATAGTGAAAGAATTGTGGGCGCTCCAAATCTTCATCCAAGTTATTGGATGGAGTAATCCAATGTTGGACTCTGCCAAATATAATGGGCGACTGGTCCTTTTTAGAAGATGGGACTACAAATACAGATCCATCATTCTCTTCTATATGCATACACGTCGTTGACATAGGTAGAGGCATGTGTAGGGGGCTCATGTTAATAGGACTATATACATAATCAAAACACAAGGAATAATTAAAATTGACATTTTCATTAAGGATCCATTTGTCACCATTATCGGCGGAGTTATTACAATCAGGATCATCCAAATATGCTATAATCGTTTCCTCATCAAAAGAAACCATTGAGTCTTCTCCTGATTCTGAGTCTGCCTCATTGCCACTATCGATGTTGTTAGGCAACAATTTTTTTATCACTTTACCGTTCTCTTTATAAAGTAGGGAATCGGTGAAGTAGTTCTCTACCCCTTTGAATAGTTGCATTTTTGTGAACACCATCCTGACCATTGCCTTATCATCCACATATCTGAAGCATTGATAGAGTATGGAAGGCACAATCCTGTTAGCATGGATCCAAGGTCGCCCGATCAAAAGGTTGTAGGACGTGTCAGCGTCAATGACGTAGCATACACTTCTAATTTCAAGTCTCCAATTTGACATCGGAGACAAATCTTGCCCAAAGGATGACTACTCCCGACGTTGAAGCCATATATGGTTGTAGTCATGGTTGACAACCTACTCAGTGGGATACCGAGAAAATAAAGCAGTCTATTGGGAATAATGCTTAAAGCAGACCCAGAATCAACTTGTATTCTCTCGATATGTGTAGACCCAATGTATCTTGTATAGTATAAGGGCCTATCATGTCGGATGTCTTTGAGGCGCATATCTTTAGGGGTGAAGGTGATGTAAGGCACTTGTTATTGTACCAGATGACATCGGGGGCATGAAGCTTCATCTTTTTTTGTAGGGATAGGTACTTACGTGAGAAATGACTCTGAATCAGCAAGAGCATCCCTAAGTGTTTCTCTCGTCTCCTTGGAGAGGCAGAGTAGCTCGTGCAGAGTAATACGAGCTGGGATATTTGCCAATTGTGCAAATATGTCAAAGCGGAAAGGAGTATTGAGTCTTGTGGAAGGATTCTTCTTCAAAGATTCATCAAAGTGAATCTCCTCTGCTTTTCTTTGTCCTTTGATGCTGGGGCCTGGACAGGTGCAGTGATTCCTAATGTCGTTGTGTGGGACGCTCCGTCAGGTGTCTAGTTGTACTGTCACAATTATTGTTTACCAGATCGTGTGCCTACCGGTTGCGATGTGGAAGGCTATGCTATAAAGGCAGGCTTCTCTCCTTCTAAGTCACTGAGAGAGGCTACAGTTACAGAGTCTTCATCCGTTGTGAGGGAGACAGCATTGCATGACTTTCCTTTGGGCTAGTTAGTTTCCCATTGCTCATCTTTAACAATATCTGGATGGACCCACATGATTTCTCCAGGCTATTTCGTGATCGGGATGAGGCCATTTACTTTCTGCCATTCAGCTATAGAGTTGATGACATCCAATCTTGCCTTAGGGATTGGGACCAATCCGTCTTAGACAGTCATCTTTGGGAATGTCCCAAAGTTTAGAGTCACCATGTTGGCGATGAATTTCTTTTGTTCTGATTTGAGAGTCAGAACTCCAGCATCTGCCAGGGCTTGGATCTTATCTTTGAGGACATCGCACCTGCTGGTAAGATGATGTACCATCCTATGAAAGAGGCAGTAATTTGGATCAGTTGTATGCCCCACTTCATTAGGTCGCCGAGCTTCAGGTAACTTAAGCTTGTTACCCTTATGTAGCAAATGAAAGATTGCCACCACTTGCTCATCTTTGAAAGAGTACACCTTTGGCGTGAATTTAGATTCCTGATTGCGTTGGTGTTACTCTTCTGCGTTGGTTGTGCCGTTCCTGATAGCTCAACGACCATGGTCTCTTTCCCCTTCGATTGAGAAGATTAGGCTGTATCACGCCCCTTGCTGTTGACTCTCCACTTATTTTTGGGGACTGAGGGCTCAAACTTTTTAGCCGATTTCTCAGCTATCTCAGCTTGCTCAAAAAGCTCCTTCCATGTATGGGCTTTGACAGCTCCCATACGAACTTCTATTCTATCCAAGAGGTTATGTCGATATGTCTGGAGTAACATGGGTAACAGCATGCCTGCAGGGTACATGAGTGAAAGGTTATGGAACCTCTCAATGTATTCCTGCACATATTCTCCTCCTTTCTAGACTGTTGAGAGAAGCTTGTCCATAGTCACCTCGATATCGTCTTAGTAGAATCGAGAGAGAAATCGGGTTTCTAGGTCAATCCAAGAATTGATGAAGCCGTTAGGCAGGCTCCTAAACCAGTCAAAGGCTACCCCCTTAAGGGTGCCGATGAATAGTTTTGCCATGATGGCATCATTATCTATCACGTTACTGGTTTGAGACCGAAAGTAATAGATATGTTAGTTGGGCGAGCCCTTGTCATCGTACGTATGCAACATAGGTAGCTTCAACTTGAGTGGGTATGGTACCGAATCCCACTCCCACGGGTAAGGACGAGTCATCCCCATTTTTTTTAGTTCATCCCTTTAGGCTAGGGAAGCAATCTGAGCTAGGGAAGCAATCTGAGCCTGGATGCCTTTAATGACCTCGGCATTAATTGAGGTGCTTTCTTTTGACTTCTCAGTTTTAGGACGCTCATCATCGTTATGCTCATCATCGTTATGATTATTGCCGGTGTCATTGGTATTCCGGTTAGTCAAGAGCTGAGCGAGCATCTGCTAGATGTTACCCAAGGCTTCTTGTTGAGCCCTGAAAGTCTGCTCTTGTGCCTCCATCCGTCGATAGAGGTCATCATCATTGTTGTTTGCCATGTTAGCAGACACGAGACTATTCCACACCAAGCTGATTATGGCAAAAGAGGCATATCCGCAGGCTTCCTCCTCATCATCGGACCATTGGAAAAGATTTCTCAATGGTGTAGGCGACACGGTTCCAGTTGACGAAGAAGGTTGTCCACAATCATAGGGTATTGCTACCCTAGAAGCGAGTACCCTGGAAGGCACGGTCTTATTTCATCAAACCTGACTCAAGCCGAGGCTATAGTCGAAGCCCAGGGAATTCGCTGGAGAAGTGAAAGTTCCTCGTCTCCATCTTTGGGACCAGAAAAGATCCCTCCCTCTGCTTGTCATGTTAACAGAGGCGGTTACGAGATATGTCACCTTCGTTGCCTTCTTTTTTCGGGCTTGGCCTTCTCAGCAGTCTGGGTCGATATTCGGTCGAATACTGATCGATAACTTAGAGTAGAGGTTTTTTGGACCTTTCCCAGGCAACAATGGACGAAGTGCACCGTCACAAGTTGACACCCTGTTTGTCCGCACTACGACGGCAAGATGTGAGCGGGTTCCTCCGAGCAAAAATTTCATTTTGTGCTCAGATAATTTCTCAAGTTTGTGTTAACTAGACCCAACTTATTCATCACAGAGACCCGAGGAGACTGGAAGTTAGCCTTGTTGGGCTGAGAAGCCTTAGGCCTAATTAACGGCTTTCCTTTTGACCATAGGCGAGGCTAAGGTAGCTTCGCCTGAGGGGGTAGCTTTGCAATACGAGGCTACTGTTCTAGTTCAGTCCTTAGAGGCGACTTAGCTCGCATTGCAGAGTTCTTCCCGTAAGCAAGGTTAGAAGAGCCTCGATGTTAGTACTCGGTCGTGCTTTACCTCTAGCCTCGCGGCAGAGTATTTTAGCACTTAGTGTTGAGAGCGATGCTAGATCAGGATGTTGCTAGTATGCACAGGTGATCTAGTTTTAGCCTTGCATGCGGCAGGTTTAACACCGCCTAACAGCGTTTTTGAGGTAAGCGGGGCTACAGTAGCCTCATTGTAAGCACATAGTGCTTTAGCTTTAGCCTCGCAGGATAGGCGAAGCTGAAGAGCAGAGGAAGTCTTATAATCCAATACTATCTTAAATTCATATGTAGCTGATTCGAGAGAGGCAAGGGTGGACTTTGCAATCCACATAGCCTTGGCAGAGACTATTTTAGGTTCGCATGGAATCCTTGAAGGCTCGCGCAACGTTAGCACACTGGCGTGGGGCTAAATTAGTCCTAGCTGAGATTGTGATAGGCTCGCGCAGAGCCTGGTTAGTCTCGCATGAGGCAGAATTAGGTTCATGGAGAATCTCAGTAGTCTCATCAAAGACTTGCTTCCTAGATGTAGCCAAGGGAACACAAGTTAGGCTGACCTTCATGTGCTTGCGAACACGTATGGGATTTTTGCTACCCCTAGTGAGAAGTTGTTCGAACTTCTCTTGGTCAAAATTAATGACCAATATTTCAACAATAGACCTAAGGGTTTGATCGCTACATTGCGACACATGATTCTCAGCAGTGGAGAATAATGTCTCCAGCGGAGTCGCCATCTTGTTTTCCATCAAAAATTAATATGAGAAAACTTACAAAATATTGAGGAGCAAAATTACAAGTATTTCTTTAAAGAAAAAAGAAAATTATAAATAGATCTCCTCTGAGATTTCTGAGGAAGTGTGTCGGTGGTTGATCAGCGTGTGACCACTTTGTCCCATTGATGATGCGAGCGATCGATCGTTGAATACTACTGCTTGGGATTCCTTCTCGCCTGCTTCCAGAGATATCTAGAAAAAGGAAGATTTTGAAGTATCAACACCTTGGACTTAGAGAAGTAATTCTCTGGAGTTTCTAAGAAACAAGAACAAGTTAGCCTTGTTAGCTCTCTCGATATCTTCCTGCCTCTCATATTCTGCTCTCTCTTTAATTGCCTGCATCTCTTGATATCCTCTCTCTTTGATTGCTTGCCTCTCTCGATCCCCTGCCCCTGAGCTCATCCTCAGATGAGCTATTTATAGGCTCTGGAGGGGTGTAACTGCCCCTAGAATTTAGCCATGACTGATAACAGTCAGCAAGGCTTGCGCCGAAGGCTATTTTGAACTTCACACGGGGCTATAATGCTCGCGCTAGGCTAAATGTGAGCCGCATGCGACGCTAGATAGACTCACGTCCTAAAAATGGCCTATTGACCCGGCCATTCCACTGAACATGGGGCGAAGTAGGGTATGATTGCACATATTTATTGCATTATTCTTTATTACATTTTCACATTTATCATATAATAAATCTGCTAAATTTCTTATCTTAAATGTCTATTTTGCAGAAGATAATCATGGAGAGAAAGAGGAAAAAATTAAATAAATATCAGTTAAATTCAGATTTAACTAGATCTATTTGGTTAGAGGAGGATGATCCCAAATCTAGTTGGTTAAATTTAGTTTTTGGTGAATCAAATAATTAAAGTTAAAGATCAACTGAGGATAACATCAAATACAGAGTCCAAATCCAAAGGGATAAATGGATAGAGAGAAGATCAATGGATGAGATGAAGTAATTTTTGACTCAGATTTTGACTGGATACATTTTAGTATGATGATTCAAGATGATCTAGAAAGAAGACTTAAAGGGATACAACTATTAGTTAATCACTATTTCTAATTCTATCATTTGATAAGTTATATGCAGCAATCAATACGCCAATAAGTTGCAGATCAGAACTGAATATCCACATCAAATCAAGTTTGAAGATAAGGAAAGGATTCAAATTCAAAATAGTCAGCTTCCCTTATCTTTAGACTCATTTTCTTATCCATTTCTATCCTATAAATACCCCACACATCAGAGGCAGAAGGAGGATCAAGCAGAGAGTAGATTTTAGGCCTGTTTTTCATACTTTTTAGTGTAGGTTTTTATTTTCTTTCTATGTAATTTTTTATTTCTTTGTAAGCATAGGTTAGACTGAGATTCATGTAAGTAAGAGAGAGAGAGACTTATGTTTAGAGTGACACCAATGTAACCTCCTCCTTTCTTTCATCGTTTCTACAAGTAATCAAAGGTAACATCTTTATGTTTTTCTTGTTTATATGTTCTTCTTCTATTTCTACTTTTCCTCTTTTGGTTTTGATGAATATCTAAGTGAATTTAGAAGCATCAGTATAGCCATGTTTGTGTGAATGCCAATGATATTTCATGATGATGTTTTCCTCCTCAAGATTCCGTATCATTTCATTCTTGTTCGTCTTGATGATGTAATGTGAATGGGGATGAGCTCGGTCTTATGGGTTATGCGTTGATCGCCTCTTAAGCAAGGTAAAATATGCAAGGATTCTAGGTAAGTCATCAACCAGAGGAGGTAAGTATTTTTTTAGTTTTTAACTTTCTTTTGTTTTAATTTTAGTTTAGATCACCAACACCATAATCTCCCAACTCTTTTATCACTCTTTTCAATTTCTTTGTATATATCCATTTTCTATTTTCTCCACCTTCTCAATCTACTACTTTCTTTCTAACTTAACTTAAACCCATTTTCCTTTTCATTTTAAAGAACTAAAAGAAGATCTTTAACCATTGAATGTAACTTAAAAGATAACTTGCTAAAAAGCTTCCATCGCTAGTCTCTCCTTGTGGATCACGATTCGCATAGCCACTTGCTATTGTGGTAGTATTGAACACTTGCACTCTTTATTCTAAGTTCTGAAATTGTGTATTTGTGTGCAGGTTCTATCTCAATCAAATTTTGGCGCCGTTGCCGGGGGACGGTAAGTAATTCTCTTTTTTAAGTTTACATTTTTGGTTAACCTTCTTCTTTGTTCTTGGTGTATAGGTTTAACAACAAGAAAATTTTTACTGCAGTGAACATATAAGTGGCCCTGCACACTGCTCAAGAAAGCAAAGCCCAGAAGCCCTCAGATTTGCTACATTCCAGTAAAAATCTGAGTGAACTACTAACCTGTATTTTTGCGGGTTAGCTGAATTGCAAAGCTAAATTTCTACAGCTATCTATTTTCTTGATTAACTCACTGTACTTACTTTCTAACCTCAATAGTAAAATGAAGTTTGTTAAATGCTAAAAATGGTTTAGACTTTGCATTTAGGCACGTGTCTAATTCATTTACATTTTACATTACTGTTGAAGAGTGCTGGAGCAAAAGGTATGTATGCATAGCATATAGTTTAGGAAACATTCTTGAGTGATTATTTGCTTGTTCAATGTTACTTTGCTATATCTTGCACACTTTGCACAATCAATTTTAAGGGCTTGTCCTATAAACAAGATAAGGTGGGGAAGTCATTACCCTCCCTTAGCCCACAAATAATCTTCTTACTCACTAACCCAAGCCTAACTAAAACTGAGTAGACGTTGGCCCTAGGGACATCTCGGACTCATATAGGAGACTGACCTAAGGGGGAAGTTGATTAGAATTTGACTCTTGCCAAATCGGTGTTTAAGGTTGGGGATTGAGGGATAAAACCCCGAAGGTTGGTGATTTGGCATAATTAGGCCCATTGCTTAGGCACGGATACCTCCCACTGATCTTGCCCCTACCTGGCCAATTAACTTGTTATCAGATTCTGCAATATATCATCCCCCCTCCGTGGACAGTCTAATCAATTAGGAGTCGTCTAGGTCTAAGGTCTACCCTAACTTAGTTTAGATTTTTTTCTTATTTGTTTGCTTATTTGTTTGTTTTTCTTCGTTTGTGTTTGACATTTACTGTGTGATATGGTATAATAACAATTTTTCTAATTTTAATGGTAATCCATGTTACACCCCGACCTCTTTTTCGGATATTACCAACCCGGCATATCATAACTTCAACCAACCTAGTACGCCGGAGTTGGTCTTATCCGAATCAATACATGCCCCAGTCTCAATGCTATGAACAAGACTGGAATAATCATCACTACTCTTTACAGAGTCAATGGGGATACAACTCCCCCGAGTCTTATTGTCAACCATCTTACCAACATCCAACTTCATATACACCTTCTCCCGAACAACTATTAGAAGAATCAATTGACTGGGAAAAGAGGATGGAAGCCTTAGAGGATCTTGAGCGACGAATTCAAATTTTAGAAGACTCAAAATCCTGTCAAAATTTTCAAATCACAGATTCTTACTCTATTTTTCAAGGAGAACATGCCAACTTAGAAAAGAGTATGGAAACCATGATTCAATGCCAAAATGATCCACTCGATATGATAGAAGAAAGACTTAGTAGATTGAAAAATATGCGTAGGAATAAGGAAACTCTCCCTACCCAAACTTTGACTATCCTTGACACTTATAGCCATATTGATCAAAATCATGAATCATGGTATCTTGAAGACTTTGACCAAGATTCAATTTTACCACAAAACTTTGAATTTGACCAATATCAACCCAAAGATGAATTGGCAAGTTTTTATTTAATGAGATTGAACTTGATTATGAATGTGATCCCGAACCCCAACTTTCTGATTTAGTTTCCATCTTCGAATCTATGTTGACTCTGGTATTCTTATCCAATTTGGACCAATTTTCTGAGCCAACATTTATTCTGGTTCCCATAGATCTAGAAATAGAATCACCAATTTTGGATAGTCACATTCCATTGATGGGAAAAGAATGTAAATTTCAATTCTTGGACTTGGACTCAACTCTTGAACCAAAACTAACTCTCGAACCCAAAGTTGATTTTTCCGAGTTAGTATTGGTTCTCGAACCTATCATTCTTGAGTCCAAGTCAACCATTCGACCAAGTCACATTCTTTTGTTGGATATAGGTATAGACCATGATGACTCCGTGATGATTTTCAAGACTGGTCATATAAAGGGAGTAAGTTTCATTGTAGGATCTTTCATGATCCTATTCATATTGGGGACTGTAAATATGTAAATAGAAAAGAGGTAAATAAATGTGGGTTCTGTGAACCACCACATTATCTTGACTGGGTAGCAACGCTTGACCTAATAAGATCACCACCAGAACCACCACCATAAGGTAATATTTTCCTTCCCTTTCATCTTTTTCATGCATCCATGCATTAATTCATACATTGAGGATGATTCATGAGATAGGTATGGGGGAGGGTTCCAACATAACTAAGGTTTTCTTTTTTTAAAATTTTTTTTAACATTTTCTTTACTTTTAAAAATTTTTTGAAAATAGAAATAATATTTTGACATATTTTTTGTAAGAAGTTAAGTCAATTTTAAGGAATAGGAGAATCATAATTAGGATTTCTTATACTTAGTCAAAATAAAATTATTTGTTTGATTTCCAAGGTTAGGAAGAAATTTTGGAAAAGTAATTTAATCTTAATTTTTACCTTGATGATATATGCATGCTTTATACACTTACACACTTAGGGTTCAAAAATAAAGATTCTTATGCCTTATTAAAAAAAGAAAAAGAAAAAGAAAAAATATAAATATAAATAAATCCTCTGATTAAGCTGGGTATTTGTGCCTCATAAAGCATAAGTATTCACACCTAAAAGTGGTTCATATAATAAAATCCTTAGTTTTGCGGCCTTGTTTACTCGAGTTCTTAAGTCTTGGGGTGTTTTCTCATCCGGTGCCCTAAGACCGTTTGGTTTGGGAGTCACCGATTAAAGGCTCATTATATGGACAAATTAGATAGCCTAATAGAACTAAGAAATAATATCACCAAAAATGAAAAAAATAAAAAATAAAAAATAAGGCATAAGAGTTAGAGTTAAAGAACCCTTAGTCAAAATTTCACGGTCACAAAGATGCATAAGACTTAGGGTAACTAATAGATAAGATGAGATATAGTTTGACTCCGTGCCTTGGTTGATAGCAAGTTTTTGAATTAAGACTAAGCTTAAAAATGAAAAATTCGATTTTCCTATAACTTATAGATTACTTAATTCTTATAATAATACTTCAAATATTCTTCTCTTTCAAAATGTATTTTCAAAATACTAACACTTTTTTCCCTTTCTTTATGGATTTTGTAGGTATAATCCACTGAAAACCCTCACGAGACAAAACTCGTCCTCCAGGGGGACCCTAGAGGTTTAACGGCTTGTTGCACATGCTCAGTGCAATCGCGTGACCGTGAAAGTGGTTAAATAATCTTTAGTTTAGTTTTGTTGTTTTGCTCGAGGACGAGCAAAAGATAGGTGTGGGGGTGTGATTGCACACATTTATTACATTATTCTTTATTACATTTTCACATTTATCATGTAATAAATCTGGTAAATTTCTTATCTTAAATGTCTATTTTGCAGAAGATAATCATAGGAAGAAAGAGGATAAAATCAAATAAATATCAGTTAAATTCAGATTTAACTAGATCTATTTGGTTAGAGGAAGATGATCCCAAAACCAGTTGGTTAAATTTAGTTTTTGGTGAATCAAATGGTCAAATGTAAAGATCATCCGAGGATAACATCAAATATAGAGTCCAAATCCAAATAGATAAATGGATAGAGAGAAGATCAACGGATGAGATGAAGCAATTTTGACTCAGATTCTGACTAGATAAATTTTAGTATTTGAATCATAACTTTCTCTACCGAAACTCAAATCTAATGATTCAAGATGATTCAAAAAGAAGACTTAAAGGGCTATAACTCTTAAGTTGATCACTATTTTTATTTCTGTCATTTGGTAAGTTATATGCAGAAATCAGTATGCCTATAAATTGCAGATCAGAACTGAAATCCACATCAAATCAAGTTTGAAGATAAGGGGAGGATTCAAATTTAGAAATAGTCAGTTCCCCTTATTTTTAGACTCATTTCCTTATCCATTTCTATCCTATAAATACCCCAGACATCAGAGGCAGAAGGAGGATCAATCAGATTTCAGGCTTGTTTTTCATTCTTTTTAGTGTAGGTGTTTATTTTCTTTCTATGTAATTTTTTATTTCTTTGTAAGCATAGGTTGACTGAGATTCATGTAAGTAAGAGAGAGAGACTTATGTTTAGAGTGACACCGATGTAACCTCCTTCTTTCTTTCATCATTTCTACAAGTAATCAAAGGTAACATCTTTATGTTTTTTTGTTTATATGTTCTTTTTCTATTTCTACTTTTCCTCTTTTGGTTTTAATGAATATCCAAGTGAATTTAGAAGCATCAGTATAGCCATGTTTGTGTGAGTATCAATGATATTTCATGATGATGTTCTCCTCCTCAACATATCATTTCATTCTTATTCGTCTTGATGATGTAATGCGAATGGGGACGAGCTCGATCTTATGGGTTATGCGTGATCGCCTCTTAAGCAAGGTAAAATATGTAAGGGTTCCAGGTAAGTAATCAATCAGAGGAGGTAAGTATTTTTTTTATGTTTTAACTTTCTTTTCTTTTAATTTTAGTTTAGATCACCAACACTACAATCTCTCAAGTCTTTTATCACTCTTTTCAATTTCTTTGTATATATCCATTTTTTATTTTCCCCACCTTCTCAATCTACCACTTTCTTCTTAACTTAACTTAAACTAATTTTCTTTTCATTTTAAAGAACTAAAAGAAGATCTTTAACCATTGAATGTAACTTAAAAGAGAACTTGCTAAAAGAGTTTCCATCGCTAGTCCCTCCTTGTCGATCACGACCCGCATAACCACTTACTATTGCGGTAGTATTGAGCACTTGCACTGTTTATTTTAAGTTCTGAAATTTTGTATTTGTGTGCAGGTTCAATCTCAATCAATGTAACTGCCCACTTAAAGTGGCATTACCCCACTAACGTAGTAGGGTTAGCCCACTAAAACTAGGTCAAAGGTTTAACCTGGCCAGCCCTCTTGTAGAGGTGTCGAAAACCTCGTGCGAGGCTGAATGTAGCCTCACGCGGGGTTAGGTTTAGCTCCCATATGGGCTAAAAGCTCTTAATCAGAGCTGTCACAGTTTCGGTGAAGCTAGGAAATTAGCCCTGTGCGGCTATGTTGAGCTTCAGGCGAAGCTAACACTTGGCTGGTTATTGAGCTTTGAAGGGCTTTAAGGCGAAGCTAGATAATTTAGCCTCTGGAGTGAGGCTAGCACCTTGGGCTCGCGCGAGGCTGAGTATTGAGCAACCTCAAAAATCATTATTTGGCATGTCGTATGCTTCACTCAATCAGTAGAGCTTAGGATGTGTTAAATTGGTTATCAGCTTATCCGCGACTTGTCTTTTATAGATGTCAACAAGTTGGACATCATTCTGACCAGTTGAAAAGTTGTATGGGAGTTTGTCTTTTTTAATGTGTCAACACGGTCGAACTTTGTTAAATTCAGAAAAATCTCAAAAAATGTATTAAAGTAGAAAATATGATTTTAAAAAGTAATGTGAAAGCAGAATCCATAAATTCAACTCTGATTGTAAATTAAAAATCTTGAAATCGATCAGTGACACGGTCGACACCGGTTCTGAAGATTTTATAGAATAATTCTGAAAATTTCAAAAAAATCATGAAAAATTTAAAATATTAGAAAATAATGTTTGAAACTGAAATCGATTAACCAGAAAGATCAAATCAAGCAATACACTAGGATCAGGTCCCCAATTTAGACTAGGGCTGACTCCGAGTTCACGAATCCAGATCCAATGCAAAACAACCACATAAATATACATAAAACAAAAATAAATACAGGAAGTAAATCAAAAAGTATAATTGAAAATTCTGAATATGCAATTAAGTACATATTGCGAGAATAGGGTGTTACAAACCCAGAAAGGTAAAAACACTCGCCTAAAATATCTGAAAACACCGCCGATCTTGTAGCTGCAAAACACGTGCATGCGTACACAGGCCATACCCACAATCACCATAAGAGAGAGAGATTCTAAAAAGAGAAAATGGAGAGAGATCAAGAGAGAAAAGAGGGAGAGAGAGTGGCAGGTGAGAGAGGGGGTTGAGGGGGAGATAGGGGAAAGAGAGATGTAGAGGGTGGCCGGGGGCGGCCCTGGCCGGCAACAGCCTTCAACAGAGAGAGAGAGAGAGAGGGTGAGAGAGGAGAGATAGAAACAGAGTGAGAGAGAGAGAGAGAGAGAGAGAGAGAGAGAGAGAGGAGAGATAGAGAGACAGAGAAGGGGAGAGAGGAGACTGGACAGCACTGGCCCTGGCCGCCAGTGTGCAACAAGAGAAAAGAGAGGGGAGGAGAGAGAAACTGAAAGAGAGAGGAGAGATAGAAGAAAGAGGGAGGAAAGTGAGAGATCTAGAGGAGGGGGAGAGGAGAAAAGAGGAGACTAGTCGGCCAACCTGGCCGGCCAATGGTCGCAGAGGCAATACTGGCCGCGATGGTCATCACAGAGGAAGATAGAGTAAGAGAGAAAAAGGGAAAAAGAAAAAGGAAAAGAAGAAGAAAAAGAAGAAGAATGGGAAGAAGAAGAAAAGGGGGAGAAAAAAGGAAAAGAAAGAATGGGAAGAAGAAGAATAAGAATGGGAAGAAGAAGAGAAGGGGTGGTGGCAGAGGCTCAACAGTAGAGGATCTAGAGGAGGAAGGAAGAAAGAAGAAGAAGAAGAAGAGAAGGAGGAGAAAAGGAGGAGGAGGAGGAGGAGAAGAGAAAAAAGGAAAAAGAAAAAAAAATAAGAAGAAAAAGAAAAGGAAAGAGAAGGAGGAAAGGGGGCTCGCTGAAGTTAGGGGTTGCCAGCGGGGCGGCGAGGCGAGGCGCTGGTTGGCGGCACTCTGAGATTGGTGTCACCTGGGAAAAGAAGGAGGGAGAGAGGGAGAGAAGAAGGAGAGGAAGAGAAGTGGAAAGGAAAAAGGAAAAGAAAGGAAAACTAGCACGATCTGAGCTCTGTTGATAGCATAACAGGAAACAATAGTGTGGGATTCCACATATTTCGCATATCAGCAGCTCACGTATCCAGTAACGGGAATATCAATATCAGTACCGGAATACAATCGTGTAACGGGAATACAGGAATATCCAATAGCAATAATATAAATCATGATCCATGCAACAGGAATCCATAGACAAGCAATGCGTGTACTGGTGAGTCTATACCAGTGGTGTAAGAACATGAAGTAACTGTGCACAGAGTATCCATGTAGCGGCATCCAGTGTGATAGCATATCAGTGCATCAGTGGCTCAGAACATGCAGTAATAGTGTCGTGATTCTTAGTAGACATTGTTTTCCATTGATTTTGCAAAGGGGAAAACTTACAAAAAGAGTGTCGAGGAGCTAAATTACAAGTAACACAAAAGATTACAAGTAGATCTCCTCTGAGATTCTGGAAAAGTGTGCCGATAGGAGTCTGGTCAGCGCGCGACCACTTTATCCCTTTGACGATGCGATCGATGGGATTCCCTTCTCGCCTGGTTCGGGGAATCGGAGAACAGAAGGTTGGTAGAACCCTCTTGTTACTTCTCAAACTGCCTTCACTTGGGAATTCCTTCTCGCCTGGTTCCGAAAATTCCTTGAGAGGAAGGAAGGTATTAGGGTATCAGCACCCTGATTAGAGAAGTAGTTCTCTAAATTCTCTGAATTCTTGGAAGCTAGAGAATAGATCTCTGTTTAGCCGCCTCTCTCTGTGCGTCTCTTTGCCTGTGCGCGCTCTCTCTCCCGTGTACCCCTGGTGGGCTATTTATAAGGAGAGCAGGGGTATAATTGTCCCTTGAAAATCTGGAAACAAATTGAGTCAATCTGTTTAAATCTGGAAAGTAGCCTTAGCATCAGCTTCTGCGAAGCTAGGAATAGCAGGTAGCGTTGATCTCCTGATCTTTTTGATTCTTTCCAAATAATTGAAAGATCTCCCCTGATCTTCTTACTCGTTTTAGGAGAGTCAAGAGATTATGGCAAACAACTGCCAAATTTGATCTCAGATTTAATTTTGATTAGATTTGATCTTATCTGGAGATTTAATTGGTCAAAGGTTGACCATGAAAGACCCGCAGCGGAGTTGCCGCGTCAAGCTCGCAGCGTAGTTGGAAGGAGCATCTGGCGAAGTTAGAAGAAAGCTCTCCAGCGGAGCTAGATAACATCTGTGGCGAAGCTACCGAACATCCTTCTGCGCGGTTGTGTGTGGCTTTGAGCGAAGCTAACTCTCTGCGGAGTTAACTGAGTGCTTCAGGCGAAGCTGTAAGTTAGCTCACTGATAGAGCTTTGAATAGCTTCAAGGCGAAGTTGAATAAACTTAGGCTCTCAGGAGAGGCTATCCCCTTGGGCTCATGTGATGCCAAGTGTTGAGCTAACCTAGCATCTTAGACCTGCTTAGGTCTCTTCAGAGACAATCTGGGCTCACTGTCTGCTTCACTGGATCAGTAGAGTCCAAGTTGCTGCTTTGTCCCTCAGAGATGGGTACAGAACTGGTCGTCAGCTTGTCTGTCACTTGTCTTTTGTAAATGTCAACAAGTTTAGACATTGTTCAGACCAGTAAGAATCTTGTCTTTTTTAAAGTGTCAACAAGACCCCCTTCAAAGTTTTCGAAAGTCTGCAATGGAATGGTTCAGGCTTCGGAATACTTTGAATTGCTTTGATTGATGGTATGTGAAGTACGAACGTCGCCATGGTGGTTGAGTTCAGCTTCGCTTTCAATCCTGCTTTAGGATAAATTCGCCAAAGAACCGTGTATATTCGCGATTCTGGGTAGCTCTGCGTCTGGGTAGCTTCGCGTCTGAGCCTCCCGGAGGAGATTCGCTTCAATTGGTCTTGGAGCGCCGTTCCTTTCCCGAGACTAACTGCTTTCGGCTAGTTACGAGAAGGATTATTTCCTTTCCCGAAGTTGAAATAACTTCTCTTGCATTAATGAGGGAGATCATTCCTTCCTTGTGCATTTTCGAGGGAGACTATTCCCTTTCTCAAGGCTCAGTAAATGCCTTAAATTCGCTCGCACTTCTATGCTTGAAGCAGCAGCGGTGCGATCAGGCCATGAGGCCTATAAATAGGACACTTGAAGTCCTCTACAGAGAAGCAGTCTGTTCATGACTTCTCCTGGTTGTTCAGAGAAATATACTCAGATTTCTGAAACAGTGGGGGTGCCCACTTTGGTCATTAACCGGCCAAGAACTGGTGAGTCTCGGTCATCCAGAGACTTTACTAATGAACTAATGACTTTAGGGAGTTTATCTCCCTTAATTTAGCTTTATCAGCTGCTTCAGGGATTGATTTCCCTTGTTCTTCATTTTGTATCTGACTGATCTGCAGAGAAGGGCTTCAGCCCTATTTCCCAGCTTCCCGGCGAAGCTATCATTTTCACTTGATCAAAGAAAGATCATTGCATGCGCCTGCTAAGTTCGCCACATAGGCAAGGATTGAGACTTAGTCTCTTCAAGGTTGAGCTAGTCTTGTCGTACAGGTGGGGTCAAGACTGTGTCCCTCTGGATCAGTCTGACTTAGCCGTATAGGCGAGGCTAGGACATAGCTCTTTTTAACGCTCCTTCAGTATAACTGTCTTAGGTGGAGCTAAGACTTGGCTTACGCTGAGCTAACCCGTCATTACTGTGCAAGCGAGGCTATCTTCTGCTTAATTGAAATCCATCCTTAAATTGCAACTGAATCGTATATAAATTGCTTTGCCCCAAAGAATTTGCCTTAGCGTGTCATGCTTGCATTTTTTCTTTGTTTTACTGCTAACCTGTTTTCAGTTTGCATTGCAGTGAGCTATGCTTGCCAGCTTTTGTTTTGATGAAAGAGACTAGAAAGTTGCCTCTTGCTTTTCCAGTTGAAACTTTAAATCCTAAGCAGGAGGAACAAACTGGGGCAGCTGATGTGTGTTCCCAGAAGAGGTTGGCAGTCGCTTATTCGAGATGATCCACTTCGAGGCGGGGCTGGTAGTCGCTTATCCGAGATGATCCACTTCGGGAAAGCGGGCGTCACCTGTAAGGTCTCGGATCCTTTGCCAATTTTCAACAAAGATGATCCGGCTTTCTGGTGGTAACCGGTCCTTTGCCAATTATCATCAAAGAAGATCCAGCTTCTTGATGGCAAAATCTGCCATTATGCGAAGGATTACGGCCTTGTGCAGGAGGAAGGCCTTTCGTGTCTAGTTGGTTTGGCTTGGAAGTAGATAGGACCACTTGTATGCCTTTGGAGCAATGACTCGGTTGTACGAAAGATAACCTTGATGTAGTAGTATCAATGTACCTTCCCTTTTGAATCAATAAAAGTTTACTTTCTACTTATCTGCTTTGTTTCTCCTTCTTTTTGACTCGAGAAGACCTGAAGCGGACCAACTTAGGCAAGTCTTTTCTCTAGGAGGAATTAGAAACTCTCAGCGGAACTAAACTTCCGGCGAAGTTGGGGACCGATTTTCAAATAAGTCAGGAACCAATTTCTGGCGAAGCTAGCACGGAATTTCCGCGAAGTTAGAGATGTGCTTTTAGCGGAGCTAAAGCATGTTTGTCAGCGAAGTCATTCATGCATCGCGCTAAGCCAGCACTAGACTCATGGCGGAGTTAGCCCTTAGTGGGGCTGAAGTAACGCTTCTTGGGAAAGCGCTTTAAGCGCCGTTTCAAATTAATTTGAAATGACTGCCTGTGCTCCTTTCGAGGAGGCGGGGTTTTAGGCAGTCATTAGCCTATAAAAGCCTGATCAGGCTGAAAGAGAAGGCACCACTTCTCTTTAAATTTTCAGAGCACTGCAAGCCCTTTCTTCTTCTTTCTTCTTCGTTTGAGAATTCAAGAACTTCTACAGTTCTCCAATGGCTCCCAAGAGACGATCAGGAAAAGAGGTAGCAACCTCTATGATAAAGGGTCCTTCTCCTCCTCCGGTCATCGAACGACCTATCGTGGGTAGGGATTTTTCCCTTTTGATTAGAGATTTTCATCTCTCTTTTAAAGCCGATTTTTGGCTATCTTCTGATGAACCCAGAGCGATCAATCATGATCTCGTGATCTTAGGGAGTTCAATTCCCTGAATTTCCCTTGATTTCTTGATCGGGAATCGTAGAACCAAAGAGTCCCTTCTTCAAGCTTCCAGGCGAAGCTATCCCTTAGGTGGTTCGCATCCCATTGAATTATAGGGTGCGAAGCTAGCCTTTGGAGTGTCACTGAAAAGGACCTTAGTGCCCTTAAAATAATTTTTAGGTAGCAGTACCCTTCTGACGAAGTTAGCTTCTGGGGCTTTGTCGCGTTCTGTTGTTCGAGGTCAAGCTTCTAGAGCGAAGCTAACACTTGGATATTTTCCCGCTTCCTGCCTTCGTGTGGAGCGCGGAGTTACGTTGCAGCTGCGAAGCTAAGCTTCGGGGCAAAGCTATCATTAGGCCAGCTTCGCTCGGAGAGCGAGGCTATGCCTTAACAAAAATTGCATTCTTGTTTTAGCCCTTGTTTGGCTGATAATCATAGTTTCTCCTTGTCTTGCAATGCACTATACTCCTAGTCTTCTGAACAGTCTCTTTGGCACAGCCAGGGGGCTAGATGGCCACGTCAGCCTACAGTTTCAAGGGCAGGCTTCACTATTCAGCGAGCGAAGCTCTCCTGCTCGGGATGCACTTATTCATGGTGGGGATCAGCGCACCATGAGGAGCATCTTAACTACTGCTTCCCTTGAAGATTCTGACCGAAGAATCTATCGAAAGCCCGCTTCATATTTGGAGATGCAGCGCCAAACAACGATCACCAGCTGCTAGCCGGAGAGGGGCAGTGGATTTTCAAATTGGACGGAGAGAAGTACTATCTCCCATCTAGCAAGCGGCATTTTTCCTTGTCCTTCTTTCAATGCGTGACGAAGGCTCGAAAGATGCAGTGGCAAGTGACTCGGACTACTGACTCTGTTCACGTAGGGAAGTTGATAATTCCGTCCCCTGGTTACACAAGGATGGGTCCTCCTCGCTGCATATTGAGTCTCCACCCTGGGAATGTACTTCCAGACATCCCAGTGGGAGAAAACCCCGCGGTGGCTCAGACCTTTGGAAATCAGTTCTTTAAAGTTTGTGGCAATTATCCAGCCACTGATTTCAGGACTCCAGGGTGGATTCACCCTCCAAAGGCATGGTGGAGGGACTTGACTTTATATGTCCTTGCTCATTTTGAGGAGGATCTGGAGAGGCTGGGACTTTATGAGACCGTTAGGGCGACCTGTTATGACATTCAGATGAGCGTAGTGAACTTCTACGCCATCTTTGAGTTATACTGCCCGGCTACAGGGACCTTCTTCACCCCCGTTGGCGAATTGGGTATGGCTCTACACGAGATGTGAGAAATCTCTGCTCTGCCTTTGGGGTCATCCCATATGAAGAATATTTCCCGTGCGAGGCAGAATTGGCACTTCTGGAGAAGCAGGAGCCCGCTTTGCTTGAGACCTACCGGGAATTGATGTGCCACCTCTACATTATTCCAGCATGCATGGGAGCCATAAGGGAGCTTCATGCAGTCTGAAGAGCTGGGGAAATTATTTGTTCCCCGACTTGGAAGGTACTCCTGAAGCAGCTCATTGTGGAGTTGCAGATGAAGACATCTTTTGCCGGATGCAAGAGCACTCTCAAGGGGATTTGATTCTGGAAGAAGATGACGGACCCTATGAGAAAGGTGATATTCTTCGGAGTTTTCACCACCAGGCTCGTCGACCGACGTCTCGGAAGGCACTTCTAGCTGGTTTCTTAACGGTCTGGTTGAAGAGATGTGTGGTGCCGTCTTCGTCTGGCGATGTCATTCATCCGACTGTCTTATTGCCTGCCGTTCATCTAGTCCATGGTCATTCTCTTGGACTTCTTCCAGCCATGGTGTGCTATATTCAAAGAGTCCTTCGTGCATTGACGGAGGCTTTCTGTAGGCCACCAGCAACGAAGCGGGGAAAGGGGACTATCTTGCCTCGCGACGGACCAAACCCCCGAATAGGTCTGCCATATACTTATTTAATGGCATGGTTCGCCCTTCACTGTCCCTCCATTATCCAAGCCGGAGAGGAGCCCCCAGAAGGTGTTCGAATGGTGCTTCTCCGTCGATTCGAGGGGTGTTCATGGTCAAAGACTTATGTGGCTGCGGTGCGTAAACTGCGGTGCCGTCATGACGTTTATAGCCTTTTCTGATGCTTCCCCTACATTCGCGATGCAGGCTACGGTGAAGAATTCAAGGATGTGGGAGAAGGGCAGACGTCATTGAGTCGGGAGTCTTCGAGAGGTTGGTTAGCATCCGGCCATCACATTTATTGTATAGAAGTGGGGACACCTGTTACTTGGAGCCCTATGTTCCGAGTCGATTTGCCCGCCAGTTTGGGTATAACCAACTGTATGTAGGCAATCCAAACAGCAGTCTGGCCTTCATGGGGAGTCTTATCGATGGAGCTCGTGCCTGGCAGTTCTTCATTGCTGGCTGTATTGAGGCGCGACTGTGCATGCCGCTAAGGACTCCGAACCTTCTGACGACCCTAGGATTCTGCCAGTGGTATAGAACTTCGAACTCCACACCCACTAGATTTTCTATCAATTCCTTTGGTGTGAAGTTAATCTCTCAGCGGCTGAAGTGGAAGATCACTGAGAAGAGCGAGGATAAGAGGGTCCGCGTTCCAGGCCTCAGGGAATTCATCGCCGTTGATGATAGCGAAGCCTCGGATGTAGGAAGTCCTCGCTTTGAAGCGGGTACGGGTGCTGAAGCTCTAACAGCTGCTTCTGGTGAGGTAGGCACGGCCCCCATGGAACATGTTGATGTAGAAGAAGTGGAGGAAGAAGATGCTGACATCCACTTCAAGCGAAAGCGGGAAGGTGGATCTCGTAGGAAGAGGGTAGTGAAGAAGCCTCATCGCTACGCTCCTACGGTTGTTGCAGAGGGCGAATTATCTGCAGCGCCTCCTCCTCCTGCCCCATTAGTCATTAAGTTATCGGCTCCCAGGCCGACTACTGATAAAGCTGCTCCGGACCCGGGTAAGATCAGCTCCATTCTTGTAATATACTTCTTATGTGTTCCAGATAGCTCATTGTTTACTTTATGCTTTAGGAACTGAGGCGGTGAGAAGCCCGAGAGCTGAGGCTGCCGGAGAACATGGGGAGCATTATGATCCCCTATTCACTTATAGGGAAGGTGATGAGGCTGGTTATTTTGCCGTCTCGGAAGAGTCTGGAGATGATGCGGCTGATGTAGGTCCTTCGGGCGTTGGGACTTCAAAAGGAAGTCTCGTAGCTTCTAACTCTTTTGGGTGGACCACGAAGGGTTCGGCTAGTGAAGGTGGGCCGACCATTCGTGTTGATTCTGCCAAAGATTTCCCAATGGAGCCTGCAGGGACTGATGCAGCCGTCAAGACGATTGAGGCGACATTATCTTTTGGTACTGTTTTGACCTTTGTCTCCTGCTATTTATTATGCCTTGCCTAAACAAAGTCTTGCTGTAGGTGTTCTGCCTTTAGGTGCATCGACTTCGAGAGAGCTAACCAATCTTCCTGAGGGAACCAGGCGTGAAGTAAGTACTTCGACCGCGGCGGATGCTGCTGAGTTGGATGCTTTGTATCACGACCTGCCCTCTTATCAGCCTGAACCAGCCAGAGGAACTGAAATTGAGGGGACGGTAATCATGGAACCAACCTCACTTCCAACTATATCGGTGAGTGAGATGCCATTGGTTTCGCTAGTACCGCCTATCTTGCTAGGCGCGGAGCTGAAGGTGATTACCAGTACTACTTCTCCAACATTGGTGGTTGAGCCAGCTCTCCCAGAAATAGTCACTAGTCCTACCTCAGTTGTTGCTAGTGTACTGGTTTCAATGAGGACTCCTCCGAGATCACCGACAACCCCTCATGTTGCTGGAGCTAGTGCATCTATTATTTCCTCCATAGTTACACCGGTGAAGCCAGTGAAAACTCTGTCTTCAGGGGCTGCTCGTTTACGGGAGTAATTGAGGCCGAGAACGAATTCGTGGCTGAGTTAGTCGACAGCTTTTATAAGAGCTTGAAGCGATCCATTGATTTGGTCTTGAAGGGCTCGACTACCTCGTTCTCTGCTTTAAAGGTGGTCCTCTCCTGAAGCATTGACAGTATCCGGGACTTTGGAGGTGATGATCAGGCCGCCGCATTGGAGCTTCTGGTGGACAGACTTGAGAGGGATGTGGACGAATGGCGCCGTCTTAGCCATTCAGATCTGGAGTCTTCAGTTAACGAGCAGCTTGCGCATCTTGTTGCTCAGATGCATGAAGCTCATCTCGCCGCTCAAGAAGCTGCTAAGGCCATTTCTTCTGAATTGAAATCCTTGGAGACAAGGAAAGTAGAGCTCGGGGATGCCATAGACGCTTCTAGCAGTGCTCTTCTTGACGCTGAGGATAAAATTGAAAAGGCTAAGGAAATGATCAGGAAGGCTAATCTTCTTTTGTCCAAGGCTGAACCAGTGCGTCTTGAAGAGACTGCCCGGCTTGAGCAGCTTAATGCCCAGAATAATGAAGTCTTGCGGCAGGAGCTAGCACAGAGGGCAACCTTGGTTGAAATTGAAGCTCGCTTGGCCCAGACGGCGAGCTTTAATGAGGCCGAGTTGAGGTCGCAGGCACTTATCAGGGCTGCTGAAGAGAGGAAGACAAGGCTGGCCACTCTTGAAGAACAGATCAAGTCCTATGAAGCGCCGTTGTAGCTTGTGATCTGTGCATTCATGTATCCCCCTTTTGGAATCAATAAAAAGTGATTTTATTTGACTCCCCTGTTGCATTTTCAACTTGTTTTATCTTCTGAGTTCCTGCTTTCAAGTTGTATTGCAGCCATTTAAGAAAATAGTCCTTACTAGACTAAAAAGATGAGACCTGGCTATCTGCCGGTTCAGAGGTCGCAATGACGTAACCGATTAAGATGCCACCAAGCTCAAAATTGTCATATGATGACAAAGAAATAGTCCTTGCCGGACTGAAAGATGAGACTTGGCTATCTGTCGGTTCAGAGGTCGCAATGACGTAACCAATTGAGAAGCCACCAAGCTCAAAATTTTGTCATATGATGACAAAGAAATAGTTCTTGCCGGACTGAAAGATGAGACTTGGCTATCTGCCGGTTCAGAGGTCGCAATGACGTAACCGATTGAGAAGCCACCAAGCTCAAAATTTTATCGTATAATGACAAAGAAATAGTCCTTGTCGGACTGAAAGATGAGACTTGGCTATCTGCCAGTTCAGAGGTCGCAATGATGTAACCAATTGAGAAGCCACCAAGCTCAAAATTTTGTCGTATGATGACAAAGAAATAGTCTTTATCGGACTGAAAGATGCGACTTGGCTATCTGCCTTCAGAGGTCGCAATGACATAACCGATTGAGATGCCACCAAGCTCAAAATTTGGATGGGATTTGGAAGAAATTGTCAGAGGTATATTGTTAACGTGACAACCCAAAAAGTCCACCAAAGACTGAGTGGGACTCAGAAACTTGCTGGGGAGCTAGGAAGTGAATTCCATAGAAGATCATATGTCAGAGGTGTAATGTTAACGTGATAAAAAGAACTTTGTAGGGATTCGGAAAGCAATTTGTTGGAGAAAAACGAGGAGATCACTGTCATTGGTTTAATGTTAACTTAACAGCGAAATGGATGCCAGAGGTGTAGTGTTAAACATAGCATGAAAAAGGTCTCGTTCTCATTGCGAGAAACGAGGAGATCACTGTCATAGGTTTAATGTTAACTTAACAGCGAAATGGATGCCAGAGGTATATTGTTAAACGTAGCATGAATAGGTCTCGTTCTTACTGGGAAAAATGAGGAAATCACTGTCATAGGTTTAATGTTAACTTAACAGCGAAATGGATGCCAGAGGTATAGTGTTAAACATAGCATGAAAAAGGTCTCGTTCTCATTGCGAGAAACGAGGAGATCAGTGTCATAGGTTTAATATTAACTTAACAGCGAAATGGATGCCAGAGGTATACTGTTAAACATAGCATGAAAAGGTCTCGTTCTCACTGGGAAAAACGAGGAAATCACTGTCATAGGTTTAATGTTAACTTAACAGCGAAATGGATGCCAGAGGTACTAGCATGAAAAGGTCTCGTTCTCACTGGGAGAAACGACGAAATCACTGCCATAGGTTTAATGTTAACTTAACAGCGAAATGGATGAAAAAATCTTTATATGTGGTCTTACCATTCCATGGATGAGAATTGGTAAGTGATTTTGGAGAGGGGATCAAATGGGAACAGGTCCCTTAGGATTTTTAGCAAATCCTCAGCTGTCAACGGGTTTGATATGCCTTTACCAATTACTGTTTGAATCGGGCTAGTCATGCTATTCCCCTTAGCATGATGAGTTGTCGAGGACTTATGTTGGTTTAAAGGCCAACATTTTCCTCTATCCTTAACTGTTAAAGGTGTTGGATCATTTGGTTAATGCATGTGTAACCTTGATTCTTCTTTGAGACAACCAGTGTATGATCAACTTCCTACTGGTTTATGGTTGCATGACCTTGTTTGGAGGAAGAGAGGGGCACTCCTTGTGTGTACCTTGGACTTGAAGGTTTTGGTCAGAGGTGTAATGTTAACTTGATCATGAGAAGGATCCTTAATCAAGGATAATACTTCTTTAAGAACTTGCCATTGATCGGCATCATGAGTAAATCACCATCTTAAGTCATAAGGCGATATGCTCCGTTTAAATAGACTGTTTCTATTACAAACGGTCCCTCCCATTTAGGCTGAAATTTGCCTTTGGTTTTGTGAATCATGATCATTGGTCGTCTGACGGCTAAAACCAAATCTCATTTCTGGAAGACTCTTTGTTTGACCTTCTTGTTGAAGGCTTTTGAGATTCGAGCTTGATACAACTCGATGTGCTGCTGAGCTTGTAACCGCTTCTCATCTAAGGCTTCGAGCTCTTGAAGACGCAACCGATCATTGTCTTCTGATGTGATCTTAAAAGTGACTCGCATAGTCATTAAAGTGACTCGCAATGAAGGCATCTGGATTTCTAACGGTATGACTACTTCACACCCGTATACCAGGGAAAACGGGGTATTGCCTGTCGGGGTCCGAACCGTGGTTCGGTAGGTGATAGGTAGTGAAAAATGCATAATTGTCATCATATATACCATCACATTTGCACATTTATTCATATTATAATGCACATTTATTAATATTTCGTTATTTAATGTGTGCAGGCCTCGAATTATTATTTTAATAAGAAATAAAGCTTAAAGAGCCCAAAAGCCCAGATCCAAGCCCATGTTTGAAGCCCAGGTGAAAAAGCGCAATTACAAGAAGTCAAAATGCAAATACAAGGGCTAAAAGTTGCAAATATCAGAGAAAAGGGAAGGATAGACTTCTATCCAACCCTAAACACTTGCAGGATGAGGATAAAAGCCCAAGATAAGAAGGAAATTCGTGGAAAGAAGATTTGAAGAAATCTGGATTAAGGGTAACTTGATTACTAAGTTATCTCGAAAATCCAGATTAAAAGGCCAGGATGCATATTCCAGAAGCATGCGCCCAGACGGACGGACCAGGAGAAGCCACGCGCCAAAGCGTGTGGCCTGACTCCACTGAACTGCCGCAGAAACGCGGCAAAAGCCGCAATTCTGCGGCAGTATGGATGACTCTGACTACCAGATTTCGTCTACAACTTCATCCGGTACTCTATCTTCTTCTGCACTATAAATATCCCTGCAGGCGCAGCAGAAAGGGCATCCAGAGACGTATTAGGGTTTCTTTAGCCATTTTTCTTTAAATTTCAGCAAGTTGTAATCTTTGTTTCAAGCACGGTGTGGAGAAGAAGGAGCTTTGTAATTGGAGTTTACTCTCGAATAAAGGTTACCTTTTTGCCACTTAATTTCTGTCATTTAATTTTGCATTTACTTTGTGATTTCTTGAGTTTGGTTTGATCTGTGATTTCTCGATTCTCTTTATTTTCTCTCTTTCTTTATTCTTCTCATATAAAAAAAAGAAAAGAAAAATAATAAAAAGATGATGAACTAATCTTCCTTTGTGGTTTGCTGAATTCTTAAGCAACCCTAAGCATGTTTGGAGTTGAACAGATTAATAATACTTTTTAGAAACCCTAGGTTTAAAGTAGATTGCTTGAGGACTAAATGGATAATCAGCTTTCTAATCTAGGTTACACTTTTAAATAATTCCTCACCCTTCATATTTAAGAACTTTGACAGCGTAACTTCAAGGTAATGCTTTTCTTCCGCTGTACTTAGATGTTAAGATGAAATCGTGTTGAATGTTCAAAGGTGCGAACTAGTAAGATTCTAAACTCTTTTATTCTTGCTTGCATCTTAGCTAATAAACCTAGGATTAATTTCACATATATTAAGATGATGTTCAATCTCCTTAACTTGCAATAGGGTTGTGGTAGAAGATCAGCAAAGCCACATCTTTCATATCATATATCTCAAATCTAATCACTTCTTCTCTTATTTTGAAGTTAAAGAGGAATCGGGTCGAAAAGCTTGCATCGCATCCTTCCCTGAGGATCACGACCCGCTTGAGCCCTTGCTACAGCAGATTCACATTGAGACTAAGAAATCTGAACTTCTTTTTATTCTTTAAAAATTTCAATCAAATTTTGGCGCCGTTGCCAGGGAAGGAACGGCACGATTTCCTCGTTCTAATCATTCTTTATTCTTTCTGTTGCAGGTACAGAGAACAGGAAACAAAAACAGAGCAGTAGCAAGGACATACAGCAATCCAGTGCCTCTGCCCTCGAAGGCAGAGCACCTGGACCTACTAATTTGCCGCAGAAACGCGGCAAAAGCCGCAGATCTGCGGCAGTAGTAGTGAACTACTAACCTGCTTTTCTGCAGGTTGCTCTGCATTGCAAAATTCTAATTTCTGCTGTGATATTATTTCTCTGTGATCACTCTGCAACTGCTAATAAAAAAAACATTAACCTATTTGTTGAAAATAAAAAAAAATAATATATTTTTAGACTCTTGCATTTTAGGGCACGTGTCTATTTTAATTTTTTAATTCTGTTGAAGAGTGCTGGCGATAAGGTACGTTTGCATAAGCATATAGATTAGAAAACACTCTTGGTTGTTTACTGCTTTCTTGAGTGATTACTTTTCTACAGCTTTACACGTACACTAATTTATCTTAAGGGCATAACCCATAAAAAAGATAAGGTGGGGATTTCATCACCCTTCCTTGGCCCACAAATCATATCCGTCACACTCACAACCCTAACCTTAAGTAAAATTTGACTAGACGTTGGCCCTAGGTTAACTCGGACTCAATAGGAGATTGACCGAAGGAGGAAAATTGTTCGAAATTAACTCTTGTCAAATCGGTGTCTAGGCAGGGGATTGAGGGCCGAAAGCCCGAAGAACGGTGGTTATTTAATTAAGGAACGTCTCTGACGGAAAACCTCCCACCGGTCTTGCCACCTACCTGGCCGATTAGCTTGTGGTTAACGTCGACAGTAGACCTCCTAAGGACAGTCTAAAGTTAGGAGTCGTCTAGGTCAAGGCTTACCCTAGATTAGGATTTTTGATTGTTTTTCTTTTGATTGATTGGGTGAACTTGTTTGCTGATTGTGCATGCCCGCTTGGTCGAGAGACCCACTTACATCCAGGCTAACTAGAACTAGTTCACCACCCGAGCTCAAGCCCGACCCACACATGGCACAACCAATATCACTCCAAGATAGGTTCTATCCTATTAGGACCTCTCTTCCTTCTTGCATCAAGCTTAACGATGAAGGTGTTGACCCATTTGAGCTTAAGCCACAATACATCAACACCCTTCCGAAATTTCATGGACTTGACTCCGAGGATGCATACTTCTTCATAAGGGAATTTGAGGAAGTATGTCTCATGATGAATATTCCTAAGTTAGGAAAAGATGACATCAAACTTAGGTTTGTCCCCTTTGCTTTGAAGGATTTAGCAAAGAAATGGCTCTACAGTCTAGAGGCCGGTTCTATATCTTCTTGGGATAATTTTGTTAAGGCATTCTTAAAGAAATTTATCCAGTTCACAAGACTGCATTGATTAGGAAGAATATCCTACAGTTTAAGCAGACAGCCAATGAGCCCTTTTGGAAATACTTCGAACGTTTCAAGGACCTCCTTGCCCAATGCCCTCACCATGGGATAGAGAAATGGTGATTATGCCAAGTTCTATATGATGGATTAGAATATCAAACTAAAACGTTGTTAAAATCCATGTGCCAAGGAGGATTTCTGAAAAAGGACGAAACTGATGGATGGCAATTGTATGAGGAATTAGCTGAAAATACCATCCAATGGGAACCTACTCCTGAAAAATCTAGGACTAATGACCCTACTTTTTCAAAAGGAGGTATCCATTCCATTGAGTCCAACATAGCAACTGATGCTAAGTTAGCTGCTGTTATGCGAAGACTTGAGGCTCTTGAAACTAAAAGCCAGTCTCTGTTAACCAAGTCAGCCCAACAACTTCGGCGGGCTGTACTTATTGTCAAGATATGAACCATGTGTTCGAGGAATGTCCTGTTTTTATCGCGCATCAAAGCTTGCCCGAACATATGAGTGCGGCCTTCACAAGGCCCGCCAACAATCCGCCCGCCAACAATCCATATTCGCCCACCTACAATCCCGGTTGGAGAAACCATCCCAATTTGTCATGGGGCCAAAGTAACAATGATCAAACTAGGCCCAAATTCTCCAACAATTTCCAAAATCCGCCCTATCAAAATCCTCCACCCTCTTTCCAATATTCGCAAATGGAATCAAGACTCTCCAATATGGAAAGAAAGGTGGACACTCTCGTTAAAAGCAATGACACGCTGGCTCAAGTTTTGACTAGGATAGAGATGCAAATGAATCAGCAAGAAAGGCAAAAGGGTACTCTACCTAGTCAACCATTCCCAAACCCTAGGAACTCTAGTCAAGCTCACTTGGCTGAAGAGAATCATATGAGTCAGTGCAATGCAATTCATACATTACGGTCGGGAAAACAAGTTGATAACCAAGTATCAACACCATCAAGTTCTAAACAAGCATTCAGCTTGCCTGATCCCACTCCATCTCAACTTGATGCCAACAACACGAAAAAAGACAAGTCAGCTGAAGATATGCACAAGCCCATCGCACCCTACCCAAATAGGCTTAAAGATAAGCAATTTGCACAAATGGATAAGGTACGCGAGATTTTTAATCAAATCAAGATCAATATACCTCTTCTTGATGCAATTCAACAAGTCCCTAAGTATGCCAAGTTTATTAAGGACATGTGCACAAAGAAGAGAAAGACTAATGTGCCCAGAAGGTTTTTCTAGCCACTAACATTAGTGAGCTTTTGTCAAACCAGATCCCTGTCAAGTATAAGGACCCTGGTTGCCCCACCATCTCTTGCACAATAGGTCAAACTGCAATTAAGCATGCACTTCTTGATTTGGGAGCAAGTATCAACTTACTCCCCTTCTCAGTCTACCAACAACTTGGGTTGGGCGAACTTAGTCCGACTAAGGTTACAATCCAATTAGCTGACCGATCCATAAAAATTTTCAAAGGAGAAATTACCGATGTGCTCATCCGAGTTGGGGAGTTTATCTACCCAGTAGATTTTGTTGTTCTGGAGACCGAACCTGTATCCACTCTTCGGTCTCAAACTCCCGTTATCCTAGGGCGTCCGTTCCTTGCAACTGCAAATGTGATCATAAATTGTAGGAATGGATCCATGAGGTTGACCTTTGGAAACATGACTAAAGAGGTCAATGTCTTCAACCTGGAAAACCAATCTCGTAAGATAAAAGACCAAACATTTGAGGTGAACTTCATTGAGAACATTTGTGAAAAAGAAAGTGAAAATGAGTCTCTATTTCTTGAAAGTTATTTGAGGATAAGTGCGATTTTAGTGATAAGATGACACATGTTGAGGATTATAATTTTAAAGTTCCCTTTAAAAAACGAAGATTTGATCTAAGTATCTTCAAAGAGCCAAGCACTGAAATATCGCATAAGAATATAGTTCAAGAAACTCCGATTGACTTAACTTTCGAAAGTCTCTTTGAAGAAGAACTCCTATGTTTAGATACACCGATTAAGGAGATGTTGGTTAATTATTCACTTCGAGGGAAAAGTGTTGATTTAAGTTTTGAGGAGATGTACGGAACTGAGCTAGAATTTCTCGGCAAGGAAGTTCCAACTGAAAGGTGTGATGAATTTTTGAATAATGGAGGTGGACATATGATGAGGAAGAGCCTAAAGAAGATGAAACTGGGGGGAGAGAAAGTTAAAACAAAAATGTTGGTCTCCCCATTGTGCCTTATAAAGAGAACCCATTGGAATGATGGGAAACGAGCTAGAGGGATGAATCCTAAGCAGCTCTAGGTGAGAGTGATACATGTGTTGTACATATTATGGTATACTATTATTCTTTGCCTCTCTTTACATTTTTCTTCATGCATTCATGCATTTCATACATTGAGGACAATGCATGAGATAAGTGTGCGGGAGGGTTTACTAACATAGAAAAGATTAATTAATAAAATTAAAAAAAATATTTTTCTCTTTATTTGTTCTAACATTTCAAAAAAAAAAATTTAAAAAAAAAACTTATAAAAAGGATAATACTTTGACTTATTTTTTGAAAGAAATCTAAGTTAGTTTTAAGGATTAGGAAAATCATGATTAGGATTTCTAAAAACTTGGTCAAAATAAATAAATTGTTTAAATTTTAGGTATAGGAGGAGAAATTGAATAATTAGTTAGTCTTAATTTTTACCTTAATGAAATGTGCATTCCTAGTACATATCTAGGATTCTAAGACAAAGACCTTGTGCCTCATAAAAAAAAAAAAATATCACCAATTAAGCTGGATACATGTGCCTCAAGAAGCATAAGTATTCACGCCTAAAGGTGAGTTCTAAATAAAAATAAAGTCCTTAGTTTTGTGGCCTAGTTCATTCGAATTTGAGTCCGCGGGGTGTTTTCTCACCTGGTGCCCTAAAGCCGATCGGTTTGGGAGCCACCGACTTTAAGTTCGCTACATGGGTGGATTAGAAAGCCTAAGAAAACTGAGAAATATTATACATGTATTAACACATCTATTAGTCAATTAGTTAGGTATGAGGGCCTCAAGAAGCCTTGATACTTATACGAAAGAAAATTAGATGAGTTATACATGCCAAAAAAAAAATTATATTAACACATCTAATAGTCAATTAGTTAGGTATGAGGGCCTCAAGAAGCCTTGATACTTATACGAAAGAAAATTTGATGATGTTATAAAAATACTAAAGAGGCATGAGAGTCCAAGTTAAGGAATTCCTAGATTCACAAGGGTGCGTATGACTTTTGGTAACGAAAAAGACTATATTAGAAATTCAATTTTAATTCTTACCTAAAATGAATAACAATTGACTTTATAAAGACTAGGTTTGAAGAATGAATAAAATTGAGGATCCTAAAACTTATAGACTACTTAGTCTCTTCCAATATAAGTCAAATATTTTCTTTTTTATGGATTTTGTGGGTGTAATCCGCTGAAAACCCTCACGAGACAACACTCGTCCTCCAGGGTAACCTAGGGGTTTAACGGCTTGTTGCACATGCTAAGTGCAACCGTGATTCCTACGAAAGTGAGTTAGCTAGGTTAGATTTTTCTCTTTCTTTTTGATTTTTACTCGAGGACGAGCAAAAAGATAAGTGTGGGGGTGTGATAGGTAGTGAAAAATGCATAATTGTCATCATATATACCATCACATTTGCACATTTATTCATATTATAATGCACATTTATTAATATTTCATTATTTAATGTGTGCAGGCCTCGAATTATTATTTTAATAAGAAATAAAGTTTAAAGAGCCCAAAAGCCCAGATCCAAGCCCATGTTTGAAGCCCAGGTGAAAAAGCGCAATTACAAGAAGTCAAAATGTAAATACAAGGGCTAAAAGTTGCAAATATCAGAGAAAGGGAAGGATAGACTTCTATCCAACCCTAAACACTTGCAGGATGAGGATAAAAGCCCAAGATAAGAAGGAAATTCGTGGAAAGAAGATTTGAAGAAATCTGGATTAAGGGTAACTTGATTACTAAGTTATCTCGAAAATCCAGATTAAAAGGCCAGGATGCATATTCCAGAAGCATGCGCCCAGACGGACGGACCAGGAGAAGCCACGCGCCAAAGCGCGTGGCCTGACTCCACTGAACTGCCGCAGAAACGCGGCAAAAGCCGCAATTCTGCGGCAGTATGGATGACTCTGACTACCAGATTTCGTCTACAACTTCATCCGGTACTCTATCTTCTTCTGCACTATAAATATCCCTGCAGGCGCAGCAGAAAGGGCATCCAGAGACGTATTAGGGTTTCTTTAGCCATTTTTCTTTAAATTTCAGCAAGTTGTAATCTTTGTTTCAAGCACGGTGTGGAGAAGAAGGAGCTTTGTAATTGGAGTTTACTCTCGAATAAAGGTTACCTTTTTGCCACTTAATTTCTGTCATTTAATTTTGCATTTACTTTGTGATTTCTTGAGTTTGGTTTGATCTGTGATTTCTCGATTCTCTTTATTTTCTCTCTTTCTTTATTCTTCTCATATAAAAAAAGAAAAGAAAAATAATAAAAAGATGATGAACTAATCTTCCTTTGTGGTTTGCTGAATTCTTAAGCAACCCTAAGCATGTTTGGAGTTGAACAGATTAATAATACTTTTTAGAAACCCTAGGTTAAAGTAGATTGCTTGAGGACTAAATGGATAATCAGCTTTCTAATCTAGGTTACACTTTTAAATAATTCCTCACCCTTCATATTTAAGAACTTTGACAGCGTAACTTCAAGGTAATGCTTTTCTTCCGCTGTACTTAGATGTTAAGATGAAATCGTGTTGAATGTTCAAAGGTGCGAACTAGTAAGATTCTAAACTCTTTTATTCTTGCTTGCATCTTCGCTAATAAACCTAGGATTAATTTCACATATATTAAGATGATGTTCAATCTCCTTAACTTGCAATAGGGTTGTGGTAGAAGATCAGCAAAGCCACATCTTTCATATCATATATCTCAAATCTAATCACTTCTTCTCTTATTTTGAAGTTAAAGAGGAATCGGGTCGAAAAGCTTGCATCGCATCCTTCCCCGAGGATCACGACCCGCTTGAGCCCTTGCTATAGCGGATTCACATTGAGACTAAGAAATCTGAACTTCTTTTTATTCTTTAAAAATTTCAATCAGTAGGCCCAAAGACATTCACCAAGCTTTTCGTCCCAATCTCGCTTATTCGAGGAGACGAACTTTTTGAGTAACTTATGATTGTCTTGTTGAATGCTTCTGCCAAGCCATTAGCGGCAGGATTATAGGCAGTTGAAGCCACATTCTGAATTCGGTATTTATCGCAGAATCGATAGAATACCTAGCTTATGAATTGGGGACCATTATCATGGATGATCCGCCTAGGGACACCAAACCGATGAATGACGTGGTGTTTGATGAAATTAACCACGTTGGAAGTTTTGACTTCAACTAGTGGTAAGGCTTGTGCCCACTTTGAAAAGTAATCGGTTATTGCCAGGATAAACCGGTGTCCTTTTATCGAAGAGGGGCTGATTGGCCCTGCGACATCGATTCCCCATGCTTCAAATGGCCATGAAGCAATAGTTGGGTGGAGCAACACTGGAGGCTGGTGTATGAAGTCCGCATGAATTTGGCATGTTTTACACCTTCGTGCATATTGGATGGCATCGGCTGTCATGGTTGGCCAATAATATCTAAGCCTATGCAATCTGTCTTTAAGTTTCGGACCTGGCTGATGAGCTCCGCATATGCCATCGTGTGCTTCTTTAAGCACTTCCTGTGCCTCTGAATTAGAAAGGCAACGGAGAAGGATACCGTCGTATGAACGACGGTAAAGTGTCTTCAGAGTTGGATCATAGTAAAAACGGAGAGACCTTCGTTTGATAGATGCTGCTTCTTTAGGATTGTCTGGCAGCAGCCATGTAGAGCATAGTCGATAAAAGGAAATCGCCAATCTCTCGACTCAAGATCCGTCGAGATATTATAGACCTCTCTGGTTCTTAACATGTGTTTAGAGCAGACAAGGTGTCGAGTCGCCACTGTGAGGTGATATTCGGTGTCGACTGGCAGGGCTAGTGTTGTTGCTAATGTAGCAAGAGCATCCGTCTTAGTATTCTGAGATCGAGATACGTGCCCGATGTAAAAACCATCAAACAGATTAGCAATTTGATGACTGTGTGATAATAAGGCACCAAATCCTTGTGACGGACCTCATATTCGCCTTTAACCTGATTGATAATCAATTTTGAATCGCCGTAAGCTTCAAGGTAGCGTACCCCCATTCCGTGGGCGAGCTGAAGACCAATGAGTAGAGCATTATATTCCGCTACATTGTTGGAGCATGATTCCATCAGAGAAAATGCTCTAGGAAGGACAAGATTCTGTGGAGAGATAAACACAACCCCCACGCCGGCAATGATCCTGCCTTTAGGGCCTATTCGTGATGCTCCATCGAAGAACATCTGCCAAATTTCATCCTCTGAGGTTACATTGGACTCGAAGACTTCATCTGGAATATCTTCATGAAGTTTTGAGTATTCCGGAACTGGATGAGCAGCCAAGAACTCTGCAAGGGTCTAGCCTTTAACCGCCTTTTGAGGGATAAAGATCATGTCGTATTGAGACAAAAGAAGCGCCCATTTAGCTAATCTTGAATTCAATGATCCTGGCTTCGTCATGAGAAGACGCAAAGGATTCACTCTGGAAATGACATGTATGGTTTGGCCGACCAAATAATGTCGTGTCTTCTGCACGGCAAAGATAAGAGCTAAGCACTCCTTCTCAATAGGATTATAGCGAGATTCCGCCCCTATCAAAGTCCTGCTCAGATAATAAATAGCCTGTTCGTGATCATTGTCGTCTTTCTGAGCAAGCAGGGCACCAAGAGAATGGTCCATAGCCTTCACATAAAGCAAGAATGGTTTCCCTGATGCGGGAGCTACTAAGACTGGAGGTTTTGTGAGATATCTCTTGATATCCTCGTAAGCTTCCTGACAAGCTTGATCCCATACGAAGGAAGCGCCCTTTTTCATGAGTCGGGTGAACGGTTGACAGCGGCCTGAGAGATTTGCGATGAATCTTCTAATATTAGCCAGTCTACCTTGCAAGCCTCTAAGCTCTTTGAGATTCCTCGGTGGATGCATGTCCTGAATGGCTTTGACTTTGTCTGGGTCAAGATGAATTCCTTTTGATGTAACAATAAACCCAAGGAACTTGCCACTCGAAACTCCCAAGAAGGATTTTGTCGGATTCATCTTCAGCTGATGAGCCCGCATTATGTCGAACATGGTTCTCAAGTCACGAAGATGGTCATTCTTATTGCGGCTTTTGACAGCAATGTCGTCGACATAGCATTCTACCGTTTTTCGGAGATGATCGCGGAAAATTGTGTCATTGCCCGCTGATAGGTTGCTCCGGCATTCTTCAGTCCGAAGGTCATCACAGTGTAGCAGTATACCCCCAATGGTGTTCGGAACGAAGTATGCTTCTCGTCGTCGGGATACATCTTAATCTGATTGTACCCTGAAAAGCTGTCCATAAAAGACATTCTTTCGAATCCACAGGTGTTGTCAATCATGACATCGATGATGGGCAATGGGAATTCATCTTTAGGACAAGCTGTATTGAGATCACGGTAGTCGATGCAGATTCGTATTTTCCCATTTTTCTTGAGGACGCGAACGATATTAGCAACCCAATCTGGATGTTGTTCCTCCCGTATGAAGCCACATGCAATGAGCTTATGAACTTCGGCTTCAATAGCCTCCATAATGTTCGGGCGAAACCGACGTTGTTGCTGCTTGACTGGCTTGGCGTCAGGTTTGATATTTAGATGATGCACGGCTACTTGTGGATCAAGTCCAGGCATGTCTTCGTAGTTCCATGCGAAGACGTCTATATACTCCTTTACGAGTATTATTAATTCTTTTTTTTCCATAAGTGACAAGCTCTCACTTATAAAGATGGGTTTAGGGTTATCTTGACTACCCAAGTTGACCTGCATCACCTTGTCTTCAGTAGGTGGTTCGCGCAGTTCGAATCGCTTTTCCCATTGGAGATCCAATTGTTGAACCCATGGTTCCTCATCAGTAGCTTCCGCTGGCTCCAATTGACTGCTTAAAGTCATATTAACGGTGAGATTCTCGAACATCATTCCCACACTGACATCTGAGTCCCACTCGGAGGAAGAGGCAGAATGTGATAGAATCGATTCGCCATCCCTGAATTGAACCGTTGCTGGTGGTGTGGGTGTAACGTATCCCAACCCCCTACGTGTGTTATCATAGTAATTTGCAGGTCTCCCTTTTGGCTAGTTACGCAGCAAACTACGCCTTTCTTTTCCGAAATTCAGGCCCTCTCCATGTTTTAGGTTGTACCCCATTTTCTTCATCATATGGCGCGCTGGTCGCGCATAATGGAAAAATTGTTGGGTGTCTGAGTCTGAACTTGAATCTGCGGGTATGGACCCTCGTGGTTGGGCTTTACCAAATATTATTGGTAACTGACCTTCTTTGGATGGAGGGATCACTAAAACTGCCCCTTCTATAGATTCCATGGGTGTGCCAGATGCACTTGGTCTGTGTAAAGGCATGTGCAGAGAGCTATCCGTAATGGATTCAAACAACCCAATACTCACAGGATAATCAAAGGAGATATTATCATTAATTACCCATTCGCCCTCATCTTCAGAAGGAGTGTTACATTGGGGATTATTAAGACATGCTATAATTGGTTCACCAATTAAAATGGCTGGCATGTCTGCTTCAGATTCTGAAATCTGCCTCATTGCCACTATCATCATCGTCCGGCAATGATTCTTTCGATGTTTCGCTGGTCTCTTGATATAGGAGAGCGTCAGTAAAGTAATTTTCCACCCCTTTGAATGGTTGCTTCTCAGCGAAGACAGTTCTACTGTTGCATCATCTTCAACATATTTGAAGCACTGGTGCAAAGTGGAGGGAACGATCCAGTTGGCGTGGATCCACGGTCGTCCTAGTAGCAAGTTGTATGATGTGTCAGCGTCAATGACATAGCACGTCACTTCCGACTTCAGGCTCCCGATTCGGCAACGGAGTCAAATTTTCCCGAGTGGATGACTACTCCCGTCATTAAAACCGTATATAGTAGTAGTGGTTGCAGACAACCTATATAGTGGTATACCAAGGAAGTAGAGGAGCCTTTTGGGGATGATGCTGAGTGCAGACCCCGGATCAACCTGCACCCTTTCAATGCATGTTGAACCGATGTATCCGGTGTAGTACAGAGGTCGATCGTACTTGTTATCTTTGAGAAGCATATCTTCCGCTGTGAAGGTAATAGTAGGTACTTTTGATTGTACATGATGGCATTCAGGGCAAGAAGACTGAGCGTCATCTTTAGGAATTTCTTGTAATTCACCTAGAGGGGGGGTGAATAGGTGATAAGGCTAATCTAATGAACTAAATGCGGAAATTAAAAACTAATTGCAACTACACTTAATGCAACCAACGAGTGTAGCCGAATTCCCCGTCAAGGGCTCTGGACTAACTCCTCTTGATTCCTCTGAATAAGAGTTGAGGCGCTATATAAAGCTCTCGTGGTTAAGCACAAGTGAGGCACACACACAAACAATCCAAGCATATAATGAATAAGCAATATGAATCAATGCAAGGCACAACACAAGCAAATAAGATATGGCAATATGAATGATGTTATACACAAATAAAAGAGAGAGAGGGTAGAGAGCCAAATGATCAAACGCAAACAAGAAGATGTGTTTCGAGGTTCGAGCACCGATCTCTACATCCCCGCCTTCACCGAGAAGGATTTCCAATCCACTAGGAGTACCGAACTCCTCTCTCAACCAATACAACCGCCACCGAGGCAATACAAATGGTCTACCAAAGACCGGAGTACCGAACTCCACCAATCCACCTCACCGAGAGGGATACAAGCACAATCCACCTCTACCGAAGAGGGATACAAATACCAACCTACACCACCTCACCAAGAGGGAGTAAATCACAACCTCAACCTCTACCAAAGAGGGAGCAACCACAAAGAAAGGTTTACAACAAGGTGGTATATCTCAACCACAAACCAAACTCTTTTCCCACAAATAAATGATCCTATAGAATAGGATAGAGTGATATAGCTCAAGTGGAAAAACTAGGTGTTTTGGAAATCAAAAACTCAAAGAAAAACTTTGGGAAAAACTCTTTAAAGATGACGAAAATGAAGAACAACACAAATCTCCCAAACTTCTATTTTCTTTGATTTTTTCAAAAACCTAAAACAATAAAAGAATAGATCTTTTGAAGCTCTAAACACTTTTGAAAACTTGCTTTGAAAACCAGAGAATAGGGAATTTTTGCTTTAAAAATCTTGGTGAAAATCCCAAAGAAATGAGGCTTAAATAGCCTCCAACAAAAAACTAGCCGTTAGGACTGTTTGTCAGTCCTGGCGGCTGGCGGTCGACCGGCCGGTCGACCGCCAACGGTCATATTTTTGACCGTTGGAAGCTACCGGTCGACCGCCCCGGTCGACCGCCCAAAAACAGAGAGCAAAGCTCTCTGGCCGGTCGACCGTGCCTTCAACCTGGCCAACGTGCACAAGGCTGTGCACGTCGGTCGACCGACCGGTCGACCGACTCTGGGATTCGGTCGACCGGCCCGGTCGACCGCCAGAGCCTGGCAGGCTGGATTCTGGGTCAGAAAACTGGGTTTAAAATAAATCTAATAAATCCCATAAAACTTCTAAAAATCTACAAAAATTGTTTTTAACATAATATATGTTATATAAACATGTGATAAAAATTTCAACACAATTATCAAACATTTTGAACCATTTTTGTGTTATGGAAAAATTACCGAAAACCAAAACCTGTATTTTTCCAAACTTTGATTTTTCAAATAAACTTTGTCTAAAACATATCCAAATACAAAACATGATACTTAATCATTTTAAAGCATGTTGCATATGGACATAGGTCCAATATACATGAAACATATACATATCATTGTTTTTGTCTTTATTTCCAAAAATATGTTTTGTTAAAAATACCAAAACACAAAACCTCATGAATAGGCATATCAAAATAAGTTTGTCTAGGAAGTTAAGCATGCATGTATATAGAACACATCTAATATACATAAAACCATGTAAACTTGTATTGATACTAACTATTCATGAAAACCAATATCGGTTAAACCAAAAACCGAAAAACTAAATCCAAAACATGAAACGTGTGTGTATTGTGAACTTGAGCATATCACACTATCTAATCTTTACACATGGATCTAAAACACAAACTAAATTAGGATACCTAAGTCTTCTTGTAGAGCGCCGTCTCCAAGCCGACTCGATCCAAAACTCCGTGATCCACCGAGCTAGACTCCAACGAGTGCTATATATGATCTTGATGTTCGGGCTCTGGAATCACCATGTGAAAGGCTTCAAAACTCCTTATTGAAGCTAATCACTAACTAATATCTTGATTAATGATCTGAAACTAAACATCACAAGATTATTAGTAAACATAACTACATGAGTTAATCATCATCAAAACTAGAGTAGAAGGCCTCTGGGCCAACAATCTCCCCCTTTTTGATGATGACAAAACTCATGGAGTATATATGCATGGATTAAAGTTAAGCTTCAAAGAAGCTCCCCCTTAACTCATGCATAGGAAATAAGCAATAAGATATGGCAATGAAGCACATGCATAAATATAACATGCCAAACAAGCATATAAAAACTCATCAAATTCTTATCTCCTTATATTTGCAAAACAAAACATATATGCATAAACATAAATCCTGAAAACATGCATATATACCAAATACTTCTCCCCCTTTTTGTCAATCATCAACAAAGGGGTTAAAGTAAAAACAAAATTCTTCTCTCCCTTTTTGTTCGAAACAAGGAATCAATAAAGGGGTCAAACAAATCTCGAAACATATTAATAAATAGATATATGCGATATACATTCATGAAGAGGAAGACGCTAAGTTAACTTCCCTGCATATATGCATTACATGAAGAAGAGATGACAAGCCCTAATTCACATAACACATAATATGCAATGCATAAGAGGAGATGTGAAGCTCCCCGTACACACATGTACCGCATAAAGAAGAGTTGTCAGGCTCCTCAATATAAGATACACTCAACATGAATCTATATGTAGAAGAGATGTTAAGCTCCCCTTGCATATAGGCAATATAAATCAAAACACATTTTTTTTTAAATTTTGTTTTTATTGGTTTTGTTTTTACTTTTAATTCTTATTAAAACAACATTTTGAATTTTCTCAATAAAACAAATCAAATTATTTTTTTTTAAAGATACCAATTGAAAGTAAATAAGGCATTGAACCAATTGTGAGAAAATAAATAAAATCTTGATACCAATTGAAATTATTCAAATAAACATCTTGATGCAAAAAGATACCAATTGTAAGTAGTTGTCATTAAGAACATATGATACCACAATAAAATCAATTTCCAACATAAAGTGTGGGAGTAGAAATCAACGGTAAACGAAATACCAATTGAAAGATAAAAAATATGAATTTTCTCCCCCTTTATGAAATACCAAATAAAATGATGCTTAAGCTTGTTTAAGATACCAATTGAAAACTCATCAATTGAAACATGATAATCATTAAAACTCAAGTTTAGCATAAACAGAATTTGTGCTCAACAATATAGGGATATAGTAAGCACAAATAAAACATGTATATGTATGAAAAATTAGATACCAATCGAAATTGATACTATTTGAAATGTAAGCATACATACATAAAAAACAATATATGAGTATACAAAAATGTCAATATTGATACCAATTGAAAAAATTCAATGATACCAATTGAAACAACAATAATATCAAATGTATATCTCATATTTCCTACCACCCATTTCATGCTCAAGTTTAAAATGATTTTCACTATAAAGCATACATGTGCATGATCTCCCAGCCAACTGCCCTTTAAGGTAGGGTTTTCAAAAATAGGTTTAGAAAATATAGTTTGTTTGAAAAACTCTACCATAACGAAGAATCCCGCAACTAGTTAAATGAAAAACTTGTAAACTAGTACGAAATCCTTCAAGCAAGAAATAAAATAAAATTATATTTCATGAAAAACATGTAAATCACATGGTCACTAAACACTCAAAGTCCATAAAGCCCATACATACTCATGAAAACATAATCATGAGAAACATTTAAATGAAGTGAGTGTACAAGTATTATGTGAAACATATAATCATGAAATTTGGCAATAAAGCTCAATATTCCTTAAAACACGAAAATCATCAAAACTTGATTTCTTCAAGGCATATGTATGTCAAGTACAAACTAAAGTATACATACATATCCAAAACATAACGAGTCCACAAATGTATATGCATGAAGGCACGTGGCTCAAAGGATGTATATGTATAATCAATAGTTTAGACAAGATGGACATATACATGAAGTAAAACACATGAATCATAAAACATGTTCAAAATGGGGAATACAAGTTTAAAATGCATGGATCATCAAAACTAGACTATACTAGCACATTTAATGGGTACAAATAAGCGTTCAAGCACAAACATATAAAAAAAATTTATTTGTGGCCCACTATATGTACGAGTATAAATCCTAGTCTTAATGAAAACTAATATTTAAACATATATTCAAAACATGAAGCATCAAATGAGACAAAAAAATCAACATGATAAACATAAACATGATTATTATGTAAATTCACATGTTATTAGAGCTATGATAAACATGATAGCTAAACATATGCAAGAACACAAAATTAATGGTCCATATTAAACATGGGTGTCTCAAAAGCTATACATGCATGTCAATGATCTAATAATCATGGCATTTTTATAATACTCTATAAACAACAAAACATGCTATAAACAATGATATGAAAGCATGTAAATATAAACGGGAGTTAGAGATCGATACCAAAACCGATGAAGGCACCTCTCTAGTTCTCCAAACCAAGGTGGTCCTCCCACCAAAACATCCCTTGAAAGTGATGCATCCAAATAGTAATCTTTAAGCTCGGAACGCATCCATCTCAAGGTACCATAACTTTCACGTTATGCGAGAGCCCACACCTACATCAAATACAATAGGGGTGGTCTTGGTACCCACACTCTTTTGGGTCCATGGGGTTAGTACCTTTTCTAACCCAAACAAATTTATTTGCTAAATTATCATCATGTATACGATCATAACAAAATTTAGCAAGGTGGCACTTACGTCCACAATGTGTACAAGTGTACACATGAGCATACATGGTGTGATGGTTGTGACCGTGAGTAGCATGTGTATGCCGTGGAGGGTGTGCATGCAAAGATGGAATTGTTTCTTTCGAAACAAAGATTCCAAACGTGTATGGCTCAAAACACAATGGCTCAAAGTGGAGCCCAAACAATCCATATTCTTCTTAAGCATAGATATATCAGTTTTAATTAAAGAAGAAGTGGAGCATGCAATAGGTGAACTAGGTGAAACTATCCTAGCATGGCAAACATGAGAATCCATATAATTTTGCAAAGAATTATTTTTCTTTAAACAAACTTCTAAATCTTTAGAAATTGAAGCAATTTTCATTTTTAAAGAATCATTTTCTTTTAGAACAAAATTAACTTTTGAAGACAAGTTTTCATTTTTCTTCAAAATTATTTCACAATCATTTTTAGATTTTAAAAATTCATTTTCCTTTAGGGCAAGGTCTAGTTGAGATTTAAGTGAGTCACGTTCACTTGATATCTCTTCCTTCTCTTGCAAAACCAAATCAAGTTTTGAACATAAATCCTTGTTTTCTTTATTAAGTTCAAAACTCTTCTTTTTCAAAAGATTATATTTTTCTAATAGTTTTTCACAAACAATAGATAGTTCTTCATTCAAGGTATTAGGATCAACATAGTCATCACATGAAGAACTAGCATCATCACTATCTAATTGAGTTTCTGAGTATACCTCAAGGGAGTCATTCCCTTGGACCATAAAGCATTGTGACTCAGATTCTCCACTAGATTCTTCCTCCGGTTGGATTGGCAATAGAAGTTTGGAGGTGGTCAACTTGTTCCACACTGCAAAGGCAGAATCAAAGTTAGAAACAAGCATAAGATAATCTTTGTTAAGCGTGCTTCTAATAGCCTCAAGGGCAAGTGTATTGGCCCCTATATGATTGCGGTTACCAAGATAGAATTTCTTGGTAGCGGCAAGGAAAACATGCAAGCCTAGGATTTTCAAATACATCGACATCCTAAATTTTCATGTGTCAATGTTGGAAACATCAAACATGGGAGGTGACAAGCAATCCATGAGTGTGTGCAAACAAATATACGTGCAAATGTAAATGATAGATTAGTAAACCAAGATCTCACTCCTAGGTGGTTAAACCAAATATCAGGAGCGTAGGCTCTGATACCAATTGTAATTCACCTAGAGGGGAGGTGAATAGGTGATAAGGCTAATCTAATGAACTAAATGTGGAAATTAAAAACTAATTGCAACTACACTTAATGCAACCAACGAGTGTAGCCGAATTCCCCGTGAAGGGCTCTGGACTAACTCCTCTTGATTCCTCTGAATAAGAGTTGAGGCGCTATATAAAGCTCTCGTGGTTAAGCTCAAGTGAGGCACACACAAACAATCCAAGCATATAATGAATAAGCAATATGAATCAAGGCAAGGCACAACACAAGCAAATAAGATATGACAATATGAATGATGTTATACACAAATAAAAGAGAGAGAGGGTTGAGAGCCAAATGATCAAACGCAAACAAGAAGATGTGTTTCGAGGTTCGAGCACCGAGCTCTACATCCCCGCCTTCACCGAGAAGGATTTTCAATCCACTAGGAGTACTGAACTCCTCTCTCAACCAATACAACCGCCACCGAGGCAATACAAATGGTCTACCGAAGACCGGAGTACCGAACTCAACCAATCCACCTCACCGAGAGGGATACAAGCACAATCCACCTCTACCGAAGAGGGATACAAATACCAACCAACTCCACCTCACCAAGAGGGAGTAAATCACAACCTCAACCTCTACCAAAGAGGGAGCAACCACAAAGAAAGGTTTACAACAAGGTGGTATATCTCAACCACAAACCAAACTCTTTTCCCACAAATAAATGATCCTATAGAATAGGATAGAGTGATATAGCTCAAGTGGAAAAACTAGGTGTTTTGGAAATTAAAAACTCAAAGAAAAACTTTGGGAAAAACTCTTTAAAGATGATGGAAATGAAGAACAAAACAAATCACCCAAACTTCTATTTTCTTTTATTTTTCCAAAAACCTAAAACAATAAAAGAATAGATCTTTTGAAGCTCTAAACAGTTTTGAAAACTTTCTTTGAAAACCAGAGAATAGGGAATTTTTGCTTTAAAAAATCTTGGTGAATATCCCAAAGAAATGAGGCTTAAATAGCCTCCAACAAAAAACTAGCCGTTAGGACTGTTTGTCAGTCCTGGCGGCTGGCGGTCGACCGGCCGGTCGACCGCCAACGGTCATATTTTTGACCGTTGGAAGCTACCGGTCGACCGCCCCGATCGACCGCCCAAAAACAGAGAGCAAAGCTCTCTGGCCGGTCGACCGACCCGGTCGACCGTGCCTTCAACCTGGCCAACGTGCACAAGGCTGTGCACGTCGGTCGGTCGACCGGTCGACCGACTCTGGGATCCGGTCGACCGCCAGAGCCTGGCAGGCTGGATTCTGGGTCAGAAAACTGGGTTTAAAATAAATCTAATAAATCCCATAAAACTTCTAAAAATCTACAAAAATTGTTTTTAACATAATATATGTTATATAAACATGTGATAAAAATTTCAACACAATTATCAAACATTTTGAACCATTTTTGTGTTATGGAAAAATTACCGAAAACCAAAACCTGTATTTTCCAAACTTTGATTTTTCAAATAAACTTTGTCTAAAACATATCCAAATACAAAAACATGATACTTAATCATTTTAAAGCATGTTGCATATGGACATAGGTCCAATATACATATCATTGTTTTTGTCTTTATTTCCAAAAATATGTTTTGTTAAAAATACCAAAACACAAAACCTCATGAATAGGCATATCAAAATAAGTTTGTCTAGGAAGTTAAGCATGCATGTATATAGAACACATCTAATATACATAAAACCATGTAAACTTGTGTTGATACTAACTATTCATGAAAACCAATATCGGTTAAACCAAAAATCGAAAAACTAAATCCAAAACATGAAACGTGTGTGTATTGTGAACTTGAGCGTATCACACTATCTAATCTTTACACATGGATCTAAAACACAAGCTAAACTAGGATACCTAAGTCTTCTTGTACAGCGCCGTCTCCAAGCCGACTCGATCCAAAACTCCGTGATCCACCGAGCTAGACTCCAACGAGTGCTATATATGATCTTGATGTTCGGACTCTGGAATCACCATGTGAAAGGCTTCAAAACTCCTTGTTGAAGCTAATCACTAACTAATATCTTGATTAATGATCTGAAACTAAACATCACAAGATTATTAGTAAACATAACTACATGAGTTAATCATCATCAAAACTAGAGTGGAAGGCCTCTGGGCCAACATTTCTGGCATATACGTCAGGAATGATTCTGAATCAGCAAGCGCATCTCTGAGTGCTTCTCTTGTCTCTTTTGAGAGACGAAGGAGCTCGTGTATAGTAATACGAGTGGGTATATTAGCCAGCTGGGCCAATATGTCGAAGCGAAAGGGCGTGTTTAGCCCTGGGCCTGAAGGCTTCTTCAGGACATGGTCGAACCTGACTTCCCTTGGCTTCTCCTTTCCCTTGGTTGGAATTGAAGCGGGTGCTGATATTTGTACTGACGTCGTTTGCTGTTGTGTCTCGTCAGTAGCTTTCTCATACTATTTTAAGTATGATTTTCTAGATCGAGTACTTGTTGGCTGAGGTACATTAGCCTGCATTGTGCAAGCATGCTTTTTCCCTTCAGAATCGCTGAGAGAAGTTGATGTAAGATTGTCATCGTCTGGCAGGATAGAGATGACATTGTAAGATTTGCCCTTCGACTTGGACTTCTTTGAATCTCATTGTTCGTCTTGGACAAGGTCTGGGTGTATCCACATAATTTCCCCTGTCTCTATTGTCAAGGGAACAAGACCCCTATTATCTTGAGTTTTAACTGCAGGATGTTTGACTTCCAGCCGTGGTGCAAGGGTTTGGATAAGTCCCGTCAGGAACTGTGACCTTTGGGGTTTTGCCGAACTCGAGGGTCACCATATTTGCAGTGACTTTCTTTTGCTCTGACTTCAGTGTCAGAACTCGGCGTCGATCAAAGCTTGAATTCTGTCCTTGAGGACAAAGCACCTGTCGGTAGGATGGTGAATCATCCTGTGGAAGAGACAGTATTTGGGATCATTCGTGCGTCCTATTTCATTGGACGTCGAGCATCCGGAAGCTTCAATTTATTCCCTTTGTGGAGTAAATGGAATATTGTGACCACCTGATCGTCTTTAAAGGAGTATTGTTTCAAAGGGAACTTAGACTCCTGATTATTAAAGCCGCTCTTCTTGGCCTTCGACTGAACATCCCCTGACAATTCTACTGACATACTCTCTTTCCCTTTGGCTTGAGAAGACTGTGCCATGTCGCTACGTCCTTTATTATTCATACCCCATTTACCTTTAGGGGTGGATGGTTCAAACTTTTAAGCCGACTTTTCGGCTATCTCAGCTTGCTCGACCAGTTCTTTCCAGGTATGGGCTTTGACAGCCCCCATGTGAACCTCTACTTGGTCTAAGAAGTTGTGCCTGCACGTCTGTAAGAGCATGGGTAATGGCATTCCTGCTGGGCACATCAAAGACAAGTTTCTGAACCGCTCAATGTAGTCACGGACAGATTCGCCCTTCTTCTGTACTGTAGAGAGGAGTTTGTGAAAAACACCTAGAGGGGGGTGAATAGGTGTTATTGCTAATCTAATAAACTTTTTAAAACTAAGTATGATGAATGATGCAACGATCTCTCAAAACAAGACTAAGAGCCGAATACCCCGTGAGAGGTTCTGAACTCCTTCCTCCCAATTCCCCTTGAATGGGTTAGAGGTGCGCAATGCAACCTTGTTGTATGAGATATGATCGATCAAGGCAAGGTATGATGAATGAATAGTGAGATGCACACAATATATCACAAGTATCACAAGCTTGAAATAATAGCACAAAGAAAGAAACAAGATCACAAGCAAGTAATAGAAAGCAATATAGTGCAATAGAAATTTAAAGCAAGAATGGACACAAGGCAATCGCAAACACAAGATGTTTGTTTCGAGGTTCGAGCCACCGCTCTGCTCCCCGCCTTCACCTCCGTGAAGGGTTTCCACTATCCACCGAGGACGCCTTACAATGGTCTACCGAAGACCCGAGCACCGAGCTCCACCAAGTACAATAACCTTTACCGAAGAGGTGTCTCCACAAGAACAAGAAGAGGAACAAGAACAAGAGTGATCACTACAAGATCACCAAACTCTTTTACAACACTCTCACTCTTTTTACAACTTCACTATAGAATGAGTAAGGGATTTTGGCTCTATGAAGTGTAGTGAGAAAAACTCAGTTGTAGAGATGATTTTGCAAGGGAACACAACTGAAAAAAAATAGCTCAAGAAAGAATTGGAAATGGAGAGCTTAAACACTTTTCTTTTCTCTTTTGAAAACTTTGAAAACTTGAGGATTTTTCTTGGTATTTAGTAAGAGAGTCATCTCCTCTATTTATAGGGAGAAAAATAGGTTTAAAACAATTTATTTAGAGCTTATTTGCTCTGAAAAAGAACTGAAAAACCCTGTAAAAATCTGCCAAAAAACAGATCAAAAAACAGATTTCAGAATTGCACAAAAGAGGAAAGAGCCGTTGGGCAGCAGCAGGCTTGGCAGTCGACCGGGCCGGTCGACCGCCAGCTTAGCTGGTCAAAGAGCCGTTGGCTCGGGTCGACCGGCGGTCGACCCAGAAAACCCGAGAACAAACCTGCTCTCAGTCTTCCTCTAGCGGTCGACCGGACGGTCGACCCAGAAAACCCGAGAGCACTCCTGCTCTCAGACGGTCGACCGCCCGGTCGACCGTAGGACGTGCACAGACGTGCACGCCCAGGCACAATGGCCGGTCGACCGGGCCGGTCGGCCGGTCAGCCTGAAACAGGAAAAACAGTGTATTTTTGACTTGAAAAATTTTGCAAAATAATTTTTGACTTTAAGGAAACTTAAGTAATATGCTAGTAGGGGTATAAAAATAAGATCTAAACATGGTATTTATTTTTGTAAAATATAGAGTCATGTAAATAAATTTTTAAGGCATGAAACCTAATTTAAAAACATGAAAACTTAAATACAAAACACACATTTTAACAAAACCAAATTGTGTGTGTGTATCCTAGAGCCAATATCCAACACTCAAACTTTAACATTCTAATTCTTACATTGGTTCTAAGTACTACAAGCTCTTCAAGGAGGGCTTTTCACCATATGATCTTCAACACTTGAGTCTTGAGCCCACTTTGAGTTGTCTTGAGTCCAAAACACTTTCTTTTAGGGTGTAAACTTTTAGTAGAGTTAGAACCCTGAAACACACTTAAACAATAAGCAATATTAGTACAAATAACTAATATGTTTTGTAATCATCAAAACACACTAAACATGGGTGATTGTAACCTTGGGCCAACAATCTCCCCCTTTTTGATGATGACAAAACATATAGGTTATTTAAACAAAAATGGAAGAAGAGCTTGGAAAGCTCCCCCTCAAATAATGCTATGTATCAAAAATGTCAATGAAGAGCTAAATACATAAGGCATTAAAAGACACATAATTTTGTCAAAAACTCAAATGCAAAACACATAGTTTTATCAAAAACTCAAATGCATCAAACAACATACAAACAACCTCATACTTTTTCTCCCCCTTTTTGTCATACATCAAAAAGGGTTAAACAAAATAGAAGAAATTTTTCTTTAAGAATCCATAATGCAAACATTCAACTCACCACAAATAAATGAAAATCTAGCATAATCTAGAGGTTTAGTAAAAATATCGGCAAGTTGAAAATCGGTAGAAACATAATCAATATCAATATCACCTTTCTCATAATGATCTCTAAGAAAGTGATACCTTATGTCAATGTGTTTGGTTTTACTATGTTGATTTGCATTCTTTGTCATGTGAATGGTACTAGTATTATCACAAAATATTTTAACATGATCAAAGTGTAAATCATAGTCAAGGAGAGTATGTTTCATCCAAAGAACTTGTGCACAACAAGCTCCGGCCGCAACATACTCCGCCTCGGCGGTTGAAAGGGCTACCGAATTTTGCTTTTTGGAAGACCAAGATACAAGACAATTACCTAAGAATTGACATGTTCCACTTGTGCTCTTCCTATCTACCCTACAACCCGCATAGTCAGCATCCGAAAAACTCTTCATATCAAATAGTCCGGTTTTCGGATACCACAAACCCATTTCAATAGTGCCCTTAAGGTATTTAATTATGCGTTTTACCGCTACTAAATGAGACTCCTTAGGACATGATTGAAAACGAGCACAAAGACAAACGGAAAACATGATATCCGGCCTACTAGCCGTCAAATACAATAAACTACCAATCATGCTACGATAAACTTTAATGTCTACACTTTTACCTTGTTCATCCTTATCAAGCTTGGTAGTTGTTGCCATGGGAGTTTTGCTCACTTTAGATCCTTCAAGCCCGAACCTTTTGATGAGTTCCTTTGTGTACTTGGCTTGATTGATGAAGATCCCATCTGTCCTTTGCTTGATTTGGAGTCCAAGGAAATAGTTGAGCTCCCCCATCATAGACATTTCAAATTCATCCTTCATGCATGATTCAAAAGCTTGGCAAAGGGATTCATTAGTAGAACCAAAAATAATGTCATCAACATAAATTTGCACAATAAGAATATCTTTTTCTACATGTTTTGTAAACAAGGTTGTGTCAATTTTACCTTTCTTAAAACTATTTGAAATCAAAAATGAAGAAAGTCTTTCATACCAAGCCTAGGGGCTTGTTTTAAACCATAAAGAGCTTTATCTAATTTAAATACAAAATCCGGATGTGTAGGATCAACAAACCCGGGGGGTTGTTCAACATACACCTCCTCTTCAATAAAACTATTTAGAAAAGCACTTTTAACATCCATTTGAAACAATTTAAAATCTTTATATGAGGCAAATGCTAGTGTCATCCGTATGGCTTCAAGCCGTGCTACGGGTGCAAAGGTTTCTTCAAAATCGATTCCTTCGATTTGAGTGTAACCTTGGACAACTAACCTAGCTTTATTCCTAACAACGTTACCCGATTCATCCAACTTGTTCTTAAAGATCCACTTAGTACCAATTGTTGGTCTATCGTGAGGCCTAGGAACAAGGTGCCAAACTTGGTTGCGCTCAAATTGATTGAGCTCCTCTTGCATGGCTAGCAACCAATATGAATCGGCCTCGGCTTCGAGGACGTTCTTGGGTTCAACATGAGAAATAAATGCATAATGTCCACAATAATCATGAAGTTTAGAGCGAGTGGTTACCCCTTTTGATACTTCACCTATGACGAGGTCCTTGGGATGATGAGGATTGTATCTCCAACCCTTTTGAAGTTGTTGAGTAGGCTCCACTTCATTTGTTTGATTTTCATTTCCTTGAGCCTCTTCTACTTTAGCTTCACTTCCTTCATCATCCTTTGGCTTGTCTCCCATAGTAGTAGTATCCTCCAAGGTCACTTTCTCCAAGCCTTCATCCAAAGCATCTATTTCTACAACATTCTTAACAAACAAGTTAGATTCTTCAAACTTAACATGTATAGATTCCTCAATAGTCAAAGATGATTTATTGAAGATTCTATAAGCCTTACTTGTATTAGAATACCCAACAAAAATTGCCTCATAAGCTTTAGCATCAAATTTTCCTAAATTATCTTTTGTATTTAAAACAAAATATTTGCATCCAAAAACTTTGAAATATGAAACATTTGGTTTTCTAGAAAAGTACATTTCAAAAGAAGTCTTTGAAGTATTTTTACACAAGAAAACACGATTTGATATATAGCATGAAGTATTTACGGCCTCGGCCCACAAATAATGTGGTAGACCATATTCACTTAGCATTGTCCTAGCCATCTCTTGTAAAGTTCGATTTTTCCGTTCAACTACTCCATTTTGTTGTGGAGTTCTAGGACAAGAAAGTTCATGCTTAATTCCATGTTCTTCACAAAAAGTGGTAAAGGGTAGGTTAATGAACTCACCTCCTCTATCACTTCTTATTCTTAAAATTGAAGACTCTTTTTCTTTTTCAACTCTTTTCTTAAAAGTTTGGAAATATGAAAATGCTTGATTTTTGTGTTCAAGAAAGAAAACCCAAGTAAACCGTGAAAAATCATCAACCAAAACAAATGCAAATCTATTCCCACTTAGACTTTTGGTTTGTGTAGGGCCAAATAGATCCATATGGATTAACTCCAAAGGACGTGATGTCATGATATCCTTAATTGACTTGAAAGAAGACTTAGTTTGTTTCCCAAATTGACATGCGTCACAAACTCGGTCCTTTTCAAAACTTAAACAAGGAATACCTTTCACCATTTCCTTTGTGTTTAACCTAGATATGTGGTCAAATGAAATATGGCCTAATCTTCTATGTCACAACTAAGAGTCGTCATCGAGGGCTTTTAAATAAGTAATATTACAAGACATATTAGACATATCTATCATATAAACATTACTTTCACGAAAATCGGAAAACACACAAGTATTTGAAATTCTATCAATTACTTTACAAGCTATATGATCAAAAACAACATCAAAACCTTTATCACAAAGTTGACTAACACTCAAGAGGTTATGCTTGAGTCCATCAACTAAAACTACATTTTCAATTAAAGGGGATGTGCCGAGTTTTACATTACCAATACCGATGATTTTACCCTTGGCATCATCTCCGAAGGTGACGGTGCCACCTTCATGGTATCTTGATAGAGTTGCAAAGTTGTTGATGTCCCAAGTCATGTGCCTTGAGCAACCACTATCAAGATACCACAATCCTCTACGTCTTTGGGCTTTGGAAGGTACCTATATCATTTGACAAAATTGTTGACTTTGGTACCTAAATTTTCTTGGGCCCTTGAAAGTTAGTGTTGCGAACCCAAACATTATGATAAGATGCACTTAGTCTATCATAGCAAAAATTGGCTAAGTGTCCTTTCCGCCCACAATGTGAACATGAGAACACTCTTCCATACATGAATGCATGTTGTGTGTGTGAAGTGTGAGCATGCTTTGGGGGTTTGCCACGATGTAAAGGTTGTGTGGTATGAACATGAGCATGAGCATGGTGAACATTTTTCTTAGGGGCTTGTTTCTTAGGAAACATGGCCTCTATCTTCTTCTTATCAAACTCACAATTTTTTAAAACAATTCCCAATAAGTCTATTCTTTCTTTAAGCATGGTAATCTCATTAGAATCAATTTGTGGAGACTTGCCTTTACAAGAAAACTTATACTTGTCAAAATCTTTTTGAGTGGAAACAAGAGTGGAAAGTAATTCATCCTTTTCTTTAGAAAGAGTAAAAACTTGATGATTAAGAGATTCATTTTCCTTTTTCATTTTTAAATACTTTTTCTTAAGAAAATCATAGTTATGTGAAAATTCTACAAAAGCTTCTCCTAATTCATCCATGGAAAGTTCATCATTAGGAGAAGTGGAAGGGGTTACCTTGCTTGTGCTTTCATTGGCCATGAAGCACATGTTGGCGGTATCAATCTCCTCCTCGGATTCGCTCTCGGAATCCCATGTAGCTCTCATTGCCTTCTTCTTGTGAGGCTTCTTTGAGGTGGAGGGCTTCACTTTATCCGGACACTCCGCCACTATGTGTCCCGGCCTTTGGCAATTAAAGCAAATGATCTTTCTTTCTTCTTTGCCTCCTTGCCATCTCTTCCTTCCTTGAAATTTAGCCTTGTTGTACATCCTCTCGGACGTTCTTCATAAGAAGTGAGAGCTCTTCGTCATCTTCTTCTTCATCGTCTTCGTCGGAGTGTGTGGATTGACTTTTGAAGGCTATAGTCTTTTTCTTGGAAGGAGCCATGTCCTCCCTCACTTTCCTTTTCATCTCATGGGTTTTGAGGTTCCCAATGAGACCAATTAGCTCCATCTCCTCCTTGTCATTGAGTTCCTTCAAGGTTGTTGCTTTTACTTCCCATGAAGGAGGAAGAGCCCGGATGATCTTTCTTACTCTTTGATCGTTGTCGATAGCATCACCTAGAGAAGAAAGTCCATTAGTGATCTTTGTAAATCTTGTAACCATATCATCTATGGTTTCATTTTCTTGCATGCAAAAATTCTCATCTTGGGACCGAAGAAGGTCAATCTTAGCCCTCTTCACTTGTGAGGTCCCTTCATGTGTAACTAGCAAATGTGTCCAAATTTCATATGCGGACTTGCAATGAATAACTCTAGCTACGTCATCATCATTAAGGGCTTGAAGTAGTGCATAGTGAGCCCTAGCATTGGCATCAAATTCTTTGGTCTCTATTTCGGACCAAGTAGATTCATCACCGGGGGGTGCACTAAAGGGTTTGGTCACGGCCTTTGCAACTCGACTACCTAGAGATTGCAAGAAAACGGTCATCTTAACCTTCCATATGGGAAAGTTAAGTCCATCAAACTTAGGGGGTGTCTTAATACCATCGGCCATCTTTACTAAGTGTGAATGAATGAAATGATTAGCAATATTAGGATCTTTCTAGGGTTGTTAAGCCAAGAGCCTAGTAACCAAGCTCTGATACCAATTGAAAAACACCTAGAGGGGGGTGAATAGGTGTTATTGCTAATCTAACAAACTTTTTAAAACTAAGTATGATGAATGATGCAACGATCTCTCAAAACAAGACTAAAAGCCGAATACCCCGTGAGTGGTTCTGAACTCCTTCCTCCCAATTCCCTTGAATGGGTTAGAGGTGCGCAATGCAACCTTGTTGTATGAGATATGATCGATCAAGGCAAAGTATGATGAATGAATAGTGAGATGCACACAATATATCACAAGTATCACAAGCTTGAAATAATAGCACAAAGAAAGAAACAAGATCACAAGCAAGTAATAGAAAGCAATATAGTGCAATAGAAATTTAAAGCAAGAATGGACACAAGGCAATCGCAAAAAACAAGATGTTTGTTTCGAGGTTCGAGCCACCGCTCTACTCCCCGCCTTCACCTCCGTGAAGGGTTTCCACTATCCACCGAGGACGCCTTACAATGGTCTACCGAAGACCCGAGCACCGAGCTCCACCAAGTACAATAACCTCTACCGAAGAGGTGTCTCCACAAGAACAAGAAGAGGAACAAGAACAAGAGTGATCACTACAAGATCACCAAACTCTTTTACAACACTCTCACTCTTTTTACAACTTCACTATAGAATGAATAAGGGATTTTTGGCTCTATGAAGTGTAGTGAGAAAAACTCAGTTGTAGAGATGATTTTACAAGGGAACACAACTGAAAAAAATAGCTCAAGAAAGAATTGGAAATGGAGAGCTTAAACACTTTTCTTTTCTCTTTTGAAAACTTTGAAAACTTGAGAATTTTTCTTGGTATTTAGTAAGAGAGTCATCTCCTCTATTTATAGGGAGAAAAATAGGTTTAAAACAATTTATTTAGAGCTTATTTGCTCTGAAAAAGAACTGAAAAACCCTGTAAAAGTCTGCCAAAAAACAGATCAAAAAGCAGATTTCAGAATTGCACAAAAGGGGAAAGAGCCGTTGGGCAGCAGCAGGCTTGGCGGTCGACCGGGCCGGTCGACCGCCAGCTCAGCTGGTCAAAGAGCCGTTGGCTCGGGTCTTCTGGCGGTCGACCGGCCGGTCGACCCAGAAAACACGAGAACAAACCTGCTCTCAGTCTTCCTCTAGCGGTCGACCGGACGGTCGACCCAGAAAACCCGAGAGCACTCCTGGTCTCAGACGGTCGACCGCCCGGTCGACCGTAGGACGTGCACAGACGTGCACGCCCAGGCACAGTGGCCGGTCGACCGGGCCGGTCGGCCGGTCAGCCTGAAACAGGAAAAACAGTGTATTTTTGACTTGAAAAATTTTGCAAAATAATTTTTGACTTTAAGGAAACTTAAGTAATATGCTAGTAGGGGTATATAAACAAGATCTAAACATGGTATTTATTTTTGTAAAATATAGAGTCATGTAAATAAATTTTTAAGGCATGAAACCTAATTTAAAAACATGAAAACTTAAATACAAAACACACATTTTAACAAAACCAAATTGTGTGTGTGTGTATCCTAGAGGCAATATCCAACACTCAAACTTTAACATTCTAATTCTTACATTGGTTCTAAGTACTACAAGCTCTTCAAGGAGGGCTTTTCACCATATGATCTTCAACACTTGAGTCTTGAGCCCACTTTGAGTTGTCTTGAGTCCAAAACACTTTCTTTTAGGGTGTAAACCTTTTAGTAGAGTTAGAACCCTGAAACACACTTAAACAATAAGCAATATTAGTATAAATAACTAATATGTTTTGTAATCATCAAAACACACTAAACATGGGTGATTGTAACCTTGGGCCAACAGTTTGTCCATGGTTACCTCGGTATCGTCCTCATAGAAACGAGAAAGGAATCAGGTTTCCAGGTCGATCCAGGAATTGACGGAGCCCAGAGGGAGACTTCAGAACCAGTCAAATGCTACCCCCTTTAAGGTGCCAATGAACAGCCTAGCCATGATAGCATCATCGTCTATAACATTACCGGTCTGAGACCGAAAATAGTAGATGTGCTGGTTTGGCAAGCTTTTACCATCGTACGTATGTAACGTTGGTGGTTTGAACTTTGGTTGGTACGGTACTGAATCCCACTCCAGCGGGTAAGGACGGACTGCCCCTACTTTCTTTAATTCATCCCTCTGAGCTAGGGATGCGATTTGAGCTTGGATGCCTTTAAGGACTTCAGCGTCCAAAGAAGAACCCTCCTTCGACTTCTTCATCCTTGGCTGTTCATTGCTAAGATGTTCTTCCTCATCATGGTTACTCCCGGTATCATTATTATTCCAGTTATTGAGGAGTTGAGCGAGCATCTGTTGAATATTGTCCAAAGCTTCTTGCTGGGTCTTGGAAGTTTGATCCTGAGCTTCCAAGCGTCGACGAAGGTCATCATTACCGTTATCAGTCATATTCACTTATACTCTGTCTGTTCGCACTAAGCTGACTGTCGCCGAAGAGGCATACCCACTATCTTCGTCCTCTTCATCAGATTATTGGTCTAACCCTTTCATTGGTTCTGGTGAGGTTACTGCAGTTGAGGAAGATGGTTGTTCATAACTATAGGGTATTGCAACCCTAGATCTGGTGTTTCGGAAGACACCTTCTTTATGTACCAAGACTTCGCCCAAGCCTGGGCTATAATCCGAATCTGGGGAATTGTAGGGAGTGTCGTGGGACGCTCCTCAGCCCCTATGCAGCTCTCATCCTCTTCCGATCATGTTAACGGATACAGAGGGTAGATCTCGCGCTACGCTCTTTTTGCGATGTTTCATCGGGGCCCGCACCGACAGTCGATCAAAAACTGATCGTCGGCCTGGGGGAGTGGCGAGGATTGGTCCTAGCCGGCAATGGACTGAGTGAACCGTCACCAGCTGACATCCCACTTGTTGACAATAGGAGGGAGAAGTTTGGAAAGATTCTGACTTCCGTTTGTTTGTCAAGAATTCCCGCAAGTCTGACCCAGTTGGGCCTAAACGAACCAGCACAGAGGCTCTGTTGGATTACGCATAGGACGATGTCCTGCTCCTTTATCGCCACAGAGCGGATTAGCACTAAATAGTGCTTCAGCTCTAGCTTTGCGGCTAAGAACCTTGGAATGTCCTTGGGTGTTGAAGCTGCATAAGCACCGCTGTCAACACTTGGGGACAATCTCTTAGCTCCGCTAGAAAGCGCGAGCTTAGCACTTGATGGACTGGGGAGCGAAGCACGCTGTGGTGCTTTCTTCGCTATGTTGTTGTGAAGATGATCAGCCTTAGATAGTGCTTTGGCTCTAAATTCGCGGCTAAAAGCTTTGGAAACGCCTTTGGACGCTGAAGCTGCATAAGCACCACTATCAGCACTTAGGGGCAATCCCTTAGCTTCGCTGCAAAGAGCGAGTTTAGCACACTGTGGTGCTTTGGTTCGAGCTTCGCGGCTACGAACATCATGCGTACCCTGAGGTCCAGTAGTTTCGCTCATGAGAACGAGGCTGGCGCGAGGAGTTGCTGCTCTTGAATTAGGCGAAGGCATGGTCGCCGTTGTGGCTTCACGGCTAGCAGTCTCGTTGGAGCAGGCAGGCATCTTGCCCTTTTCTTCGCAAGAGAGACGCACTTGTGGCATAGCTACGCCTGAGGCTTTATACAGAGCCTTATGCTTTGGCCTCCACGTCTGCTTTGAAAGAGGAGACTTAGGTTCGTAGGGAACCTGACTAGCCACACGCGAGGCGAGGGGTGTTGGTAGGATTCTGCTTCCGGTTTCTGCTCTGAAACCTTGGCCATGGAGACCTTTCTATGCTTCCGTGCATGGAGCATTAAACCACCCCCAGAGAGGAGTTCTTCGAATTTTCCTTGGTCGAAGTGAACGATTAGGTTCTCGAAGGTGACGGGCTGAAGATTCTGACCCTTGCATTGTGAGCCTGCTTCCTTGTTGCGCCAGAAGACCGCGGTAGGCTCACAGAGAGCCTTATCTGTCTCCACAGAGACTTGTTTTGAAGATTTAGCCAGATAGGCTCTGGCCACACCGGCTTCCTTGAATTCAGAGATAGACCCGAAGGTCTGTTCGTCGCATTGCGACACTTGATTCTCAAAAGTGGAGAATTCGGTCCCCAGCGGAGTCGCCATCTTGTTGTTGGAACTTGTTTTGATGAAGAAGCAAATCATTTGGAGCTCTAACACAAGCCATTTGAAGAGTTCTTCATGATCAAGACTTCCCAAGGAGAGTTGCTTATAATATGTTTTGTAATGTTTATTTAGTATGTCAAAAGCCTTGATGCACACACACATATCTTAGTATCATAGTCGACTTATAGCCTTTGATAGTCGACTAATCCATTGTGTAGTCGACTTGACCAAACTCCCTAGTCGACTAGTGTTGTGTCTCAAAAGAACCCAACTCTCTGTTTGTCCTGTTAGTCGACTTGACAGAAAACATAGTCGACTAATAGACATTTGTAGTCGACTAACCCTTTCCCCTAGTCGACTAATCCCTGGACGAGTCGACTTATAAAGTAGTTGTAGTCGACTTGGTTCAGTTATCCAGAAACCTGTCACTTGAGCTTATCTTGACCTAGTCGACTTATACCCAATATTAGTCGACTAATCTTTGAAAATTTGCCTAAACTAGTCGACTAACTCAAAAGGCAAGTCGACTATAGGCAGCTTCTGACTGTTGGACAGTTTCTGTTTTCTGGTATTTTCTGCAACGTTCTCTAACATTTGAACGTTTGAATTGGACCTAATAACTTCCCTAACTAACCCTAGAGTGCTGCTATAAATAGGGTTGTTAATCTAAGGCAAAATACCAATCCAAATCTTCAGTTTTCTGACCACAAAATTCTGCCAAAAATTCTAGTTTCCTAAAAACTGTTCCCACTTCAGTTCTTCACCAAAATCCTATTCTCTAGTGAAGATCTCTGAAGTTCCTCCTATACTAGCCCTTGTCCACGTTCACATATTGTACCAAGGCTTATAGGAAATGTTGTAATCCTCAAAGAAATCATTGTACAAGAGCGTCTTCTTGGTGTAGAAGAGAGGTTGTACAAGGTGGTATTTGTTCTCTTGGTTGTAAGAGAAGGTGTACACATTTGGCAAAGGGGATTTGTCAAGTGGTGTGCATGGTGTTAATTTTGGGTGTACAAAGTCAAGGATAAAGGAAAATCTCAAGCGGGTGGCTTGGGGACTGGATGTAGGTCACGAGGACCGAACCAGGATAAATCTCTCGTGTTTGCGTTTGCCTAACTTTCTGAGATTTACTTTTCCTTTATTGCAAGTTTCTTTATTTATTTAACTTTAATCCTTCTTTGTTTTAGTATATGTGTTGACTTCGTATTTTAGATCCACAAGTGACATCATATCGGGACCAACATTTGGTATCAGAGCCCTGCATACCTAGTCAACAACAAGCAAGGATGGCAACGGAGTTCCCTTCGTCACAATTCAAAGAAGGATATTCTACACAACGTCCACCGCTATTTGACAGATCTAACTACAACTATTGGAAGTGTAGAATGAAGATCTACTTGCAATCACTCAACTACGAACTTTGGAACATCGTAGAAGCATCGTACACCAAGCCAACAACCAACTACAACGCTTGGAGTGATGATCAAAAGAAGAATGTGAACCTTGACGCCAAAGCGATGAATGCTCTATTCTGTGTCTTAACCAAAGAAGAGTTCAACCGTGTGTCAACAGCCACTTCTGCACATCAAATATGGCATACTCTTCAGGTAACACATGAAGGCACAAATAAAGTTAAAGAGTCTAAGATTTCTGTTCTTGTCCACAGGTTTGAATTATTCAAAATGGAGGAGAATGAAACCATATCAGAAATGGTTACAAGATTCACTGACATTACCAATTCCTTAGCATCCCTTGGAAAGGAATACACACAAGTCGAAAAAGTTCGCAAGATCCTTCGTGCACTCACACCAGAATGGGAGAAGAAGACAACCGCAATTGAAGAAGCCAATGATCTCTCAACTATGTCGTTAGAAAACCTTATTGGTAATCTAATGGCATATGAAGTGCAATTAGAAGAAAGAAAGAAGGATGAACGACAACACCACTCAAAGAAGAAAGAACTTGCTTTCCATGCATCCTCCGACACGGACGATTCCGATGAAGATGAAGAGGAGATGGCAATGCTTTCAAAGAAATTCAGGAGATTCCTAAAGCAAGGTAAATTTAAATGCTTTAATTGTAACAAAACAGGTCATATGAAGAAGGATTGCCCTTTACTCAAAAATAAAGGCAAATACAAGAGCAAAAAGTTCAGAAAAATGAAAGACTACGAAGCATCATGGGAAAACAGTGATTCCTCTTCCTCTGACGAAGAAGAACCACTGAACATGTCAACCTCTGTTACATGGCATTAGAAGAAGATGAGGTATCATTTACTGAACTTTCAGATGCATTTCATGAAGTTTTCAATGATCTAAAGAATGAGAAAATAAAAAATAAAGTGTTATCAAAGGAAAATGAAAATCTTTTAAAAGAAAATTCATGTTATGCTTTACAAGTTTCTTCTATAAATTCTCAAAAAGATGAATTTGAAAAAGTAATATCATTTTTGAAAAAGGATAATGAGAAATTTATAAATGAAAATATTTTTCTTTAAAAGGAAACTGAGTCTTTAAATGAAAGGATTTCTGTATTAGATAAAGACATATCAGTTTTCAAAAAGAAATATGAAGAAATTTTGAAAAATGTGACTAAGTTCAATCAAGGAAAAGAAAAATTGAATGATTTGTTATCTTTTCAAAAGTTGTCACATAATAATTATGGTCTTGGATTTGTTGAAAATCTTCATATTGTAGTAATCCATGTAAGTCTTTTATGACAAGAAAGTCTAAGAAAAGAATGAAGAATAAGTTTATATGGATTCCTAAGAACTTAAGCATTTTTGATAAAAATACCTATATTGCATCATACATTCATGATATATGTAATTCATGCAATTATGTGTATATTAACAGGTGGAAACCAAATTCAAATTGGGTTTGGTCTCCTAAAGGTTAACACTTTACTCTTATGATTGGTACCATCTAACATTTATCTTGCAGGTACCATATAAGAAAGTTGATGAGAACATCTATATATATATATATACATTCTATGATATATTTGTTGCAGGGGAAGAACAAAGTGTTTCTATATTTGTTATAACCCATTTTCTGCAGGGGGAGAAAATATAACTTATTTCTGCAGGAGGAGCATTAGTGCACACAAAGTGTCATCATCAAAAAGGGGGAGAATGTTGGAACTTGTTTTGATGAAGACATTTGTGAAGCAAATCATTTGGAGCTCTAACACAAGCCATTTGAAGAGTTCTTCATGATCAAGACTTCCCAAGGAGAGTTGCTTAAGATATGTTTTGTAATGTTTATTTAGTATGTCAAAAGCCTTGATGACACACACATATCTTAGTATCATAGTCGACTTATAGCCTTTGATAGTCGACTAATCCATTGTGTAGTCGACTTGACCAAACTCCCTAGTCGACTAGTGTTGTGTCTCAAAAGAACCCAACTCTCTGTTTGTCCTGTTAGTCGACTTGACAGAAAACATAGTCGACTAATAGACATTTGTAGTCGACTAACCCTTTCCCCTAGTCGACTAATCCCTGGACGAGTCGACTTATAAAGTAGTTGTAGTCGACTTGGTTTAGTTATCCAGAAACCTGTCACTTGAGCTTATCTTGACCTAGTCGACTTATACCCAATATTAGTCGACTAATCTTTGGAAATTTGCCTAAACTAGTCGACTAACTCAAAATGCAAGTCGACTATAGGCAGTTTCTGACTGTTGGACAGTTTCTGTTTTCTGGTATTTTCTGCAACATTCTCCAACGTTTGAACGTTTGAATTGGACCTAATAACTACCCTAACTAACCCTAGAGTGCAGCTATAAATAGGGTTGTTAATCTAAGGCAAAATACCAATCTAAATCTTCAGTTTTCTGACCACAAAATTCTGCCAAAAATTCTAGTTTCTTGAAAACTGTTCCCACTTCAGTTCTTCACCAAAATCCTATTCTCTAGTGAAGATCTCTGAAGTTCCTCCTATACTAGCCCTTGTCCACGTTCACATATTGTACCAAGGCTTATAGGAAATGTTGTAATCCTCAAAGAAATCATTGTACAAGAGCGTCTTCTTGGTGTAGAAGAGAGGTTGTACAAGGTGGTGTTTATTCTCTTGGTTGTAAGAGAAGGTGTACACATTTGGCAAAAGGGATTTGTCAAGTGGTGTGCATGATGTTGATTTTGGGTGTACAAAATCAAGGATAAAGGAAAATCTCAAGCGGGTGACTTGGGGACTGGATGTAGGTCACGAGGACCGAACCAGGATAAATCTCTCGTGTTTGCGTTTGCCTAACTTTCTGAGATTTACTTTTCCTTTATTGCAAGTTTCTTTATTTGTTTAACTTTAATCCTTCTTATTTTAGTATATGTGTTGACTTCGTATTTTAGATCCACAAGTGACATCATATCGGGACCAACACTTGTTTTCCATTAATTTTGCAAAAGGGAAAACTTACAAAAAAAAGTGTCGATGAGCTAAATTACAAGTAACACAAAAGATTACAAGTAGATCTCCTCTGAGATTCTAGAGAAGTGTGCCGATAGGAGTCTAGTCAGCGCGCGACCACTTTGTCCCTTTGATGATGCGATCGATGGGATTCCCTTCTCGCCTGGTTCGGGGAATCGGAGAACAGAAGGTTGGTAGAACCCTCTTGTTACTTCTCAAACTGCCTTCACTTGGGAATTCCTTCTCGCCTGGTTCTGAAAATTCCTTGAGAGGAAGGAAGGTATTAGGGTATCAGCACCCTGATTAGAGAAGTAGTTCTCTGAATTCTCTGAATTCTTGGAAGCTAGAGAATAGATCTCTGTTTAGCCGCCTCTATCTGTGCGTCTCTTTGCCTGTGCGTGCTCTCTCTCCCGTGTACCCCTGGTGGGCTATTTATAAGGAGAGCAGGGGTAAATTGTCCCTTGAAAATCTCAAAATAGATTGAGTCAATCTGTTTAAATTTGGAAAGTAGCCTTAGCATCAGCTTCTGCGAAGCTAGGAATAACAGGTAGCGTTGATCTCCTGATCTGTTTTGATTCTTTCCAAATAATTGAAAGATCTCCCCTGATCTTCTTACTCGTTTTAGGAGAGTCAAGAGATTATGGCAAATAACTGTCAAATTTGATCTCAGATTTGATTTTGATTAGATTTGATCTTATCTGGAGATTTAATTGGTCAAAGGTTGACCATGAAAGACCCGCAGCGGAGTTGCCGCGTCGAGCTCGCAGCGGAGTTGGAAGGAGCATCTGGCAAAGTTAGAAGAAAGCTCTCCAGCGGAGCTAGATAACATCTGTAGCGAAGCTACCGAACATCCTTCTGCGCGGTTGTGTGTGGCTTCGAGTGAAGCTAACTCTCTGTGTAGTTAACTGAGTGCTTCAGGCGAAGCTGTAAGTTAGCTCACTGATAGAGCTTTGAATAGCTTCAAGGCGAAGTTGAATAAACTTAACCTCTCAAGTGAGGCTATCCCCTTGGGCTCATGTGATGCTAAGTGTTGAGCTAACCTAGCATCTTATACCTGCTTAGGTCTCTTCAGAGACAATCTGGGCTCACTGTCTGCTTCACTGGATCAGTAGAGTCCAAGTTGCTGCTTTGTCCCTCGGAGATGGGTACAGAACTGGTCGTCAGCTTGTCTGTCACTTGTCTTTTGTAAATGTCAACAAGTTTAGACATTGTTCAGGCCAGTAAGAATCTTGTCTTCTTTAAAGTGTCAACAGACATGTACATGAAACAATATGACATAACGATATCTAGTGTAACGGTAGTGACATGACATATGGTGATACCAGCACATGAAATAACAGTGTCGCGTATGCATATATAGTGACAGTGTATATGATGGTAATGTATCCGTGTGTCAGTGTACATGTAACAATATCTGTGAATTGTGATAGATGTACATGAAATGACTGTGTCTGGTATATCAGTGATTCGGTAACGGTGACAATGTTAGGGTGCAATCCATCAGTTTCTATCAGTATTTGTTATATTATTATGGTATGTTCGATATCATAAGTGAAGTTTATATAAGGTTCTATTTTCAAACTCTTCACAACCATTTTAATATTTATTAGTTTCACATTATATAATATATTTATCTACGTTATTTTTAAATTAAGAAACAAATAAAAAGTCTTATCAGTTAACAATTATCTTCAAATAGCTATCATGCGTATTCTATTTACAGTGACTTATCAATTATTATATTTCTTAATAATATTCATAATGAGTTATCGGTTATCACGATTTATTAACAAAGACAATCAATTAATTTCACTAAACATGATAAAATATAATTTATAAAAGAAAAGCACTCATAAACTGGCCATGGGAAGGTAGCTATCTTTCCCACATTGCAACGGTTTCAGAATCATCCAGATCGGACACCCGATGCTTCAGATATCGCCCGAACGCTAGAAACCATATAAAGAGGTTCAATATTAATTAATAAGAATAAAAATGCAACAAATATAATTTAACAGGGGCTTTTATGAAAGTTTACCTTATTGGGTTTAGGAACGGGTTTGGGCTCTTAACGGGTCGGGTTTGGATCCAACACCCATACCCAAACTTGCGTAATAGGGTAAATGGGTTTATGGGTTTCAAAACTAACCCAATAGGGTTAATGGGTTCGGGTTCTTACCCAAACCCAACAATAGTCAACAGCAGTAGCAACAGCTGTCTCTGCTGTTGTCGCCCACTAGCCGCTGGCCAGCTGGGCTGGCCGGTGGCGCCCCCGGGCCCAGGCCGACGGAAAAAGGGAAAGAGAAGAGAGTGAGAGAGAGAGAAAGACAGGGAGAGAGGATTTTACAGAAAAAGGAGAATCAGAAGAATAAGAAGATGAGGAGGAGGAAGGGGCTGCGCGGCCAGCGTGACGCCGCGCCAGGCTAGGCTGGTGGCGACGTTGGCCTGGCCGGTTGCCTGCACACACACGCGCACAGAGAGAGAGAGAGAGAGAGAGAGAGTGTGTGTGTGTGTGTGTGTGTGTGTGTGTGTGTGTGTGTGATGGAGAGAGAGAGAGAGACAGTGTGAGAAGGAGAGAGAGAAGATGGGGGGAGAGAGAGAGACGAGTAGAGAGAGGGCGAATTAGTGAAACTAAATTATAGAGAGAGAGTTCGAGGGGGAAGAGAGAAAGGATAAATAGAGAGAGGGAGAAGAGAAAGGCAGTGGAGATAAGGCGGTAGGAATATTTGAGAAAGTTGGAGAAAGAAGAAAGGGAAAAGAAATAGAAAATTAGGAATTTTAATATATTATTTTATTGGGTGAAATTTTGACTAACTCTGAATGGTTCGCAAAAATTCAGTAAAATAAAGAATATTATACTGAGAAATAATATGAAATCAGATTTAAGAAATTCTATCCAGTTTGCAAGTTAAAAATTCCAGAATGCATCGCACGATACTGGGCGACACCGGTTTAGCCCGAGTTTTGGTTAATTCAAAAAAATAACCAAAAATAATAGAACATAGATAATACGATTCTAGGACACAAGGTGAAAGAAGATTCCCAAATTTTACTCTGTTTGTAAATTAAAAATCATAGAGCCGATTACCGGTATCAGTCGACATCGACTACGGAGATTTTCCAAAATAATCTAGAAAAATTCAAAAAATTCTGCAAAATCTAAAATATTAGAAAAAAATATCTGACACAGAAATCGGCTCAATCTGACTATAGGAAGGTCAAAGCAACTTTACACGTTTATCGAGCACTGATATTGCGATACGTTCATCAAGGATCAGGGGGTTACGTTTCTCTCCACCTTATAAAAAAATTTTGTCCTCGAAATTTCAATTCAGATAGGAGAACAATATGTACAATCTTGGAGACTAAATGTTAGGGGCCTACGATGCTTCCACTGCACTACTCTGATATATGTAGTGACCTTGGGGTGGAGAATTGGTGTCATGAGTCAAAGATAGAGAATTAGAATCCATAAGATGAAGAGAAAACAAGAAGAAAATCAAAGTATTCTGATTGATAATTGAAATGAGGGAATAGAAAAGCATCGATGAATGAATTTCAATGAAACGACATTCTTGTACTCATAATTGGAATCCCTAAATTCAGATACAGATGAGTTCTAATATGAATCTGATTGTACTGTTGGTAAGAGCCCGAGCATTGACCTAGGTGGTTACCCACACCAAGTGTGAACCTAGGCTCTGATACCACTATGTAACGCCCCGATCCCGCAGGTATGGGGATGTTTGGCGATGTACATACGTAGGGTGGAGATAACCTCACGTACGTACGTTAAGTCTCAGTACAGGGAATAAATACAATATTTATAATAATTCTAACATGAAATAAGTACAAGAATACTTGCAAAAAGGGTCAGTGATCATGAGAGATATGAAAACAGGGATAAACAAGTTAAAAATAAATCACAAATATACCTATGAATGGAAAAGGGTGACGGTCTCAAAATAATCTTAGAAAACATCTGGTACAGTGATATCTCGGATGTCCAACCTGGGCACACAAACCCAGGATCGTCAGAAAGCGACCTAGTGAGTGGTAAAATGAAAAAAGCAGTAATATATAATATAGTAATACATGCACGATAATAATATATAATACATGTTTATGTATCAGTGATACCATATAATAGGAATTTAAGAAGCAGTAGAGATATAAAAATATCATATTTTTATATCATCACTACCTAGCATGTTATCATCGGGTCATGTCTACAGTAGTATCCAGTTTTAGATAATAAATAATGTTGTATAGTGATAGGTAGTGAAAAATGCATAATTGTCATCATATATACCATCGCATTTGCACATTTATTCATATTATAGTGCACATTTATTAATATTTCTTTATTTAATATGTGCAGGCCTCAAATTATCAAGTTAATAAAGAATAAAGCTTAAAGAGCCCAAAAGCCCAGATCCAAGCCCATGTTTGAAGCCCAGGTGAAGAAGCGCAAATACAAAGATTCAAAATGCAAATACAAGGGCTAAAAGTTGCAAATATCAGAGATTAGGGAAGGATAGACTTCTATCCAACTCTAAACACCTGCAGGATGAGGATAAAAAGCCAAGATAAAGAGGAATTTCGTGGAGAGAAGATTTGAAGAAATCTGGATTAAGGGTAACTTGATTATCAAGTTATCTCGAAAATCTAGATTAAAAGACCAGGATCACACTTCTAAAAGCAGAAGCCCACATGGACGGACCAGGAGAGGCCACGCGCCAAAGCGCGTGGCCAGAAGCCACTAAACTGCCGCGGAGGCGCGGCAAAAGCCGCGCATCCGCGGCAGTTTGGATAGAGATGGGTACCAGATTTTGTTGGCACTTCTATCCGGGACTCCTCTACATTCTGCACTATAAATATCTGTGCATTCGCAACAGAGATGGGCATGCAGAGACGATTAGGGTTTGCTTTAGCCATTTTTATTCAAAGTTGTAATTTTTATTTCAAGTTCTTTGTGGAGAAGAAGGAGACAATTGTGTAACCGGAGATCCATCAATAAAGGTCACTCTTTTGTTCTCTGTTAAATTTCTGCAATTATTTTATTTCTTTTGCAATCTCTCGTGTTTTAATCTTCGATCTCTCTTGTTTTCATTTTTTCTTTATTTTTGCAGTCTTTCTCATTAGATAAAAACAAAAAAAAATTAAATAATTGAAAAAGCAAAAAAAATGATGATGAAGAACTAATCTTCCTAGTGGTTTGCTGAGATTCTTGAAGCAACCCTAGAAGAAATTAAATCTTGATCCGATTAATGAACATCACTAGAAACCCTAGGTTTAAAGGCAACTAATTCTAGAAGATTAAAAAAAATACTTAAAATTCTTAATCTAGGTTACATGATAAAAGGACCTTTTCATGACTTCAACTTAAGAACTAGGACAGCATAAGTTGAGATTCGTCTTCTATTAGGTTGTACCTAGATGTTAGGAGGAACCATAGTTAGGTTTTTGATCTATGTAACTTAGTTAGAATTGTGTTTTAATTTTCTTTCTTGATATAGTTGTAATAACCTAGGGTGAATTATATTAATCTTAAGATGAAGATCAAGCTCTTTAATTTGCAATAGGGTTGTGGTAGAAAATCAGCAAAACCATCTCTTTCACATATTTTCATCTCAAGATCTAATCTCTCTCTTATTTTTGAAGATACAGAGGAATCGAGTCGAAACGCTTTCATCGCATCCTTCCCTGAGGATCACGACCCGCTCGAGCCCTTGCTACAGCGGATTCGCATTGAGACTAAGACAATCTGAACTCTATTTTTATTCTCAATCAAATTTTGGCGCCGTTGCCGGGGAAGGAACGGCACGATTTCTTTGTTCTAATCATTCTTTCTTTTCTGTTGCAGGTACAGAGAACAGAAAGCAGAAACAGAGCAGCAGAAGACACATATTGCTATCCAGTGCCTCTGCCCTCGAAGGCAGAGCACTTGGACCTACAAGTTTGCCGCGAATCCACGGCAAAAGCCGCGAATCCGCGGCAATTGTAGCTCACTACTAATTCATTTTTCTGCAGGTTGCTCTGCAGTGCAAAAAAAATATTTTCTGCTGTGTTATTTCCTCTCTGTGATCACTCTGCAACTGTTAATAATTAACATTAACCTATTTGTTGAAAAAAATAAAAAAATATTTTTAGACTCTTGCATTTTAGGGCACGTGTCTATTTTAATTCTTTTATTCTGTTGAAGAGTGCTGGCGACAAGGTACGTTTGCATAGCATATAGATTAGGAAGCACTCTTGTTTGTTTACCGCTTTCTTGAGTGATTACTTTTCTACCGCTTTACACGTACACTAATCCATTTTAAGGGCATAACCCATAACAAAGATAAGGTGGGGATTTCATCACCCTTCCTTGGCCCACAAATCATACCAGTCACACTCACAACCCTAACCCTAATTAAAACTTGACTAGACGTTGGCCCTAAGGTAACTCGGACTCAATAGGAGATTGACCGAAGAAGGAAAGTTGTTCGAAATTAACCCTTGCCAAATCGGTGTCTAGCGAAGGGATTGAGGGCCGAAAGCCCGAAGAACGGTGGTTATTTAATTAAGGAACGTCTCTGACGGAAAACCTCCCACCGGTCTTGCCCTGAACTGGCCGATTAGCTCGTGGTTGACGTCGACAATAGACCTCCTAAGGACAGTCTAAAGTTAGGAGTCGTCTAGGTCAAGGATAACCCTAAAATAGGATTTTTGTTTGTTTTTCTTTTTCTTTTTGATTGATTGGGTGAACTTGTTTGCTGATTGTGCATGACCGCTTGGTCGAGAGACCCACTCACATCCAGGCTAACTAGAACTAGTTCACCACCCGAGCTCAAGCCCGACTCACACATGGCACAACAACAGTCACTCCAAGATAGGTTCTATCCTATTAGAACCTCTCTTCCTTCTTGCATCCAGCTCACTATCGAAAGTGTTGACCCATATGAACTCAAGCCACAATACATCAACACTCTGCCCAAATTTCATGGACTTGAATCTGAGGATGCATACTTCTTCATAAGGGAATTTGAAGAAGTATGTCAAATGATGAATATGCCTAAGTTAGGAGATGATGCTATCAAACTTAGGTTTATCCCCTTTGCTTTGAAGGATTTAGCAAAGAAATGGCTCTACAGTCTAGAGGCCGGTTCTATATCTTCTTGGGATAATTTCATTAAGGCCTTCTTAAAGAAATTTTATCCCGTTCACAAGACTGCACTGATTAGAAAGAATATCCTCCAGTTTAAGCAAACAGCCAATGAACCTTTTTGGAAATACTTCGAGCGTTTTAAGGATCTCCTTGCCCAATGTCCTCACCACGGGATAGAGAAATGGCGACTTTGCCAAGTTCTCTATGATGGATTAGATTATTCTACTAAAACACTGTTAGAATCCATGTGTCAAGGAGGATTTCTGCAAAAGAATGAAGATGAAGGATGGACATTGTTTGAGGAATTAGCTGAAAAATCCATCCAATGGGACCCTACTCCTGAAAAATCTAGGACTAATGACCCTACTTCTTCTAAAGGAGGTATCCATTCCATTGAGGCCAACGTAGCAACCGATGCTAAGTTAGCTGCTGTTATGCGTAGATTAGAGGCTCTTGAAACGAAAGAGCCAGTCTCTGTGAACCAAGTCAGCCCAACATCTTCGGCGGGCTGTACTTATTGTCAAGATATGAACCATGTGTTCGAGGAATGTCCTGTTTTCATCGCGCATCAAAGCTTGCCCGAACATACGAGTGCGGCCTTCACAAGGCCCGCCAACAATCCTTATGCACCCACCTACAATCCCGGTTGGAGAAACCATCCCAATTTTTCATGGGGCCCAAGCAACAATGATCAAGTGAGGCCCAAATTCTCCAACAACTTCCAAAATCCGCCCTATCAACAAAATTTCCCTAGTCAAAATCCTCCACCGTCTTTCCAAAATTCACAAATGGAGACAAGACTTTCAAATTTGGAAAGAAAGGTGGATACCCTAGTGAAAAGCCAAGACACGCTGGCTCAAGTCCTAAGTAGGATAGAGCTCCAATTGAACCAGCAAGAGAGACAAAGGGGTACCCTACCGAGTCAACCATTGCCTAACCCTAGGAATCCTAGGCCAGCCAATGAGGCTCAAGACCCAAATCAGTGTCATATGGTCCATACACTCAGATCGGGGAAACAAGTTGATAATCAAGTATCCATGCCATCAGATCCATCCATGCCATCCATTCCATCTAGCTCCACTTCCATTCCATCTAGCCCCACTCCTTCTCCATCCAGTCCCAAGGAAACTGAAGCTGAAAAGTCAGCAGATCAGTTGCACCAGCCTATAGCTCCATTTCCAAATAGGCTTAGAAGCAACAACAATGCACACATGGAGAAATTATTAGAGGTGTTCAATCAAGTTAGGCTCAACATTCCACTTCTTGATGCAATCCAACAGGTCCCTAGTTATGCCAAATTCATTAAGGACATGTGCACCAAGAAAAGAAAGACTAATGTGCCTAAGAAGGTTTTTCTAGCCACTAACATTAGTGAGCTATTGTCCAACCAGATCCCTATCAAGTATAAGGACCCAGGTTGCCCCACCATCTCTTGCACCATAGGTCGAGCCGAAATCAATCGAGCACTCCTCGATTTGGGAGCTAGCATCAATTTGCTCCCTTTCTCCGTATACCAACAACTTGGATTAGGTGAACTGAACCCAACCCAAGTTACTATTCAGTTGGCTGACCGCTCTATCAAAGTTCCTAAGGGAGAGATCAATGATGTTCTCATAAGGGTAGGAGATTTCATTTACCCGGTCGATTTTATTGTCTTAGAGACACAACCTGTGTCTAATCCTAGGTCCCAAACTCCCGTCATCTTAGGAAGACCGTTCCTAGCTACTGCAAATGCAATAATCAATTGTAGAAACGGATCCATGAGATTAACTTTTGGGGATATGACCAAGGAAGTCAATGTTTTCAACCTAGGTAAGCATCCCTACGATGTGACCGACCAACCCTTTGAGGTTAACTACATTGAAAATATGACGAGTGAGCATAATGATGAGATCATAATTGAGGAAGAGGAAGAGGAAGAGTTAGAAACAAGTGATATTAGCCTTGATGAGATCGAATGGGAATCAAATCTGAGTTCTATAGAGAGGGGAGACTCTAGCTTAACACCTCCACCCATTGAGCCAACCCCTTCTTTGGAGTTAAAAGCCTTGCCCAAACATCTTAAGTACGCCTACCTAGGTGAACAAGAGACGTTACCTGTCATAGTTGCATCTAATTTGACCAATAGGCAAGAGGAGGACCTGCTGGCAACCCTTAGGAGACATAGGGAAGCCATTGGCTGGACTATGGCAGATATTAAGGGACTGAGCCCTACGATAGTCCAGCATCGTATCCATCTTGAGGAAGGGACTAGACCGAAAAGGGATCCACAGCGTAGGCTAAACCCACTTATGCAGGAGGCTGTATAAGCCGAGATAGTAAAACTGTTAGATAATGGGATCATTTATCCCATTTCCGATAGCGAATGGGTTAGCCCAATGCACGTGGTCCCTAAGAAGTCTAGCTTTACAGTGGTAGAGAACGACAAACATGAGTTAGTGCAAACACGATTGCCTACCAAGGTGAGAGTATGCATAGACTACCGTAAGTTGAATGCAGCCACTAGGAAAGATCATTTTCCCCTCCCTTTCATCGATCAAATGTTGGAAAGATTAGCAGGTCATGAGTATTACTGCTTTTTGGATGGGTATTCAGGGTATAACCAAATCCCTATAGCCCCGGAGGATCAAGAGAAAACAACGTTCACGTGTCCATTTGGGACATTTGCTTACCGTCGAATGCCTTTCGGCCTATGCAATGCCCCCGCCACATTCCAACGTTGTATGTTAAGCTTGTTTTCTGATATGGTCGAGCGTTTCCTAGAGATTTTCATGGACGACTTCTCAGTCTATGGAAATTCATTTGACCAGTGTCTCCATCATTTGGAGCTAGTGCTGAGTAGGTGCACCGAGAAGAACTTGACCCTCAATTGGGAAAAGTGTCACTTCATGGTGCAACAAGGGATTGTCCTAGGTCATGAGATATCTAGGGAAGGGATTAAGGTAGACAAGGCCAAAGTGGAAATCATTGCGAAACTTCCACTTCCTCGATGCGTGAAGGACATTCGATCCTTTTTAGGACACGCCGGTTTTTATCGTAGGTTCATTAAGGACTTTAGCAAAATTGCTAGACCCCTTACAAACCTTCTAGCTAAGGACGTGTCCTTCATTTTTGATGATAGGTGCCATAGTGCTTGGGAGAAATTGAAAGTGGAACTTATATCTGCCCCTATCATCTCACCTCCGGACTGGTCCAAGCCTTTTGAGATCATGTGTGACGCTTCTGATTTTGCGATAGGTGCTGTCTTAGGACAGCGTAAGGACAATAAGCAGCACGTGATCTACTATTCGAGTAGGACGCTTAATGAGGCCCAAATGAACTATACTACCACCGAGAAGGAATTCTTGGCAGTAGTGTTCGCTTTGGAGAAATTCCGTCCATACCTACTTGGGACTAAGACCACGATCTTCACTGACCATTCTGCTCTGCGATACCTTATGCTTAAGAAAGATGTGAAGGCCCGACTCATTCGTTGGATCCTTCTACTTCAAGAATTTGATCTCGAAATTCGAGATAAAAAAGGTGTCGAAAATGTCGTAGCTGACCATCTCTCTCGTGTGCCCAACGCACCTTCTGTCGAGCTGCCCATCAATGACAATTTTCCCGATGAGCAACTTCTAGCCATCTCTAAGGAACCTTGGTTTGCTGACATAGTAAATTACTTAGTCACAAACCAAACACCACCTAGTTGGTCCAAACAGGATAGATACCGATTCTTGTCTCAAGTTCGGTATTACATGTGGGAAGATCCTTATCTTTTCAAATATTGTAGCGACCAAATCATTAGGAGATGTGTCCCCGACGAGGAGACTAGAAGCGTGCTAGCTTTTTGTCATGAGTTCGCTTGCGGTGGACATTTTGGTCCCCGCAAAACTGCCGAGAAAATTCTGCAAAGTGGCTTTTATTGGCCAACTGTGCTTAGAGATGCATTTGAGTATTGCAAGACTTGCACAAGATGTCAAATGATAGGAAGAATTTCCAAACGAAATATGATGCCCCTAAATCCCATTCTAGAAGTAGAACTTTTCGACGTATGGGGCATTGATTTTATGGGACCCTTCCCTAATTCGTTTGGGCACCAATACATCTTGTTGGCCGTAGACTATGTGTCGAAGTGGGTAGAAGCTGTCCCTTGCAAGACAAATGACAACAAAGTTGTTGTCAAATTCTTGAAAGATAATATCATCTCACGCTTTGGAATCCCTCGAGCCATCATTAGCGACAATGGCACACATTTTTGCAATAGAACTTTTGAAGCTCTTATGCGAAAATATGCCATTACTCATAAGTTGTCTACGCCCTACCATCCTCAAACTAGCGGGCAGGTAGAAGTTTCTAATAGACAAGTCAAGCTCATTTTGGAGAAGACTGTGAATCAGAATAGGAAGGACTGGTCCATCAAACTGGTGGATGCCCTATGGGCATATAGGACTGCCTACAAGACAATTCTAGGAATGTCTCCCTATAGACTAGTCTTTGGAAAGGCTTGCCACCTTCCTGTCGAGCTAGAGCACCGGGCCCTATGGGCAATTAAGCAGCTAAATTTCGACTTAGATAGAGCCGGTGAGTTTCGGAGATTACAAATTTCTGAACTAGAGGAGTTGAGGAATGATGCATACGAGAATGCGAAGATTGCGAAGGATAGAGTTAAGGTTTTTCACGATAAATTCATCACGAGAAAAACTTTTGTCCAAGGACAAAAAGTTTTACTTTACAACTCTAGACTTCATCTCTTTCCCGGCAAATTGAAGTCAAGATGGACAGGACCATTCATTGTTAAGACGGTGTTTCCACACGGAGCCATAGAGATCTACGATCCCAAAAATGGCAATTCATTCAAGGTAAATGGTCAACGTCTTAAAATCTTTTTGGAGTCTGTGCCGGAAGCTAATGCGGCGATGGGTCTTTTTGACCCACTGTATCGGTGATTATATCTTTCTGCCAGTTCATGCATTCCATACATTTCATTCATACATTAGGGACAATGCATGAAACAAGTGTGGGGGAAGGGTATGTAATATAAGGGTATGTAATATGTTTTAAAATTAAAAAAAAATAAAAATAAAAAATTAAAAAAAATTAAAAAAATTAAAAAAATGTTATAAAAAGGAAATATTTTGACTTATTTTTTTGAAAGAAATCTAAGTTAGTTTTAAGGATTAGGAAAATCATGATTAGGATTTCTAAAAACTTGGTCAAAATAAATAAATTGTTTAAATTTTAGGTATAGGAGAGAAATTGAATAAATAATTAGTCTTAATTTTTACCTTAATGAAATGTGCATACCTAATGCATATTTAGGATTCTAAGACAAAGACCTTGTGCCTCATAAAAAAATAAAAAAAAAGAAGAAAAAAAAATCACCAATTAAGCTGATACATGTGCCTCAAGAAGCATAAGTATTCATGCCTAAAGGTGAGTAAATAAAATAAAGTCCTTAGTTTTGGGGCCTAGTTCACTCGAATTTGAGTCCGCGGGGTGTTTTCTCACCAGGTGCCCTAAAGCCAACCGGTTTGGGAGTCATCGACTTTAAGTTCGCTACATGGGTGGATTAGAAAGCCTAAGAAAACTAAGAAATATAATATATGTATTAACACATCTAATAATCAATTAGTTAGGTATGAGGGCCTCAAGAAGCCTTGATACTTATACGAAAGAAAATTAGATGAGTTATACATGCCAAAAAAAAATATATATATATATATTTATATATATTAACACATCTAATAGTCAATTAGTTAGGTATGAGGGCCTCAAGAAGCCTTGATACTTACACGAAAGAAAATTAGATGATGTTATAAAAATAATAATGAGGCATGAGAGTCCAAGTTAAGGAATTCCTAGATTCACAAAGGTGCGTATGACTTTTGGTAACGAAAAAGACTATATTAGAAATTCAATTTTAATCCTTACCTAAAATGAATAACAATTAACTTTATAAAGACCAGGTTTGAAGAATGAATAAAAATGATAATCCTAAAACTTATAGACTACTTAGTCTCTTCAAATATAATTCAAATATTTTCCTTTTTATGGTTTTTGTGGGTGTAATCCGCTGAAAACCCTCACGAGACAACACCCGTCCTCTAGGGTAACCTAGGGGTTTAACGGCTTGTTGCACATGCTAAATGCAACCGTGATTCCTACGAAAGTGAGTTAGCTAGGTTAGATTTTTCTCTTTCTTTTTGATTTTTACTCGAGGACGAGCAAAAAGATAAGTGTGGGGGTGTGATAGGTAGTGAAAAATGCATAATTGTCATCATATATACCATCGCATTTGCACATTTATTCATATTATAGTGCACATTTATTAATATTTCTTTATTTAATATGTGCAGGCCTCAAATTATCAAGTTAATAAAGAATAAAGCTTAAAGAGCCCAAAAGCCCAGATCCAAGCCCATGTTTGAAGCCCAGGTGAAGAAGCGCAAATACAAAGATTCAAAATGCAAATACAAGGGCTAAAAGTTTCAAATATCAGAGATTAGGGAAGGATAGACTTCTATCCAACTCTAAACACCTGCAGGATGAGGATAAAAGGCCAAGATAAAGAGGAATTTCGTGGAGAGAAGATTTGAAGAAATCTGGATTAAGGGTAACTTGATTATCAAGTTATCTCGAAAATCTAGATTAAAAGGCCAGGATCACACTTCTAAAAGCAGAAGCCCACATGGACGGACCAGGAGAGGCCACGCGCCAAAGCGCGTGGCCAGAAGCCACTAAACTGCCGCGGAGGCGCGGCAAAAGCCGCGCATCCGCGGCAGTTTGGATAGAGATGGGTACCAGATTTTGTTGGCACTTCTATCCGGGACTCCTCTACATTCTGCACTATAAATATCTGTGCATTCGCAACAGAGATGGGCATGCAGAGACGATTAGGGTTTGCTTTAGCCATTTTTATTCAAAGTTGTAATTTTTATTTCAAGTTCTTTGTGGAGAAGAAGGAGACAATTGTGTAACCGGAGATCCATCAATAAAGGTCACTCTTTTGTTCTCTGTTAAATTTCTGCAATTATTTTATTTCTTTTGCAATCTCTCATGTTTTAATCTTCGATCTCTCTTGTTTTCGTTTTTTCTTTATTTTTGCAGTCTTTCTCATTAGATAAAAACAAAAAAAATTAAATAATTGAAAAAGCAAAAAAATGATGATGAAGAACTAATCTTCCTAGTGGTTTGCTGAGATTCTTTAAGCAACCCTAGAAGCAATTAAATCTTGATCCGATTAATGAACATCACTAGAAACCCTAGGTTTAAAGGCAACTAATTCTAGAAGATTAAAAAAAATACTTAAAATTCTTAATCTAGGTTACATGATAAAAGGACCTTTTCATGACTTCAACTTAAGAACTAGGACAGCATAAGTTGAGATTCGTCTTCTATTAGGCTGTACCTAGATGTTAGGAGGAACCATAGTTAGGTTTTTGATCTATGTAACTTAGTTAGAATTGTGTTTTAATTTTCTTTCTTGATATAGTTGTAATAACCTAGGGTGAATTATATTAATCTTAAGATGAAGATCAAGCTCTTTAATTTGCAATAGGGTTGTGGTAGAAAATCAGCAAAACCATCTCTTTCACATATTTTCATCTCAAGATCTAATCTCTCTCTTATTTTTGAAGATACAGAGGAATCGAGTCGAAACGCTTTCATCGCATCCTTCCCTGAGGATCACGACCCGCTCGAGCCCTTGCTACAGCGGATTCGCATTGAGACTAAGACAATCTGAACTCTATTTTTATTCTCAATCATATAGTGGTGACATGATAGAAATGAACATGCAAATGTGTAGTATGCAATATAACCATACTACTGTGTTGTGCATATACAGTACTGATGTCTGCAAGGTACACATAAAGCAGAATATATACAATGCAGAGTATATGTGTCCTTAAATAGTATGTTACCACATGGAGTGTAAAAAATATAAGAAAGTGTAACAAGGTATACAGGTGACATGATTGTGGATAACACATCAGGAATAGTAACAAACATAAAGGGACAATAATATACATGTGTCGAGCATGTCATGTGATTTATACAATAATAACAATCAGTACCGCCTGGTATTTTAATCAATCTCCTCCAGTGTCCATACCACTTGTAGTTCATATCGGAGCCCGCACTCTGGACGAACCCATCCGCACATGGCATACGGGTACCATGATCTGAACGAGAGAGTAACCAAATAACAAGCGTTCCCGACGTCACTATTGTTTATACCAGTTTATTATGTTACTTGGAAACCCAATGGTCAAGGAGCTATTATCGGGTAGGTGTATCCCGTGCATACCCAGGATCACGGCCTTAAACAGACCCCTGGTTGCTAAGAGAGAGTGAAAGGGAGAGATAAGATTGAAGGTGATGGGGGCAAGTGGGGCGCGCGCAGGAGGAAGGGAAAACCAAGGAAAAAGAAAAGAAAAGAAAAGAAAGAAAGGAAAGATTCCAAATTAAATTATATTATTTTAATATCGAGAAAATTGACCATTCTAGAAAAATCCCCAAAATAACCGGAGGTAGAAAACATCACCCTGAGAAATGGTTTTCAGAAATAAAATTCCGTTTTCAAATTAAAAATCCTGGAACCAAACCGGTGATACCGGTTGACACCAAATCTGGTCGAGTTTTGATAAATTCAAAAATATCTTCAAAAATATATTATGGTAGAAAATGTGATTTTAAGAGATAATGAGAAAGAAAATTTTAGAAACTCAACTCCATTTATAAATTAAAAATACTGGAATCGATCAGCGATGCCGGTCGAACCGAATTTGAAGATTTTGCAATTTAATTTTAAAAATTATAGAAATTCACAAAAAATCTAAAATATTTGAAAATGATGTTTGAAGCTAAAATAGATCAAATCTAACTACCAAAAAAACTAAATCGAGAATATACTAGGATTGGGTCCCAGTTCAGACTAGAGCTGACTCCGAGTCCACAAATCCGGATCCAATGAAAAACAATCGCATAAATAATCATAAAACCAAAACAAATATGAAAAGTAAATTGAAAAATATGATCAAAAAATCTGAATACGTATCTAAATAAATAATCTGGGAATGGGGTGTTACATTTCATCCACCTTATAAAAATTTCGTTCTCAAAATTTCTTTAAGGGGAAAATGAAGATAAAAAAGACAGGGACGAGGATTATACCACTTAAGATATGCATAACTAAGGGTAGATCTCATAACCGACTGTACAATAAACTCAGGGCCTAGACGTCTCTTGCACTTTCTGCCGTATATAACTTTTGACGGTGCCATAATAATACTGACCTGATATCTACTGATAAAGGAATATTGCCAGAGCTTCAGTAGACTGACCCATCTGAATAATATGAGACGAGCTTGTTGGACCAAAGGCCTATCACCCTAGTTTTGATGATGATCAACTCATGAAGTTATATTTACTAATGATCTTGTGTTTAATTAGTGACAGATTCATTATCAAGATCTTAGTAGGTGCATAGCTCAACAAAGAATAAAATGTCAAGATTTGGAGCTTGCACGGTATGATCCAAGGAGCTTTTGGATCAAGCTTGGACCAAGTCAAGAAGATGAGAAGCCTTCAAGGGAAGACTTCAAGAAGATGAAGACTTGTGTCTAGGTATAAGATTTTATTTTTGTTTTAGATAAAATGTAAAGGATAGAGTAGTTGGTGGATTGCTCAAGTATACCATGCACACACACTCTTGATTTAGTTTGTTTTTAGAAAAGAATTTTAATCAAAAACCAAAATAGTATTTCAAGTGATTTTTGGTGTTTCTCATATACTTATCTTTTAACCAAAACCAAGTTTAGAGCTTTAAGACAAAAACATAGATATTTCATTATGATTGTGTAGTGGATCATATCCATACACACTATGCTTTAAAAGTATATCTTGTTTTTGTATTTGATGAAGATTTGGAAAAATATGTTTTGGAAAAATATTGTTTTGGAAATACAGTTTTCATCATGAGCCAAATATTTTCAAGTTACAAAAATAGTCCAATCTTTTATAACATGCCTTAATTTTGTGCAAGCATGTTTGTATATCAAAGTATATTGGTTAAACTATTTTTGTAGATTTTTATGTATTTTATGGGATTTTATTTGAGCCAAAAAGACAAACTTTTTAATCCCAGAAAACTGTTTCAGGCTTCGGATAAGTCGACTTACTACCTTTATAAGTCGACTAATCCTGAAGTCGGCCGACCGGACCGGTCGACCGACGTGCACAAACGTGCACGCCTTTGTGTACTGGAGGACGGCCGACCGTGCCGGTCGACCGCTCCAGAGAGCAGAGCTCTCTGGAAAGTTCGGCCGACCGTACGGGTCGACCGACAGAGAGTTAGACTCTCAGCTCCAGTGGGTCGGTCGACCCAGGCGGTCGACCGTGACTCCAACGGTCTGATTTCTGACCGTTGACGGTCGACCGCACCGGTCGACCGGCAGCTCTGACAGACCCCAACGGCTATATTTTTCTGGCCTAAAAATTTGGGGGTTTGGTCATTGTTTTGAGCTAAGATTTTGGAGACTCTTAGAGCCAGTTTTTCCCATTCATTCCAGAGGTTTTTCTCCACAAAATTAGAGCCAATACTTCCAATTAAAAGGGAGTTTTATTTAGAGTGTGTTAAAAGAGATTTCTTGAGTTTTTCACCAAAGTTCCAATCCTTGCTTTTCTCACACAAACACTCGAGCAACCATTGTCTATTCATCTTATAGGAGTGTTGTAGTGAGAGCTTTTATTGGTGATCAAGTGTTTAGATCACCAAGAGATCATTTCTTGTACTTTGAGGAGGCGGACGTGTGTGTCCGCGTTGTTTCGAGTTCGGGTGCGAACTTGTTGTACGAGGTGCGGGCTCGGCGAGCCGGTGGGCTTGCGGTGTGTAAGGGACTAGAAAGTCCGAGGGCTTGTAGGTGTTGTGGCACCGAGGAGAGATCCATTGGGATCTTGCATAGTGGAAATCCTTCGTGTGTCGAAGGCGGGGATGTAGAGCAAGTGTGCTCGAACCTCGAAACATACCCTTGTGTTTGCGATTGCTCACTCTTTCTCTCTTTGTCTCTTTTATATCTTGCATGCTTTATTGTCTATCTTTATATGCTTGATATATTCCTTGTGCTCATATTGTATACTTGCTTGGGTTTGTTAACTAACACTTGTATTTAACCAAGAGAGCCAACGCGGCACCTCAACCCATTCAAGGGGAATCTAGAGGAGTTTATCCAGAGCCCTTCACAGGGAATTCGGCAACACTCTTGTGTCATACATAGTGTTTAGTGTAAAAGTTTTAATTAGGTCATAATTAGTTTTAGCTTCCGCATCATTTGGCATTAAGTGACCATTAGATTAGCCATCACCTATTCACCCCCCTCTAGGTGAACTTACAATTGGTATCAGAGCTTGGTACTCTGATTTGGTCTAACAACCTAGAGTAAAAGATCCTCATTTTTAGGCTAATCACAATATTTTTGTACACACATCATGGACTTCATGTCACCACCCATGTTTGACATTGTTAACATCCATATATGGAAGGTGAAGATGTCCTTGTACCTCAAAGCCCTAGGTTTTCATGTATATCTTGCCACTACTAATAATGCATATTGTATAGATGGTAAGAATTTTGAGGCTAATACAAAAGCCCTTAATGCTTTAAAGTCTACCCTAGATGATGTTTATTTATCTAGAGTTGCTAATCTTGATTTGGCTTTTGTAGTGTGGAACACCCTTCTCTCCCTTGGTGAAAAAGATCAATACTATGTGGGGAGTGATTCGGATGTTGGAAGCGACATCTCCAACAAGTGCTACATGGTCCAAGGGGATAACCCCCTTGAGGTAACTACCGAATCCGAGGATGGGGATGTAGACATGTCATATGATGAGCTATCTACTTTTTGTCATCTATTGCTTGAAAAGTATGACATGATTAAAAAGAAAATAAAAATTTGAAAAAGAATATTGCTTGCATGCATAAAGAACATGATTCATTTAGGAATAACATTGCATGCTTAGAAAAAGAAAATAATGTTTTGAAAAATGAGAATGTTTCCCTCATGTCTAAATTGAGTGATTTATGTGAAGGAAACACTATTTTGAAAAAGAAAGTTGATTTGGTGGAAAAACAAAAAGAAGTTGTTTTTCAAGAAAATAAATCTTTGAAAAGAAAAATTTGTGAAAAAGAAAAAGATTTTGTTTCACAAAAGAAAAAGAAAAATAATTCTTTATCTCATCATGCTTTACATGCCACCACTAATGAGATTAAAGATTTGAAAAATAAAATGAATGGTTTGAGTTCTACTTTGAACTCTTGTGCTTTTAATCATTCTAGGTTGGAGTCAATGTTTTCAAAGAAACAAACTCCACACATTCATGCACATCATAACCATGCATTTGCTTATGTTGCACAACATGATCACACTCCTACACATAAGCATACTAAGGTGTACATATGTACACATTGTGGCCGCAAAGGCCATTTAGCAAAATTTTGTTATGATAGGTTAGATCATTTTAATTTTGCTAGTAAAAGATTTTGGGTTCCTTACAAGTCTAACCCCAAAGGACCCAAGAAAATATGGGTACCAAAACCCCATCATTTGCTTTTGATGTAGGTGAGGGCTCTCACAAAACGTGAGAGAATTGGTGCCTTGGTAGTGGATGCAATGGACTTTATGGGCACATCTTAGACGCATCACTATCAAGGAGCTTTGGTGGGAATGACCACCATGTTTGGAGCTTTGGAGTTGGTAACAATCTCTAAACTCCCATTTTATTTATGTTCATGCTTGTTCATTCATAATATTTTGAGCATGTTCATGTTTTATGATTTATTGTGCTTCATGTGGTAAAATCTTGTTTAGATGTAGTATTTGTCAAAACTTAGATTTATACATGTATAAGTAGTGAGCCACATTTGATTCATATACGTTTGCACTTCATTGTTCATTTGTACTCACTATATGCACATGTATAGCCTAGTTTTGATGATTCTTTCATTTACACTTGTTTTACCTATTTTCATGCGTTACTTCATGTATATGTATTTTTAATTCAAATCTAATAAATATACATGTATACCCGTGAGTCTCTTGCCTTCATGCAAATACCTTAATAGACTCCTTTATGTTTGGGATATGTATGTGTATTGTTAGGATTAGATAAATCATACATATGCCTAGAAGTGTATTATTTTTTTTTAAGAAAAATAAATTTTCATGTTTTATAAAATGTTATTCATCTTATTGAGCTTCAATGATCATTTTCATGATAATGCTACTTACATGACTTTTGAACACTCACACTTTATTTATTTTGTCATGACTTTGATTCATGAACATATTTTTGAGCTTCATAGATCGAGTGTCAATTCTTGTATTTGGTATGATTCATGAAATATATGTGCTTTGATTTCTTGTTTTGAAGGATTTTTAACTAGTTTTTCAAAAATTATTTTAACTAGTTAATTGTTCTTCATTTGGTAGAGTTTTTCAAACAAAGCTTATTTTTTTCAAATCTATTTTTGAAAACCCCTACCATCAATGGGAGGATGGATGGGCGATTATGCTTTGTATGCTTCATTGAAAATCTTTTATCTTGAGCATATGAAGGGTGGTAGGTTATGAGTTATACACTTGATCTTATTGTTATGTCAATTGGTATCATTGGATTCTTTCAATTGGTATCTAAATTGATAATCTTTTGTATATACTCATATTTTGTTTTCTTATATATGTATGTATCAATTTCAATTGGTATACTCATTTCATACATATATATGATTTTCATGTGCTTAACTTTCAATTGGTTCACATTTTAAAAAAAAAAAGGCATAAAGTTTATGATGAAAAATAAAATTTTTGGATCATTATGTTTACTATTGGTATCAATATGTTTCAATTTCATATTTGTTAAATTTCAATTGGTATCAATATGATTTGCAATAATGATTATTTTCATTTGGTATCTTAAAAATTTGATTGTTTTACAAGAGCTCTGATACCTTTAAAAAAAAATTTTGAAAAATTAGAAAAATTAAAAATGTTTTGATATGTATTTCCTATATGCAAGGAGAGCTTAACATCTCTTCTACATATAGATTCATGTTGAGTATATTATAAATTGAGGAGCTTGACAACTCTTCTTTATATGATATACGTGTGTAGGGGGAGCTTCACATCTCCTCTTATGCATTACATAATATGTGTTATGTGAGTTAGGGCTTGTCATCCCTTCTTCATGTAATGCATATGTGTAGGGAAGCTAACTTAGCGTCTTCCTCTTCATGAATGTATATCGCATATAAATCTTTATTGATTTATTTGTTTAACTCCTTCTTGATCTTTTTGTTTTTGACAAAAGGGGGGAGAAAAATTTGTTTGATTTGAGTTTACTTTGAACCCTTTGTTGATGAGTGACAAAAAGGGGGAGAAGTATTTGAGTTTATATGCATGTTTTCATTACTTAAGGGGGAGAAGTAAGTATTTGTCTTCCTTGTTATTTATGCATATAAGTTTTGTTTTGCAAATAGGAGAAAAAGATTTTGATTTATGCTTGTTGCATGTTTTATCTCCATTAATTTGCATACATGTTTATGAGCTTTATTGCATATATTATTATTTATGTCTATGCATGAGTTAAGGGGGAGCTTCTTTGAAGCTTTACTTTAATCCATGCATATATAACTTCATGTGTTTTGTCATCATCAAAAGGGGGAGATTGTTGGCCCAAAGGCCTATCACCCTAGTTTTGATGATGATCAACTCATGAAGTTATATTTACTAATGATCTTGTGTTTAATTAGTGACAGATTCATTATCAAGATCTTAGTAGGTGCATAGCTCAACAAAGGATAAAATGTCAAGATTTGGAGCTTGCATGGTGTGATCCAAGGAGCTTTTGGATCAAGCTTGGACCAAGTCAAGAAGATGAGAAGCCTTCAAGGGAAGACTTCAAGAAGATGAAGACTTGTGTCTAGGTATAAGATTTTGTTTTTGTTTTAGATAAAATGTAAAGGATAGAGTAGTTGGCGGATTGCTCAAGTATACCATGCACACACACTCTTGATTTAGTTTGTTTTTAGAAAAGAATTTTAACCAAAAACCAAAATAGTATTTCAAGTGATTTTTGGTGTTTCTCATATACTTATCTTTTAACTAAAACCAAGTTTAGAGCTTTATGACAAAAACATAGATATTTCATTATGATTGTGTAGTGGATCATATCCATACACACTATGCTTTAAAAGTATATCTTATTTTTGTATTTGATGAAGATTTGGAAAAATATATTTTGGAAAAATATTGTTTTGGAAATACAGTTTTCATCATGAGCCAAATATTTCCAAGTTACAAAAATAGTCCAATCTTTTATAACATGCCTTGATTTTGTGCAAGCATGTTTGTATATCAAAGTATATTGGTTAAACTATTTTTGTAGATTTTTATGTATTTTATGGGATTTTATTTGAGCCAAAAAGACAAACTTTTTAATCCCAGAAAACTGTTTCAGGCTTCGGATAAGTCGACTTATTACCTTTATAAGTCGACTAATCCTGAAGTCGGCCGACCGGACCGGTCGACCGACGTGCACAAACGTGCACGCCTTTGTGTACTGGAGGACGGCCGACCGTGCCGGTCGACCGCTCCAGAGAGCAGAGCTCTCTGGAAAGTTCGACCGACCGTACGGGTCGACCGACAGAGAGTTAGACTCTCAGCTCCAGTGGGTCGGTCGACCCAGGCGGTCGACCGTGGCTCCAATGGTCTGATTTCTGACCGTTGACGGTCGACCGCACCGGTCGACCGGCAGCTCTGACCGACCCCAACGGCTATATTTTTCTGGCCTATAAATTTGGGGGTTTGGTCATTGTTTTGAGCTAAGATTTTGGAGACTCTTAGAGCCAGTTTTTCCCATTCATTCCAGAAGTTTTTCTCCACAAAATTAGAGCCAATACTTCCAATTAAAGGGAATTTTATTTAGAGTGTGTTAAAAGAGATTTCTTGAGTTCTTCACCAAAGTTTCAATCCTTGCTTTTCTCACACAAACACTTGAGCAACCATTGTCTATTCATCTTATAGGAGTGTTGTAGTGAGAGCTTTTATTGGTGATCAAGTGTTTAGATCACCAAGAGATCATTTCTTGTACTTTGAGGAGGCGGACGTGTGTGTCCGCGTTGTTTCGAGTTCGGGTGCGAACTTGTTGTATGAGGTGCGGCCTCGGTGAGCCGGTGGGCTTGCGGTGTGTAAGGGACTAGAGAGTCCGAGGGCTTATACGTGTTGCGGCACCGAGGAGAGATCCATTGGGATCTTGCATAGTGGAAATCCTTCGTGTGTCGAAGGCGGGGATGTAGAGCAAGTGTGCTCGAACCTCGAAACATACCCTTGTGTTTGCGATTGCTCACTCTTTCTCTCTTTATCTCTTTTATATCTTGCATGCTTTATTGTCTATCTTTATATGCTTGATATATTCCTTGTGCTCATATTGTATACTTGCTTGGGTTTGTTGACTAACACTTGTATTTAACAAGAGAGCCAACGCGGCACCTCAACCCATTCAAGGGGAATCTAGAGGAGTTTGTCCAGAGCCCTTCACGGGGAATTCGGCAACACTCTTGTGTCATACATAGTGTTTAGTGTAAAAGTTTTAATTAGGTCATAATTAGTTTTAGCTTCCGCATCATTTGGCATTAAGTGACCATTAGATTAGCCATCACCTATTCACCCCCCCTCTAGGTGAACTTACAGAGCTGTATTGGTGGGATGATCAATAATATTTCTTCTAGACCGCGAGATAATGCTGATGAAATTCATAGAATCTATATTAGTGAAATCCATAATATAAAACCTCTGCGTGATATGAAGTTGTTCTTGATGGAGAGTTTACAATAGAATTTCGCGAATGAACTGCATACTACCATTATTCTGGAAGTAGACCAGAAGATCAAAAATAAAGAGAACCCTGACAGAAGAGATTATGAATCGAGAAAATTAGTAATAACAGGTTTTGAATACTAGGAGCTGATAACTCTGAAAGTCATAACCAAGAATGTATAACCGTCTTCTGAATGATAACTCGACTATATATGAAATACTTAGAGATACCCAAGCCATGTAAGGTTGGCCGAATAGATTGTTGGTAAAGATTAGGACAAGTTGATTCAGATGTGGCGAGAAAACCTAGTTCACTAAGTCCATGCAACACGTCAGGTGGAAGAAATCAGGGGAACGAGGCTTGGTGTTAAAATCTGACAGAACTAGCCACGAACGAAACCAGGACCAGGTGGGGCCATTGTGTAATACAACGCCAGGCACTAGGTGCTAGGGCGCGGCGCTAAATGCTAAAAGCCTGGGTGTAGCAAATCCCACGCCTGGTTAATCTCGTATGGCTAGATCACAATTCTCACATGGCGAGGCTAGTGGGGTCCATGGATTATCAAATCCAAAAATACTGCTAGGCGTTGTGGCTCCTAAGGACATGACCAAAATTCCTAATAACTGAGATGATTCATGAATGCTGTCTTTTGGATAATAGTCTGACTGTAAATTGATTTTGAGAATACCCGAGCTTTATAGAGTTGATTGAAAAGATCTTATAATAGATTCACTCTGTCCCCTGCCACTATATCTCCAGTCTATCCATATCTTAAGTTGGTATAAACCTACGAGAATCGGAATAGGGGAAATGGAAGGGATACGGGAATCAAATGAAGGACGATCAAGAAGAAATAGATAACTCTGCACCTGTAGTTAGATTGTATAATCAGGACTCATGCATACCAGATATAAATTTTATTACTATTAATTTATCAACTAGTTATACTATGGATGTGAGAGTTTAGGCTCTAATACCATCCTGCAATGCCCCGATTCCGAGGGTACGAAGACGTTACTACGATATATATATATATATATATATATATATATATATATATATATATATATATATATATATATATACGTAGGTCAAAAATACCCTCACATAATATGCTAAGCATCAGTACAGACAAGAATCAGAGAACGAAAGTACGTGGTGCATTATACATTCCAACATAAGAGTACAATTACAAAGTTATCATAGGATATAATACAATATTATAAGAATATTACATCACCGATAAGTGCAAATGCAAGAATACAAAGAGATATACAAATATGAAAAGTACAAAATATGCTCACGAATTACAAAAGAAAAACTTGAGAGGCGAGCAGGGGGGCCTGGAAGGTATGGCTCAGGACGGTCAACTACTGATCCAAGACGCTATCGCTGCGCAACTCTGATCACCATGAAGTCCACCACGGTCCAAGCTCCAACATCTGAACATGCAGGTTCAGGGGAGTCAGAACTCCCCAACAAGTGGTGTGGTGAACTCCAAGTGGCGTGCAGGGACAAGCACACGTGTATCACTAAATCAGAGTACAAGAGCTTGCATTGAAAATCGTGTCATGAGCATAAACATACAAGAGCAGGTAAGAAGGTAGCAAGTAAAATAAATATGATAAAACCAGTTATATAAGCCTAAATTACTGATCCGTGAGGTTAGTACGTCGAAGGAATAATTCAAATAAGAAAACTCTCATATTTATACCATATATTCTTCACATCACTGTATCCTGAGTTCATATAACCGAGTTGACTCCTAAACTACGAAAACATCATAAAACCAATAAAATTGATAACACCGAATACAGACAAAATCAGCTGTACAAGTTCATATTCCGGCTTCATGAGACCAGTACGTCGAAGGAATAATCCAAAAAAGAAAACCCTCATGTATATACCTTATGCCTCATGTTATCGTAATCCGAGTGTATACAACCCGAATTGCAAAATCGCATGATAAATTATTGATTAGCACTTTGTTATTATTATTACTCTTCCTACCCATATGTCTAGGTATGTGCCCTAGCGTCCCAACACATATACATCAATATATGAGTAAGCTGTGGTTGTTATTGGAAACTGATGATGAGATCAATGGGTTATGTTTACAATGGATCCCGTACATACTCGGGATCACGACCTAGGATGTTCCGATGCTGACCAGGAACCTATCGCTAGGCAAACAGGAGGTAGGTCTTATATTATGCCCATTCAGGAACAAAATAGGAGGTAGGGAGTCAGCGCTTCTCTCGGACACCTGGAGGCCGTTAGGTAGATCTGGAAGTTAGAGTTACACAACATACCTAATACCACTGTAAGCATATTCACCTATTGAAGTCCATCAGTTTGCTCCGTACCTGATGTAAGGTGGCCTTTTTATAGTTTATTATTATGCAATTATCATATTAGGACAGGTTGAGGAGTTACAGGAGTATGTAAGTAATATAAATACAGGTCATTGTATATATAATACAGGATAGTATGACAGGATTCCCGAAATACGATAATCACAAGGCAAGAAGTAATGTGTCAGGTGGCAGGTGATAAGTGATATCAAACAGGTGTCAGGTGATAGCATGCAGGAGTCAGGTGTCAAGTAGTAGCATGGTGGATATCACTATTATATATCTCAGTATGGGAAAACAATAACGATATAGAAGATAGTACGAATATAAGAAACTGTACTGATATAGGAGATCGGTACGAATATAGGAAAAAGCGGTGTAAATACAAGAAAATATACAGTCTTGAAAAAATAGTATAAGTAATGATTTCAACTCTACACAACCATCAGGGAAAGAATAATAATTGAATTATCAAGTAGACAAGTGGATATACAAGCAAGCGATCATCCAAGCGAAGCTAAACAAGCTGGAGCGAAGCTAACGTACAACATTATACACCATCACATTCGACATGGTTATCACTCGCGGTATGGCTAAACATATACGACGGAGCGAGTGTATGAATGCTATTCTACCGTGTGTGGCAAAGCCACGCTCACGGTGTAACTACGCTTGAAAGGAGTTAGCGGCTGAGCGCTAAGTTCGCCTACCAGGTGTAGCTAAAAGATCTGAAGGTCTAATCGCACTCTTCTTTCAAAGAAGTAGGTGAAAAGCCCATAAAGGCTGAAGGACCAGAAGACCAAGTAGATACCTATAGAAGTGTTAGTACTAAACACACGCATGTAAACACTGTAATAACTAGCTATCAGTAGAGTAGTGAAACCCAGAGGCTGAGCATGGCAAGAATAAGATAAGCGAGCGTACAAGCGAACAATCAAGCTGAGCTAAGCAAGCTGGAGCGGGGCTAAAAGTGATCACACCCGGTGCAGTTACCGCTCGCGGTGAAGCCACGATAACGCACAGCAATCGCTCGCGACGTAACTATACTCGGACGGAGTTAGCGATAGAGAGCTAAGCACTAGGCTTGCCTAGCAGGCGGAGCATGAAAGCTCGGAGGCTGAACGAAACCCGAAGGTTGGGTATAGAAAGCTCGGAGCCCGAACACAGCCCGAAGGCTTGGTATAGTGCCTAAACGAGATGTAAGTATCGCATAAGCACATATATCAACATGGCAATAACTATACTATCGTGGAGTGGTGAAGCCAGGAGGCTTAGTGTAGAGCCCAAAGGCCGAGTAGAGAGCCCGAAGGCTAAACGACCAGGAAGGGTCGACCCATGCATGATATAGACTAGATATCACAACATATACTGTAACGCCCCGATCCCGCGGGTACGGAGACGTTACTGCAACGTATATACGCAGGTCAGAAATACCCTCGCGTATATACGCTAAGCATCAGTACAAGCATGAATCAGAGTACGGAAGCACGTAGTGCATTATACATTCCAACATATGAGTATAATTACAAAGTTATCACCAGATGTGACACAAAATTACATGAATATTACATCATCGATAGGCATAATTGCGAGAATACAAGGAGGTATACAAGTATGAATAGTACAAAGGGTGCCCACGAGTTTACAGAAGGAAAACTCGAGAGACGCGCGGGGGGCTGGAAGAATAGGGCTCCACCGGTGATCCATACTACCGTTGCACCTCTCTGTTTAGCAACTAGGAGAATCAACTAGCTCCAGGCTCCAAAACCTGACATGAGGATCCAGGGGAGTCAGAACTCCCCGGCGAGTGGTGATGCTAATGCCAAATGGCGTGCATAGATAAACGCACGTGTATCGATAAATCTGAATCATAAACATGCATTGAAAATCGTGTCGTGAGTACAAGCATACAGGAACAAGAGAGATAGCAAGCAATATCTAGCAGAGAATATGCATGATATAATAAGATAAGAGCAGGTGACTGGTGGAATAGAATATGAGTGGTAAAGTAGGATATGAGCAGCTAATATAATAATAATCATAAAACCGAAAATCTAATGTAAAACCCGATGGAAGCAAACATGGCAAAGCATACAACGGGTACATAGTGGCATCTTTTATTATTATTATTCGTCCAACCCATATATCTAGGTATGTGTCCTGGTGTACATCTCAACGCACATACATCTATATATGAGTAAGCTGAGGTTGGTTCTTGGAAGCTGATGAAGAACTGACAACTCATACTTATAGTAGTTCCCGTCCGCCCGGGACACAGCCATTGGGGGCCTGAAATCCCCCTAACAAGCATCTTCTGGGGGCTGAAATCCCTCTAACACGAATCGTCGGTTTAGTATTCCACTACTATAAGCAAGGCATCATACCGGCATCCATCACTTCCTCCCTTTCCCCCGTGTAGGTTGTCTTTTTTATAGCTTATTAAACATAATTATCAGATTACGAAAATGAGTAGGAACATAACTGGTCATAACAGGAGTACATAACAGGCATAATAAGAGTCATAACAAGCACAACGGGAGTTCATAATAAGAGACCAGGTGCTACATTCCCGTAATATGATAATCATTAGTAGATAGTTAATCTTAACAGGTATCAGGTTTTAACATATCAATGACAAGTATGCAGGTAGGTGACAGGTGATAAGTCATGTCATAACAGGGGCAGGTGATATAACAAGAGCACGTGTCAAGTAGTAGCATGTCAGGTGTCAGGTGATATCATATCAAATGTAAAGTAATACAGACAAGTGTTAGGTATTAGCATGTAGATGACAAGTATTAAGTAATAGCATTTCAAGTGTTAAAATAACAAGTATGTACATGGCAAGTGTTAAAGTAATAGCTGAGCACAATCAAGCGGAGCTAAGTAGCTGGAGGTATGGACAGCAAACTGTGTTTAACACTACAACGCCTGGAGAGGTTATCGGGACGACTCGACTTAAAGTGCGAGTAGAAAATCCGGCAGCATCTCCCCTAGATGAATCTAGTGGTAAAGCGCTGAGCGCTAAGCATGCCTACCAAGCAGAGCTGAAAGACCTGATGGTCTGAGCGTACTTCTCTTTCAAGATAGTGGGCGAAAGCCCGGAGGCTAAAGTACCGCTTAGAGTCTAAGCGCACTCTCGGTAGCTGCCACGAAACCCATAAGGGTACTCGCCTAGAACCATTAGGTAGCCAACCCGAGAGTGGGCAAAATCTCATAGTCGGTACGAGAGTGCTTGCAAGAAATGCTAGTACCACATGAGCATACGTACAAACGTGTTAATATCTACACTACCATGGAGTGGAGAAGCCCGGAGGCTGACAGGGTCCAAAGGCGAAGTAGAAAGCCCAAAAGCTGAAAGGGCCTAGAGGCCAAGTAGAAAGCCCGAAAGCTAATGACCACGAAGGGTGGCCATGCATGATATAAGCAGTAAGTAACATCACAGGCATGGTACAGATACAAGAAATGAATTATCCTAGTACAACCATTCGTCACTGACATATACAAGCACAATCACGGGTACTCGGACACATACATATACAGGGGCACAGCCCAATACAAAATACATGTAAATACATTATAAAATACACGTCGACCCAACGAAGCGGGAAAATCCAAATGGAGGCGAGGACACACGCCTAAATCTCCGGAAAAGCCAAAAATTCTGAAAACCCCGGAACTCGCACACGTGCCAAAATATAATTAAATATATATATATGAGAGAGAAAAAGAAGAGGATACAGAAGAGAGAGAAAGTCTAAAGAGAGAAAGAGGGAGTTAGAGAGAGAGAAAAATGAAAAAGAGAGGAGAGAGAAATGGAGAGAGAGAGAGAGTCGGAGGGGGAGAGAGAGATACAGCACAGAGAGAGAGCAGAGGGAGAGAATGGCCAGAGAGAGGGAGAGTGATCAGAGAGAGATGAGAGAAATAGAGAAGGGTGGGGGCTGCTGCCCCCTCCTCTGGTCACGGCCTGGCTGCTAGGCCGTGGCCAAGCCAGCCCTTGCTATGTGGCCAGGGGCGCCAGAGGCGGCGCCGCCAGACAAAGGCGGCTGGCATCGCACAGGCCAGGCCAGCCCTAGCCATGACGCTAGGGGCGCCAGAGGCGACGCCGCCGTATAGGGGCAACCACGTCGGCCGCCCAAGGAGGGAAGAGGGGAGAGTGAAGGAAAAAAGAGGAAAAGAAAATGAAAAGAAAAAGAAAAAGGAAAGAAGAAGAAAAAGAAAGGAAATGAGAAGAGGGGCTCGCCGGAGTTGGGAGGGGGCGCCGGCGGTGGTGGCTGTGGCCAGATCTTGGGGGAGGAGAGAAAGAGGTAGAGAGAGAGAGAGTGAAATTAGAGAGAGTTAGAGAGTTAGAGAGAAGGTAAAAGGGAGAAGAAAGAAAGAGAGAGGAAGAAAAATAGATAAGAGGGGGGAATTTGGGAGGAGAAGAAGGAGGAGATGGGGGAGCTGTGTGCCACGTTGGCCAGGGAAGAAGAGAAGAAGGAGAAAGGAAAAGAAAGGAGAAAAAGAGTAGGAGAAGAAGGAAAGGAAAAAAGGAGAAGGAAAAGGAAAAGGGAAAAGAAATTAATGGGAGGGGGATTCGATGGAGTGCAGGCCCATATGGAGGGTGTGTGGGTCGGCAGTGAGATGATAGGGGAAAAGAAAGGAAAAGAAAGAAAGAAAGAAAGGAAAGGAAAGGAAGATCAAAAATATAATATTATAATAAGGTCAGGAAATATCGACTGTTCCAGAAAAATCTCCAAAATATCCAGAAGTAGAAAACATCATCCTGAGGAATAATTGAAATCAGTTTTTAGAAATAAAATCTCGTTTTCAAATTAAAAATCTTGAAGTCAACCGTCGATACCGATCTACACTGGGTCATCCAGATTTTGATAAATTCTGAGAAATCTCAGAAAATATATTAAAGAAGAAAATAAGATTCTAAAAAGCAATGTGAAAGCGGAATTCAGAAATTCAATTTCAATTTTAAAACCAGCGATACTGGCTGACACCAATTCCGGTAGAATTTTGATAACTTTAGAAAATTATCAGAAAAGCATTTAGATAGACAATGTGATTTTAAGAAATAATGTGAAAAACTATTTCTAGAAATTCAACTCTGTTTGTAAATTTAAAAATCTGAGAATTGATCAGCCGCACTGGTCAACACCAGTTTTGAAGATTTTCAATTTAATTCAGAAAAATTTCAGAAAATCATGAAAAATTTAGAATATTAGAAAATAGTGTTTGAAACTGAAATTGGTCAATTCTAAATACCGAAAAGATCAAATCGAGTAATACACTGGGATCGGGTCCCCAGTTCAGACTAGGGCTAACTCCGAGTCCACGAATCTGGATCCAAAGCAAAACGTTGATATGAATAATTCATAATACAAAACAAATATAGGAAGTAAATCAAAAATGCGATCAAAAATCTGAATACGCAACTAACTACGTATTCCGAGAGCAAGGTGTTACATTCCATCCACCTTACAAAAATTGTGTCCTCGCAATTTCGATATGGGGTAAAATGAACACAAAAGGGACAGGGACAGAATTATACCAATTAAGATATGAATCACTATAGGTAGGGCTCTCAAGTTGACTGAACATTAATCAGACTAAAGACATCTGCTGCACTTTCTGCTGTATAAATTTTCGAACAATGCCGAATAACACTGATCTGATAACACTGCTTTGTAATAAAATTTTCACTGTACAGCATACTTAATATCACTCCGTCAGAATACTGAAGATAAAGAAAACCCTGATAATACTAGGCATAAATAAAGAAGACGATAATTAAGAATTCCGAATACCTGGCGTTGATCACTCTGAAAAATATAGCCAAGAATATAGAATACCGTAGAGAATCCCGACTATTGACTTCTGAAAGATAACCCGATTGCAGATCAATTCTGAGAATACCTGATCGTACACATATTTTGCATTCTTTTCATTACACTCCTACATTTATCGTGTAATAAATCTGCTAACTTCTTTGTCTTAAATATCTATTTTGTAGAAGATAATAATGAAGAGAAAGAGGATTAAACCAAATAAATACCAGTTAAAATTATATTTAACTGGATCTATTTGGTTAGCTGAAGATGATCCTAGATCTAGTTAGAACAAATCAAGGATTGGGGCAAACGTTCAGCTGAAGATCAGAGCAAATCAGAAAGATAACACCAAATGGAAACCAGTAAAATTCAGATTTCTATAAATTCATTTTGGTTAGCTAAAGATCAATCGAGGATAATATCAAATACAGAGAGATAAATGGATAGAGAGAAGATCAACGGATGAGATGAAGCAAGTTTGACTCAGATTCTAACTGGATACATTTCAGTATTTGAATTATAACTTTCTCTACTGAATCTCAAATCTAATGATTCAAGATGATCTAGAAAGACAACTTATAGAGCTACAACTCTTATGTTGATCACTATTTCTAATTCAGTCATTGATAAGTGATATTCAGCAATCAACACACCAACAAACTGCAGATCAGAACTGAATATCCACATCAAATCAAGTTTGGAGATAAGGAAGGATTCAAATTCAGAGATAGCCAGCTTTCCCTATCTTCATACTCCTCTAACCTCTGCATTTCTTCTATAAATACCTACAATCTCAAAGGCAAGGAGAAAGGACCAAGCAGAGAATAGAACTTAGGCTAATTTGTAGTTTGCAACTTAGGTTTTTATTTTCTTTCATGTAATTTTTGTTTTATTTATGTAACTGAGAGGAGAGGATACTTTCATGGAGGAATGAGAGCAAGCTTGTACTGAAGGTGACACCAGTGTAAGTGATCTTTTCTTTCATTGTTATTTGAATCGAATCGAGGTTTCCTTTTCTTTTCTTTACTCTTGTTTTCTTTTACTCTCCTCTGATGTGTTGCAATCCAAGAGAATCCGATAGCCTCGAGACTGCTTAGCCGTTGCAAGTGCCTTTGATGGCCTATGGTGATGAACAACCCTTCTCTTGCTAGTATAGTTTGTGAAATCACCTAGAGGGGGGGTGAATAGGTGATGGCTATATGAAATATGGCAATAATGCGGAATTAAAAATTCTACTAACAAATTGCTCAAATTAAAAGACTAGCAATAAACACAATAAGTAGTGCAAGAAATAAAGGAGTTTGAGTTTAGAGAAAATTCGAGCAAACGCAAACACAAGTATATGTTTCCGAGGTTCGAGCCACGCTCTACGTCCCCGCCTTCACACTTGAAGGATTTCCACTATTGTTGATCCCACCGGATCGCCAATACAAGGACACACTTGTCCTATCTCTCGTGATGCCGCAACACCACCCAGAGCACACTAGCTCGCCTTGAGGCCGATGCCTCTACAACTTCACACAAGAAGAAAATGATCACACTTGATCGAAAATCGCTCACTTAGCACAATCCTATAACAAATATGTAGATGTAGAATTTGGGATTGTGTAGTGCAAATATCTAGAGTGAAGTAGAGGTAAAGGCTTCAAAAGGGTGTATAGAATTTTGGCTTTGAAAATCTTTTCTCAAATGAAAGGGTTGAAAAACTTATGAAAGTCTCTTGTCAAATCTTGTCAAAATTGTTGTCCCATCAAGTTGAAATGACCTCCTATATATAGGAGATGAGAAACAGGGCAAAAAGGCTGGAGAGATTCATTGGGGTGAGTTCCCAACAAAATCTGTCAGAAAATAGAGCTGTTGGAGTCTTTCAGAATTCCTGACAGCTGCCGGTCGACCGGGCCGGTCGACCGCCAACGGTCATATTTCTGACCGTTGGGGGACAACGGTCGACCGCCCCGGTCGACCCGAACAAACAGAGAGCACTGTAAGTGCCCCGGTCGACCCGAGCGGTCGGCCGACGTACACACATGCACAGCGTGCACATCGGTCGACCCGGACGGTCGACCGGCTCCTGTCAGTTCTGAAAAATCAGATACTACAGAAACCAGAACTTGGGTTTTTGGTTTTGGTCTTTTGGGTTGAGGTTTTGGACCTTATAAAAATAGGAGTATGATCATAAGTCACTACTCTAACATGTTAAAACATTTTGATAAAGATCCTCTTTGATAAAACTTGTTTTTCCAAAAAATCGGTTTTTCCAAAACTTAAAGTTTCTAAAACAATTTTCCAAAATATGTTAACTCTAAAACTAAATTGGAAATAGAAATTGTTTTTGAAGCCATGAATCAAACTAAAGTGTGTGTGTGTGAGTGACAATCCCATAACTCTACTTCTAACATCTAGGTTTTGATAAAAAGTCTAAAAGAAAAAGTAAAAATACAAATCTTGGACTTTTTCATTGTCTTGATCTTGACTTGGTCTTTTCTTCATGTCTTGATCCCGAAGCTTCCTAATGTGCTTAGCTTGGGAATGCACATCTTTAGCAGCGTCCAAACTTATGAGTCTTGATAGTGGAGCCGTCAAATCAACCTGTTTATCCTGAAATACTTTTAAACAAAATTGTTAAATACATAACTAAATATGGTTTGTTATCATCAAAATATCCAACAAGATATAGGGCTAATGGCCTTTGGGCCAACAATCTCCCCCTTTTTGATGATGACAAAACATATATAGTTATCACAAATATTTTGGTAGAGACTTCAAATGAAGCTCCCCCCCCAACACATGCATATAAAAAATCATACTCAGGCATAGACAAATCTCAAAAAAACGGTGGGTGATAATCCACAACATAATCCACAACACATCTATCCATGCTAGATAAAAATACTCATGTCATGCTTAGATAAAAATACTCATGTCATAAAAGAGAATGAAACACATGTCCACAAAGCATAACCAACATAAACAAGTACATGTCCACACAAACATAAATACAAGATAAAGATGTCCAACAACAGAAAATACTACAAAATATAAGTACACAAAATATGGAGTCTCTCTCAACAAATAACTCTCCCCCTTTTTGACATCATCAAATAAGGGGTGTCACTCGTCACCAGCAGCATCATCCTCAGAAGAACTCTCCTCAGCATCGCCTTCCTCAGACGAACTCTCCTCAGCGTCACCCTCTGCCATCGTCTCATCATCATCATCATCATCATCATCCTCAAGACCTGCCTCCTCTGGATCGATGCCAGCAATGCCTGGCTGTGGAGGTGGAACAGCAGTAGGGTCTCTGGCAGGAAATGGAGGGCCGGAGGATGGAAGAGGACGAGCAATGGACGTGGGATCTGGACCAAGCATATCGAATTTCGCAAATAGTGTCTCAAATTGCGAGTCCACGAATCTCATGGCGTTCGCAAAGTAAGACATGTCATTGCGAATTCCCTGGAAGCGCGAGTCCATCTCCGCGCGAAGGGCTGCATCTTGCTGCTCCATATCCGCACGAAAGGCTGCGTCTCGCTGCTCGATCCAAGACTGATGCTCCTGGATCTGAGAGCGAATCTCAGAAGACATAAAGGATTGGAACTCAGGAGATAAAGATGGACCGGGAGTAGAGGAAATCCCTGGGGGCGAAGAAGACCCTGGGGCAGAAGAAGATCCTCGTACTGGAACTGGAGGGGGCTGCTCAGGAGGGGCTCGACGAATCTGAGCCTGCATCCTCTTCAAAAGGGTGCATTCCAAGTTCACAGAGGGTTCGGAGGGAGTTTCCGAAGAAAGATCAAATCCTAAATGTTTGAGAAGATAGGATATGAGCATGCCATAAGGCAAATGCCTACCGTACATACGGATCTGATCAGAGGCCATGTGAGAAGCAATGAGATGTGGGAAATTAATCTTAATGCCTTTCAGAAGGCAATAGATGATCAATGGAACAGGACCCCTAGCATTGCTATACTCACCGGACTTAGGTAAAATGTTATAGAAAACAAATTTGGCTAGGACTTGGGCGGTGAACGTGAACTTGTTCACTTCCTCATTCCTAACCAAACCGGGATTGTCATTCCCGTGAATCAAGGTGGAAGCGGTGAGTGCAGACTCACCGTCCGGATATTCAAAATCTTGGAGATTAAAGGTGTAAACATCAACTCCTCCAGAGGAGAGATGCAGAATATCAGCAAATTGGGATAGGGGAATGTCAATATCCTTCCCAAGAACACGAGATCTCACTCGATTTCCCTCAAAAGCAAAATTGGCATAGAAGTAATGCACTAAGGAGGGGTACACAGGTTCCCTAATGGCCATGAATTTATCCAAAGAATTTCTTTTCAGGATACGAGGGATGTGGAGATGTTCAAAGTCTTTTAAAATGACACATCTCCCTGAAATAACTGCTTTCTTAGAAAGTATGATGAACCGGTTTTCAGCTAGCTCATTAACAAAGGGTCTTTTAGGTTTAGGAGTGGTGGAAGATGAGGGAGCTATACTTTTTCCCTTCTCAGACCTAGATCTCTTTGACATTTTTGGAGAAAAGAGTGATTTTTAGTTGATTTTTAGGGTAGATGGTTATGGCTTGATCTAAACAAAAAGAAACCTAAAAATCTTAGATAAGAATTTGATATTCTTAGGGCTAGAAAGCAAGATTTGAACAAAAGAAAGGATTTTTACCTGAATGAGAGAAACCCTAACCCTAGATCTTGAAATCCCTAAAATCTGTTGGTGAGGAAGCCCTGAGACTGAAGATCTAACCCACAAAGAGTGAATCCAACTAGATTTTAGAAGAAATTTGAGAGATTTTGAGAGTTAGAAATTTTTGGAGAAAAAAGGAGAAAGGGGATCGCCGGTTTGGTTATGAGAGAAGTGAGAGAGACTGTGAAATAAATAGCAGATTTGGGGCTGAAATCGACGCACGTCGACCGGGCCGGTCGACCCAGAAAACCCAAGAGCTCTGTAACTCAGAGCGGTCGACCGGGTCGGTCGACCCAGAAAACCCGAGAGCTCTGTAACACAGAGCGGTCGACCGGGTCTAGAGCCGGTCGGCCGGCAATGCCCAAAAAACTGAGAACAGCAAAAGCCCTAAAAAAAATTTAAAAGAAAATTTTTAACAAATAAAGTAAAATATATATAACATGCAAGGATCCAACAATGTTTTTAAATCTTCATTAAGTTATCATATCAACTAAAAATATTCACACGAGACATTTTATTTAATTTTCATACAAAAACAAAGTTTTAGAGATGTTGAAGCCGAATACCCGGTGAAGGGTTCTGAACTTCATCCTCTTGATTCCTCTTGAATGAGTTGAGGTGCGCAATTGCCATCTCTAATGTATTTGCTTGAATATGAAATTTTTACAAAATTTATTTCTAGTTTTGAAAATACAATGTGTATATATATAGATATATATAATCTAGGCTAGACATGTGAACATACAAAAAATATGATATAAAAGACAAGATATACAAACATGGCATATACACAATCATGATAGAGATGAAGGTTTACACTAGCATATATCAATGTAGCATAAAAGTAAACTATCAATCCTATACATTTGTATATATGACCAAAATTAAACTTTTAAATGGAGAAGTTATCAAACGCGGGCAATCTCCAAAATAGGTGCCTCCATGATAGCGATGCAAGCGCGATGTGTTCTTTGAGCTTAGTTGCATCCACCACCCGGGCACCGTTTCCCCCTAAGTCTTGGAGGGTGAAGATCCACCTGTATCATTTAAATTTGGTGGGTCTTTTGGTACCCATATCTTTTTGGGTCCTTTGGATTAGTACTGGGACGAACCCAAACATATTTATTGTTCATATTATATTTAGCAAAACAAAATTTTTCTAGATGGCCTTTGCGGCCACAATGCGTGCATATGTAAATTCTACCACTACTATACATAAATGCATGCTTGTGTGAGTGTGCATGTTTCCGTGCATGTGCATGGTGAGTGTGTTTCCCTTGAGTTACTCCCTTGGGAAATCTAGATGCAAATTTATTTAGATCAAAGGCACACTTTTTAAGAGTTGAATCTAAAATATCAACTCGTTTTTGCATTTCCACAAAATCATTTTTATTACATGAGGGAATAGAAGTTTTTCCTTTACAAGCTATTTTATAATTTTCAAAATCAATTTTTATTTTCTTAAAAGCACAAGATAAATCATTTTTCTCTTTTTCAATAATATTAATTTTATCTTTTAAAGACTCATTTTCCCTTTTTAATTTCTTATTATGAGATTGAGAAATCTCATACCTATGTTGTAATTCTTCGAAAAATTGAGCTAACTCATCCATAGTTAACTCATCCTCATCTAAAGAGTTGTCGATAGTTACCTTCGAAGCATCGTCTCCATGTGCCATGAAGCACATGTGTGCGGTGTCGTTCTACTCTTCGGATTCCGACTCCGTGTCGTCCCATGTTGCTACCATAGCCTTTTTCTTCTTTGGGGCATTCTTGGAGGTGGTTGCTTGAAGTGCGGGGCAATCGGCGATAAGATGTCCGATCTTCTTGCAATGGAAGTAAACCTGCACAAAAAATACGGATTTTCAGATCTTATAATAAAAATGTGCAAGTGCTCAATACTTCCGCTATAGCAAGTGGCTAATGCGGGTCGTGATCCACAAGGAGGGTTTGCGATGGAAGCGTTTACAGTTTTATTAAAATCTTATGAAATAAGCGAAGGTTCTTCTCTGTTTTTAAAGTTAAGAAAAAGAAAAAGAAAGTTGTTAAAGTTAAGAAGAAAGCGGGAGATGAAGAAGGTGAAAAATCAGAAAACGAAAGAAAGCGACAAAGTACAAATGAAGTGGAAAGAAGAATGAAAACGATTTGGAGGAAGTGGTGCTTGTGATTTAGTTTACAGAAATAAAAGAAAAGAAATAAAAACAATTGCTTACCTTCTTTTCGTCAAAAGCTTACCTCGAGTTTTCAGCAACGATTTTACCTTGAAGTGGAGGCATTCAGCGCATAGCCCATAAGATTCGAGTGTTGGTCTTCGTCCACATTACATCATCAAGACTAATTCAAGAATGAAATGATACAGAGAGAGACTCTATTCCATCGTCATGAGCTATCGGTGGCACTCGCAATGGCAAGGCTCTTTCGATGCTTTTAGACTCACTTGGAAGACGATTGTACGAAAAAGAAAAGTAAAATAGAAACGAAGAAGAAGAAGAAGACTAAATAGAAGTGCATACACAAAAAGAACACCGATTCGATTCCATTACAATCAAAGAAAAGAAATAAGTCTTACACCGGTGTCACTCCAGCTCAAGCTTCAGTCTTGTTCTTCGATGCAAGTCGATCTCCTCTGAATTACATAGATGAAAACTAAAATTACATAAAAAGAAAGACTAAAAACCTAAACTAAGAAATGAAAACTAAGCTAAATCCTAACTCTGCATTGGCCCTCCCTTTTGCCTTTGAGTACAGGTATTTATAGGAGAAATGGAGGGGGTAGAGGTGGATATTCAGTTCTGATCTGCTGTTTGTTGGCTTGTTGATTGCTGAATATCACTTAACAACTGATAGAATTAGAAATAATGATCAACATAAGAGTTATAGCTCTGTCAGTCTGCTTTCTGGATCATCTTGAATCATCAGAATTGAGATTCTGTAACAAAAGTTATGATTCGAATACTAAAATGTATCCAGTCAGAATCTGAATCAAACTTGCTTGATCTTTGCTTCAACCGATCGATTCTGAGAGGATTCTTCTCAACCAGTTTTCAACCTCTTGATTTTTCCCTAATTTACTGAGTGTGAATTAACTCTGATTTAATTCAGAATTTTTGTGAGCTTTGGGCTCATTTTTCTTCATCTCCTTAAAGAATGGGCCTGCAAATAAATTAAGCAATTAATTAGGACAATGCAGGCTTTTATTCTAAATTATGGAAATATGATATTAAATATGCAACATTAGAGACCAATCACACCCCCATACCTATCTTTTGCTCGTCCTCGAGCAAAACAACTAAACTATACTAAGGATTATTAGACCACTTTCGCAGGTCACGCGATTGCACTTAGCATGTGCAACAAGCCGTTAAACCTCTAGGTTTCCCCTAGAGGACGAGTTTTGTCTCGTGAGGGTTTTCAGCGGATTGCACCCACAAAATCCATAAAGAAAGGGAAATAAAGAGTTAGTATTTTCGAAAAGCATTTTGAAAGAGAAAAAATATTTGACATATAATTGTAAGATCTAAGCAATCTATAAGTTATAGGAAAACTAAAATTTTCATTCCTAAACTTAGTCTCTAAAAATTTGTTATCAAGTAGAGTAAGGGGTCAAATTGTACTTCTCATTTAGTCTATTACTTTACCCTAAGTCATATGCACTTGTGACTGTTAAAATTTTGACTAAGGGTTCATTAACTCTAACTCTTATGCCTTATTTATATATATATATATATATATATATATATATATATATATATATATATATATATATATATATATATATTGGTGGTATTATTCCTTAGTTTAGGCTTTCTAATCTGCCCATGTAACGAGCCTTTAATCGATGACTCCCAAACCAGACGGTCTTAGGGCACCAGGTGAGAAGACACCCCTCGGACTTAAGGACTCGAGCAAACAAGGCCACAAAACTAAGGATTTTATTATATGAACCTCTTTTAGGCATGAATACTTATGCTTTATTAGGCACAAATACCCAACTTAATCAGAGGATTTTTATATATATATTTTTCAAACTTATCTAATCATCTTTCGCATAAATACTAAGGCTTTCTTAGGCCAAAGCACCTAGCTAATCAATAATTAGATTTGTTTATCTTTTTTTTTTTTTTCTTTTTTTTATAAGGCATAAGAGTCTTTGTTTTTGAACCCTAAGTATGTATGAAGTGAGGTGTGCATATTTCATCAAGGTAAAGATCAAGACTAAATTACTTTGACAAATTATCTTCCTAACCCTAAAAATCAAACAAATAATCTTATTTTGACCAAGTATAAGAAATCCTAATTTGGATTTTCCTATTCCTTAAAATTAACTTAATTTCTTACAAGAAATATGTCAAAGTATTGTTTCCATTTTCAAAATGTTTTTAAAAGTAAAGAAAATGTTAATTTTTTTTATTTATTTTTTTTTTTAGAGTTATGTTAGAACCTCCCCCACACCTATCTCATGCATTGTCCTCAATGTATGAATTAATGCATAGATGCATGAAAAAGAAGAAAGGGAAGGAAATGTTACCTTAAGGTGGTGGTTCCGGTGGTGGTCTGATTGGTCCACGAAACGTGGCCCAATCAACTTTGCTTTGGGTTCGGAGGAACCCACCAGAAATATCGTTAATATAACCCACTAAAAAGATAAATCCATGAAGGATTTTTATTAAGTATTTAACCCCATCTAATTTCCATATTCCAGAACTAATTTCGGAGTCAAATTTGTCAACCACCTCGTCCCAGAATGGAGTATGAAATGATAGAACGGTTGACTTGGACTCAGGAAGGACAGGAACTAATACCGACTCAGGAAGGTGACTTAAGTCAAGTAAAGGTTCAGGAGTCAAAATGGGTTCAGGAATTGGGTCCAAGTCAAGAAGTTGAAACTCCAGTCCACATGTATTTTCCAACAATGGAATGTGACCTAATATGGGTGATTCCAGTTCAGGAATGATAGGTGGAGGAATCAAAACTGACTCTAAAATATTACACAAGTTTGGTAACAAAACAGGAGTCAATATTGATTCAGAAAGTTGAACTGGATCACAGATGTGAGAATCTAGGTCACATATCTCATTGAGTTCAATATCAAAAAATGGAGAACTTGCCAATTTATCCATGGGATTTTCAAAATTGTAAAGTTGGTCAAGTTCAACATGATCCTCAAATATGGGTGATTCAATTTCATTATGAATTGATACAGGATCCAATGTTGACTCTGGAAAAAGATCAAAATCAGGTGAAGATACCGGGGTCATAATCGAATCAGGAAGTAGAATTGAATCACTAAGTTGGGGTTCAGGATCATGTTCATTTTCAAGTTCTATTTCAGGAAAAGGATAACTTGCTAAACTCTTAACATCTTTTTCAAAATTTGGAGTTTGGGCAAGTTCAAATGGTTGTTCTAAAATGGAATCTTGATTTCCAAAACTACATGACTCTTCGGCTCTAACAGAGTGGTTAGTGACATCAGGACGGTGGGAACGTAGAGATTCGACCATCATATCTATGTCACGATTTTTAGCATTTTGAGCATAAGTCATGGCTTCAAGCATCTTTTCATAATTGATGGATTCATTGTTTTGATGAAAAGATGAAGTGTTGTCTTGAAAGTGGTAGTGAAATTGTGAGTCCATCAGATTTTGGGATTTGTGTTTGGACTCACGCATACTCATTTTCAAAATTGATGGTTTCCTATTTTGGACTGGTGGACCTGAGTATGAATCTGGAAAATATTGTGGACTAGGTGGAGAAGGAGGACAAGGTGGTTGGAAATTATGCTCGGGGGAGGTGAATCCCCACTGACTCGGTGAAGAGTTAAAATCATTATGGAAATTATAGTTATTAGATGGGGGGTATGGGTTATATTGATTCGGATAAGACCAATCAGGCACACTAGGTTGGTCAAAGTTATGATATGCCGGGTTGGTAATATCCGAAAATGAAGTCGGTGTGTAATATGGATTATTATTGTAGTTGAAAAAAATTATTATTATAGTCCATATCACACAATAAAATACAAACAAAGAAAAACAAACAAATAAACAAACAAAAAAAAGAAAAAATTCTAGCCTAAGTTAGGGTAGACTTAGGACCTAGACGACACCTAACTGGTTAGACTATCCACGGGAGGTCTAATGTAGACTTTAACCACAAGCTAATCAGCCAGGTCAGGGCAAGGTTGGTGGGAGGTTTTCCGTCAAAGACGTTCCTTAATTAAATAACCACCAACCTTCGGGCTTTCGGCCCTCAATCCCTTTCCTAGACACTGATTTTGCAGGATTCAGATTCCAACATTTTTCCCCCTTAGGATAATCTCCTAATTGAGTCCGAGATGTCCCTAGGGCCAACGTCTACTCAATTTTAGTTAGGCTTGGGTTAGTGAGTGCTTGGAATCTGATTTTTGGGCTAAGGAAGGGTGATAAATCCCCACCTTATCTTGTTATGGGTTAGTGCCCTTAAAATAATTTTGTGCAAGTGTACAAGATATATAAGATTCACTCAAAGCGATATAAATCAACCAAGAAGTGAGTCCTATGCTAAATGTAATGCATACGTACCTTGCTCCAGCACTCTTCAACAGTAAAAAATAAAGGAATTAAAAAGACACGTGCCTAAAATGCAAATGTCTAATCAATTTTTTATCTTTTCAACAAATATTTTACTGTTGATTATTAGCAGGCTTATGTTATGGCATATAAGAAAAATTAAAGTTGCAGCAAACTAGAATTTTTGCAAACTAAGCAGCCCTGCAAAAAGCTGTTAGTAGTCAACTCTTCATTGTCGCGGACCCGCGGCTATTGCCGTGGAAACGCGGCAATTTAGAGGGCCCTTGGTCTCTGCTTTCTAGAGCAGAGGCCCAAGGCCACTTGTATGTCACTGCAATATTAATTTTCTGCTTTGATTGCCCTGTAACCTGTAACAGAGAAGAAAATTCGTTTAGTTCTAAAAAATTTTCAAAAAAAATTCAGATTTCAATAAAAAACATGTTGCCCTCCCCGGCAACGGCGCCAAAATTTGATTGCCGCTTAAACCTGCACAAAAAATACGGATTTTTAGATCTTATAATAAAAACGTGCAAGTGCTCAATACTTCCGCTATAGCAAGTGGCTAATGCGGGTCGTGATCCACAAGGAGGGTTTGCGATGGAAGCGTTTACAGTTTTATTGAAATCTTATGAAAATAAGCGAAGGTTCTTCTCTGTTTTTAAAGTTAAGAAAAAGAAAAAGAAAGTTGTTAAAGTTAAGAAGAAAGCGGGAGATGAAGAAGGTGAAAAATCAGAAAACGAAAGAAAGCGACAAAGTACAAATGAAGTGGAAAGAAGAATGAAAACGATTTGGAGGAAGTGGTGTTTGTGATTTAGTTTACAGAAATAAAAGAAAAGAAATAAAAACAATTGCTTACCTTCTTTTCATCAAAAGCTTACCTCGAGTTTTCAGCAACGATTTTACCTTGAAGTGGAGGCATTCAGCGCATAGCCCATAAGATTCGAGTGTTGGTCTTCGTCCACATTACATCATCAAGACTAATTCAAGAATGAAATGATACAGAGAGAGACTCTATTCCATCGTCATGAGCTATCGGTGGCACTCGCAATGGCAAGGCTCTTTCGATGCTTTTAGACTCACTTGGAAGACGATTGTACGAAAAAGAAAAGTAAAATAGAAACGAAGAAGAAGAAGAAGACTAAATAGAAGTGCATACACAAAAAGAACACCAATTCGAGTCCATTACAATCAAAGAAAAGAAATAAGTCTTACACCGTGTCACTCCAGCTCAAGCTTCAGTCTTGTTCTTCGATGCAAGTCGATCTCCTCTGAATTACATAGATGAAAACTAAAATTACATAAAAAGAAAGACTAAAAACCTAAACTAAGAAATGAAAACTAAGCTAAATCCTAACTCTGCATTGGCCCTCCCTTTTGCCTTTGAGTACAGGTATTTATAGGAGAAATGGAGGGGGTAGAGGTGGATATTCAGTTCTGATCTGCTGTTTGTTGGCTTGTTGATTGCTGAATATCACTTAACAACTGATAGAATTAGAAATAATGATCAACATAAGAGCTATAGCTCTGTCAGTCTGCTTTCTGGATCATCTTGAATCATCAGAATTGAGATTCTGTAGCAAAAGTTATGATTCGAATACTAAAATATATCCAGTCAGAATCTGAATCAAACTTGCTTGATCTTTGCTTCAACCGATCGATTCTGAGAGGATTCTTCTCAACCAGTTTTCAACCTCTTGATTTTTTCCTGATTTACTGAGTGTGAATTAACTCTGATTTAATTCAGAATTTTTGTGGGCTTTGGGCTCATTTTTCTTCATCTCCTTAAAGAATGGGCCTACAAATAAATTAAGCAATTAATTAGGACAATGCAGGCTTTTATTCTAAAATAAGTATGGAAATATGATATTAAATATGCAACATTAGAGACCAATCAGGAAGCAAGGACCGGGTTCTTCTCTTTCTTTTCATACCTTCCTTGAGGTCTCCCTCTTCGGAAGTTGCTTTGCCTCCCCTTCTTGTAGAACATCTTGCCCACCTTCCGGATGAGCATGGCGAAGTCCTCATCGCAATCCTCCGATGAGTCATCCTCTTCAAGAATGGTTGGAGTGGCTTTGAAGGCGAGCGCTTTCTTCTTGGGCGCCTCCCTCTCTTCTCTAACCTTCATTTCCATCTCATGTGTTTGAGATTTCCAATGAAGCCGGAGAAGTCCATCTCCTCCCGATCGTTGAGCTCCTTGAGGGTAGTAGCCTTCACTTCCCATGCCTTGGGAAGAGCTCTAATGACCTTCCTTATCTTTTGGTCATTATCGATTGCGTCACCTAGAGAAGATAAAGCATTAGTAATCTTGGTGAAACGCGTGAGCATGTCATCAATGCTCTCATTATCAAACATATAAAAGTTCTCATATTGAGAACGCAAAGAGTCAATCTTAGATCTTTTGACTTGTGACGTTCCTTCATGAGTCACAATAAGAATATTCCAAACTTCAAATGCGGATTTGCAATTTATGATGCGTGATAGGTCATCCTCATTTAAGGCTTGGGTCAAGGCATATTGGGCTCTAGCATTAACTTCATAATCCTTGGAGGTGTCCTCGGACCATGAGCTCTCATCAGTGAGGGGTTCAATAAATTCTTTTGTAATAGACCTAGCAACCCTAACTCCTAGGGACTTAAGGAAGAGGTTCATCTTGACCTTCCATATGAGAAAGTTCAAGCCATCAAACTTTGGTGGGGACTTGATGCTAGAAAAGTCAAGTGATGCCATGGGAAATGAGTAAAATGCACAATATATGAAGAATGCAACAAATAATATAGCCAATGACAAGGATCTCCCTAAGGTGGTTAAACCAAATTGTAGGGTTAGGCTCTGATACCAATTGAAATCACCTAGAGGGGGGTGAATAGGTGATGGCTATATGAAATATGGCAATAATGCGGAATTAAAAATTCTACTAACAAATTGCTCAAATTAAAAGACTAGCAATAAACACAATAAGTAGTGCAAGAAATAAAGGAGTTTGAGTTTAGAGAAAATTCGAGTAAACGCAAACAAAAGTATATGTTTCCGAGGTTCGAGCCACGCTCTACGTCCCCGCCTTCACACTTAAAGGATTTCCACTATTGTTGATCCCACCGGATCGCCAATACAAGGACACACTTGTCCTATCTCTCGTGATGCCGCAACACCACCCGGAGCACACTAGCTCGCCTTGAGGCCGATGCCTCTACAACTTCACACAAGAAGAAAATGATCACACTTGATCGAAAATCGCTCACTTAGCACAATCCTATAACCAATATGTAGATGTAGAATTTGGGATTGTGTAGTGCAAATATCTAGAGTGAAGTAGAGGTAAAGGCTTCAAAAGGGTGTATAGAAATTTTGGCTTTGAAAATCTTTTCTCAAATGAAAGGCTTGAAAAACTTATGAAAGTCTCTTGTCAAATCTTGTCAAAATTGTTGTCCCATCAAGTTGAAATGACCTCCTATATATAGGAGATGAGAAACAGGGCAAAAAGGCTGGAGAGATTCGTTGGGGTGAGTTCCCAACAAAATCTGTCAGAAAATAGAGCTGTTGGAGTCTGTCAGAATTTCTGACAGCTGCCGGTCGACCGGGCCGGTCGACCGCCAACGGTCATATTTCTGACCGTTGGGGGACAACGGTCGACCGCCCGGTCGACCCGAACAAACAGAGAGCACTGTAAGTGCCCCGGTCGACCCGAGCGGTCGGCTGACGTACACACATGCACAGCGTGCACGTGGTCGACCCGGACGGTCGACCGGCTCCTGTCAGTTCTGAAAAATCAGACACTGCAGAAACCAGAACTTGGTTTTTGGTTTTGGTCTTTTGGGTTAAGGTTTTGGACCTTATAAAAATAGGAGTATGATCATAAGTCACTACTCTAACATGTTAAAACATTTTGATAAAGATCCTCTTTGATAAAAACTTATTTTTCCAAAAAATCGGTTTTTCCAAAACTTAAAGTTTCTAAAACAATTTTCCAAAATATGTTAACTCTAAAACTAAATTGGAAATAGAAATTGTTTTTGAACCATGAATCAAACTAAAGTGTGTGTGTGAGTGACAATCCCATAACTCTACTTCTGACATCTAGGTTTTGACAAAAAGTTTAAAAGAAAAAGTAAAAATACAAATCTTGGACTTTTTCATTGTCTTGATCTTGACTTGGTCTTTTCTTCATGTCTTGATCCCGAAGCTTCCTAATGTGCTTAGCTTGGGAATGCACATCTTTAGCGGCGTCCAAACTTGTGAGTCTTGATAGTGGAGCCGTCAAATCAACCTGTTTATCCTGAAATACTTTTAAACAAAATTGTTAAATACATAACTAAATATGGTTTGTTATCATCAAAATATCCAACAAGATATAGGGCTAATGGCCTTTGGGCCAACAGTTTGCCCTTTTATTCGTAGTGTAGATCGAGAATGGGGAAGATCCTATACGCCATGCTTGATTGCCTTCAAAGATAAGGTAAGTCGTCGCAACGGATCCAAGGTATATGAGCACTGAAGATGTAAGTAATTTTAAGGTTGTCTTTCTTTTCTTTTATTCTTTAGTTTCAATATCACAATCTCCAACCATTTTTATCACCCTATTCAATTTCTTTGTATATAATGCATTTTTCATTTTCCCACCTTCTCAATCTTCCACTTTCTCCCTAACTCACTTTAACCTAATTTTTCTCTTTTTCTTTAAAAAACTAAAGAAGAACTTTAACCATACTTTGTATCTTAAAAGAAGACTTACTAAAAAAGCTTCCATCGCTAGTCCCTCCTTGTGGATCACGACCCGCATAGCTACTTGTTATTGCGGTAGAATTGAGTAATTTGCACTCTTTAATCTTAAAAGTTCTGAAATTCTGTATTTTGTGTGCAGGTTCCAAGCTCAATCAATTTTTGGCGCCGTCGCCGGGGAGGGACGGTAAGTAATTCTCTTTAAAGTTTACATTTTAACTTTCTTCTTTGTTTTTTGTACAAATTTAACAATAAGGAATTCTTGCTGCAATGGACACATAAGTGGCCTTGGACTCTGCTCAAGAAAGCAGAGCCAAGAAGCCCTCAGATTTGCTACAATTCTATGGCAAACTGAGTAAACTACTAACCTGTATTTTCTGCAGGTTGGCTGAATTGCATAGTTTAAATATCTATAGCATTTATTTCCTTGTTTGTCTCACTGTATTTACTTTCTAACCTCAACAGTAAAATGATGATTGTAAATGCTAAAAAATGATTTAGACTTTGCATTTAGGCACGTGTCTATTTCATTACATTTTCTATTTACTGTTGAAGAGTGCTGGAGCAAAAGTACGTGTGCATAGCATCTAGTACAAGAACACTTTTGGATTATTTACATTGCTTAAGTGTTGCTTTTCTTGTACACTGCACTAAATTGATCTAAGGGCTTGTCCTATAAACAAGATAAGGTGGGGAAGTCATTACCCTCCCTTAGCCCACAAACAATCTCCTCACTCACTAACCCAAACCTAACTAAAACTGAGTAGACGTTGGCCCAAGGGACATCTCGGGCTCAATTAGGAGATTATCCTAAGGGGGAAGGTGTTTGAATTTGACTCCTGCCAAATCAGTGTCTAAGGAAAGGGATTGAGGGCCAAAAGCCCGAAGGTTGGTGGTTACTTAATTAAGGAACATCTTTGACGGTAACCTCCCACCAATCTTGTTCTGACCTGGCTGATTAGCTTGTGATCAAAGTCTGCATTATACCTCCTATGGACAATCTAACCAGTTAGGAGTCATCTTGGTCAAAGGTCTACCCTAACTTAGGTTAGAATTTTTTTCTTTTTTTGCTTATTTTTTGTTTTTTTTTCTTTATTTGTGTTTTATTGTGTGATATGGCTTATAACAACAATTTTTCCAATTTTAATGGTAATCCATATTACACACCAACCTCTTTTTCGGATATTACCAACCCGGCATATCATAACTTTAACCAATCTAGTGTGCCGGATTGGTCTTATCCGAATTAATATAACCCATGCCCCCAATCTTATAACTATAATTTCTAGAATAATTTCAACTCTTCACAGAGTCAGTGGGGATTCACCTCCCCCGAGTCCAATTTTCAACCAACTTGTCCTCCTTATCCACCTTGTCCACAATATTTTCAAGATTCATACTCAGTTCCACCAGTCCAAAATAGAAAACCATCAATTTTGAAAACGAGTATGCGTGAGTCCAAACAACAATCACAAAATCTGATGGACTCACAATTTTACCACCAATTCCAAAACAAAACTTCATCTTTTCAAGACCAATCGTAACAAAACGATGAACCTATCAACTATGAAAAGATGCTTGAAGCCATGACTCAGGCTCAAAACGCTCGTAATCATGACATAGATATGACGGTCCAAACTCTACGTTCTCACCGTTTGGCCAGTTCTGATGTCGTTAACCATTCTGTTAGAGCTGAAGAGTCATGTTGTTTTGGAAAACAAGGTTCCATTTCTGAACAATCATTTGAACTTGTCCAAACTCCAAATTTTGAAAATGACATTAACAGTTTGGCAAGTTATCCCTTTCCTGAAATTGAACTTGAGAATGAATATGATCATGAACCTCAACTTAGTGATTCAATTCTACTTCCTAATTCAATTATGACTCCGGTGTCTTCACCTGATTTCAATATTTTTCCCGAGTCAACATTGGATCCTGTGCCAATTCATAATGAAATTGAATCGCCCATATTTGATGATCATTTTATTAAACTTGACCAATTTTATACTTTTGAAAGTCCCATTAACAAATTGGCAAGTTCTCATTTTTATGAAATTGAACTCAATGAGAAATGTGACCTAGATTCTCAAATTTGTGATCCAGTTCAAATTCCCGAATCAATATTGACTCCTGTTTTGTTACCCTATTTGAGTAATATTTTAGAGTCAGTTTTGATTCCTACACCTGTCATTCTTGAACTTGAATCACCAATATTAAGTCACATTCCATTGTGGGAAAATGAATGTGGACTTGAGTTTCAACTTCTTGATTTGGACCCACTTCCTGAACCAATCTCGAGTCCTGAACCTTTACTTGACTTAAGTCACTTTCCTGAGTCGGTATTAGTTCCCACACTTCCTAAGTCCAAGTCAATCATTCTATCTTTCCACACTCCATTTTGAGACAAGGCGGTTGACAAAATTGATTCTAAAATTAATTATGAAATTTGGAAATTAGATGGGGTAAAATATTTAATAAAAATCATTCATGTATATATCATTTTAGTGGGTTATATTAGAGAAATTTCTTGTGGGTTCCTCCGAACTCCACGAAAAGTCGATTGGGCCGCATTTCGTGGACCCATCAGACCACCACTAGAACCACCACCTTAAGGTAGTATTGTCCCTCCCTGTCTTCTTTTTCATGCATCTATGCATAATTCATACATTGAGGACAATGCATGAGATAGGTGTGGGGGAGGGTTCTAACATAACTTAGGTTTTCTTTTTATTAAAAAAAATTTAACATTTTCTTTACTTTTAAAAACTTTTTGATAATAGAAACAATATTTTGACATTTTTTTGTAAGAAATTGAGTCAATTTTAAGGAATAAGAAAATCAAAATTAGTATTTCTTAAACTTGGTCAAAATAAGATTATTTGTTTGATTTTTAGAGTTAGGAAAATAATTTGTCAAAGTAATTTAGTCTTGATCTTTACCTTAATGAAATATGCACACTTCATACATTTACACACATAGGGCTCAAAAACAAAGATTCTTATGCCTTATAAAATATATATATATATATATATATATATATATATATATATATATATATATATATATATATATATATATATATATATATATATGAAAGATGAACAAATCTAATTATTGATTAGTTAGGTACTTTGGCCTAAGCAAGCCTTAGTATTTATGCAAAAGAAGATTAGATAAGTTTGAGAAATATATATATATATATAAATCCTCTGATTAAGCTGGGTATTTGTGCCTAATAAAGCATAAGTATTCACGCCTAAAAGTGGTTCATATAATAAAATCCTTAGTTTTGTGGCCTTGTTTGCTCGAGTCCTTAAGTCCTTGGGGTGTTTTCTCACCCGGTGCCGTAAGACCGTTTGGTTTGGGGTCATCGATTAAAGGCTCGTTACATGGGCAGATTAGACAGCCTAATAGAACTAAGAAATAATACCACCAAAAATATATATATATAAATAAATAAGGCATAAGAGTTAGAGTTAAAGAACCCTTAGTCAAAATTTTCACGGTCACAAGGTACATATGACTTAGGGTAAAGTAATAGACTAGATGATAAGTACAATTTGACTCCTTACTTTGATTGATAACAAATTTTTGAATAGAGACTAAGTTTAGGAATGAAAAATTCAGTTTTCCTATAACTTATAGATTATTTAAATCTTACAATTATATTTCAAATATTTTCTCTTTCAAAATGCTTTTCGAAAATACTAACTCTTTGTTTCTCTTTCTTTTTGGATTTTGTGGGTGTAATCCACTGAAAACCCTCACGAGACAAAACTCGCCCTCTAGGGGTAACGTAGAGGTTTAACGGCTTGTTGCACAAGCTCAGTGCAATCGCGTGACCTGCGAAAGTGGTCTAATAATCTTTGGTTTAGTTTTGTTGTTTTGCTCGAGGACGAGCAAAAGATAGGTGTGGGGGTGTGATCGTACACATATTTTGCATTCTTTTCATTACACTCCTACATTTATCATGTAATAAATCTGCTAATTTCTTTGTCTTAAATATCTATTTTATAGAAGATAATAATGAAGAGAAAGAGGATTAAACCAAATAAATACCAGTTAAAATTAGATTTAACTGGATCTATTTGGTTAGCTGAGGATGATCCCAGATCTAGTTAGAACAAATCAAGAATTGGGGCAAATGTTCAGCTGAAGATCAGAGCAAATCAGAAAGATAACATCAAATGAAAACCAGTAAAAATTCAGATTTCTATAAATCCATTTTGGTTAGCTAAAGATCAATCGAGGATAATATCAAATACAGAGAGATAAATGGATAAAGAGAAGATCAACGGATGAGATGAAGCAAGTTTGACTCAGATTCTGACTGGATACATTTCAGTATTTGAATCATAACTTTCTCTACCGAATCGCAAATCTGATGATTCAAATGTTCCAGAAAGAGGACTTAAAGAGATACAACTCTTATGTTGATCACTGTTTCTAATTCTGTCATTTGATAAGTGAAATTCAGTAGTCAACACGCCAACAAACTACAGATCAGAACTGAATATCCACATCAAATCAAGTTTGGAGATAAGGAAGGATTCAAATTCAGAAATAGCCAGCTTTCCCTATCTTCATACTCCTCTAACCTCTACATTTCTTTTATAAATACCTGCAATCTCAAAGGCAAGGAGAAAGGACCAAGCAGAGAATAGAACTTAGGCTAATTTGTAGTTTGTAACTTAGGTTTTTATTTTCTTTCATGTAATTTTTGTTTTATTTATGTAACTGAGAGGAGAGGATACATTCATGGAGGAATGAGAGCAAGCTTGTACTGAAGGTGACACCAGTGTAAGTGATCTTTTCTTTCATTGTTATTTGAATCGAATCGAGATTTCCTTTTCTTTTCTACTCTTGTTTTTGTTCACTTTCCTCTTTTGTGTTTGTGGATCCAAATGAAACCGTTAGCCTCGAAGTTACCTTCTCCTTGCAAGTGCCGTTAATGGCTTTTGGTGATGGACATCCATTTCTATGGTAGTATAGCTCGCCCCTTCATTTCATAGTGTAAATCGGGAATGGGGAAGATCTCATCTGTCATGCTTTGCTTGCCTTCAAAGAAAGGTACATCGTCGATACGGGTGAAAGGTAAACAAGCGTCGAAGAGATAGGTATGTTTTTTAGGTTTTAGTTTTTCTTTCTTTTCTTGTAACTTTCAGTGTAGATCACCAACATCATAATCACTCAAATCTCTTTTTTTTTCCATTTCTTTGTACATATCCAATTCTGGTTTCTCCATCTTTCCAATCTCTCACTTTCCGCCTAACTTCATTGTAATTTATTTTTCTTTTCTTTTTAAGAAACTAAAGAAGAACTTTAACCATTAATGGTAGCATAAAAGTGAACTTGCTAGAAAAGCTTCCATCGCTAGTCTCTCCTTGTGGATCACGACCTGCATAGCCACTTACTATTGCGGTAGAATTGAGTAACTTGCACTCTTTAATCTTAAAATCTGAAATGCTATATTTTGTGTGCAGGTAAAAACTTAATCAATACCCATACTCTCGAACTTCATAGAGTTGGCCAAAGAGATCATATAATAGCTTCATTTAGAACCAGCCGCTACCTCTCTAGTCTATCATATCTTAAGTTGGTATAAAGGTTATAAAAAACAAAACAGTGAAAAGATGGAAGGAATTAGGAATCAAAGGAAGGATGATCAAGAAAGAATAGATAATTCTTTACGTGTAGTTGGACTGTATAACTAGGACTCATGCATTCTAGTTGCAAATTTCTTTACCATTAATTTGCATCTGGACATACTGAGAATGTGAGAGCCTAGGCTCCGATACCATCCTATATCGCCCCGATCCTGCGGGTACGGAGACGTTACTGCGATGTATATACGCAGGTCAGAAATACCCTCTCGTATATACGCTATCATCAGTACAAGCAAGAATCAGAGTACGAAAGCACGTGATTCATTATACATTCGAACATATAAGTATAATTACAAAGTTATCACTAGATGTGACACAATATTACATGAAAATTACATCACTGATAGGCGCAATTGCGAGAATACAAGGAGATATACAAGTATGTGAAATCACCTAGAGGGGGGGTGAATAGGTGATGATGCTAATCAATGGAACTAAATGCGGAATTAAAAATCTAGATGCAATGAGCACTCAAGTGTGATCCACTAGTGATGCACACACAACCAAGCCAAGCAAATATGATGAACAATATGGAATGTAAATGCAAGGCACAAAGTAAATAGAGATAGAGATAGAGAGAGCCAATCGATCAAACGCAAACACCAAGGTATGTTCTCGAGGTTCGAGCACCAGCTCTACATCCCCGCCATCCCCAGATGGATTCTAACACTCTCACTATCACAAAGAAAGTTACAAGAACCACAACCTCCTCTTGAGGCAAAAGCACAAAGCCACACAAAGTAAAGGAATACAACTTAGTGGTATACAACAACAACCACAAAACAATTTCTTGCTACTTGGTGGTTTAAGGCAACAACCACAAACAATCTCCTTTTTCTCACACAAAGCCTATAGACAATATAGTAGATTGTAGCTCAAGTGTGGAGAAAACCAAGGGATTTGAAACCAGCAACACAAAGAAAAATCTTTGGGAAATAGATGAAATCAAGATATAGAGATTCAATTCAAAAGCTTTTCCCAAAATCCCTTTTCTTTGGTTTTTCAAACCCTAATCAAAAACACAAGAAATAGTTTACTTTGAATCCAAAAACCAATTTTGATTGCAACAAAAACTCCAGAGAGATATAGAATTTAAGCCCAAAAATCTTGAAGAGAAATAAAGCTCTTTTGGAATTTTTCAAACAAACAATATTTTTCTCTTAATAAAACTTATTTTGAATCTCTTCCCAATCACTCCTATTTATAGGAGAGGAGTAGGTTAAGAGATAATAAACACTTAAGGTTAATTAAGTAATATTAGATTTGAAATAAAACCCAATTTCAAATTTTAAACACAAAAGACAAAATAAATCAGCATTAAAAAATCTGCCCGTTACTGTTCAAACGGCTCGATCGGTCGACCGGCCGGTCGACCGGTAGTTCAAAAAATCTGACGTTATGAGCTATCGGTCGACCGATCCGGTCGACTGATAAAAACAGTGAGCAAAACAAAGCTATCGGTCGACCGCTCCGGTCGACTGATGCCTGACTGAGACTCAAAATAATATTTCGGTCGACTGTCGGTAGACAGCCGGTCGACCGACAGACATGCACACGGATACGTGCATTCTGCCAGGACTCCGGTCGACTGGTCCGGTCGACCGGACCAGCCTGACACAGACACGGTCGACTGTCGGTAGACAGCCGGTCGACCGGTTCTGGTCAGAAAACCAAGTAAACAATATTTTAATAAATCCCACAAAATCTCTAAAATTCCACAAAAATAGTTTTGTCATATTATATTGAAAGATGAACTAGTGTTAAAAATCCCAACACAAATTTCAAACATATTTGACTATTTTTGTGTCAAAGAAATTTTGCCAAAAACAAAACTCGTATTTTCTAAAACTTGGAATCTTAAATAGAAAATACGTTTTGTCTAAAACTCTTCCAAATACAAAATTATGATATTTAAACACTTTTGAAGCATGTTGTATATGAATAGAAATTCAATATACAAGAAACATATATATATATCATAATTTTTGTCATTAAGTCCAAAATAATGTTTTGATAAAAATACCAAAACATAAAACACATGAAATAGAATATCAAACTAAGTTTGTTTAAGCAATAGAAGCATGCATGTATATAGAACAAATCATATATACACTAAACCATGTAAACTTGTTTTGATATAAAATCTATTCATGAAAACCAAGATCGGTTAAACAAAAACCGAAAATATTCAAAACGTGAAACATGTGTGTTGTGAACTTGAGCTTATCATACTATACTAATCTTTACAATTAAGATCTAAACCCAAACTAAACTATGGATACCTAAGTCTTCTTGTAGAGCGCAATCTCCAAGTTGACTTGATCCACAAACTCTTTGAATCACCGAGCAATGCAATATATCATCTTTGATGCTTAGGCTCTTGAATCATCATGTGCAAGCTTCCAAATCATCTTGTTGAAGCTAAACACCAACTAATATCTTGATTAATGATCTGAAACTAAAACACAAGATTATTAGTACACATAACTACATGAGTTAGTCATCATCAAAACTAGAGTGGAAAGCCTTTGGGCCAACAGTATGAATAGTACAAAGGGCGCCCACGAGTTTACAGAAGAAAAACTCGAGAGACGCGCAGGGGGCTAGAAGAATAGGGCTCTGGACGGTCTGCCGGTGATCCACGCTACCGCTGTACCCTCTGGCCAGCAACTGGGAGAATCCACTAGCTCCAAACTCCGAAATCTAGACATGAGGATCCAGGGGAGTCAGAACTACCCGGCGAGTGGTGATGCTAATACCAAATGGCGTGCATAGATAAACCACACGTGTATCGATAAATCCGAATCATAAACATGCATTGAAAACTGTGTCGTGAGTATAAGCATACAGGAACAAGAGAGATATAGTAAGCAATATCTAGCAGAGAATACGCATGGTATAATAAGATAAGAGCATGTCACTGTTGGAATAGAATACGAGTGGTAAAGCAGGATATGAGCAGCTAATATAATAATAATCATAAAACTGGAAATCTGATGTAAAACCCGATGGAAGCAAACATGGCAAAGCATACAACAGGTACATAGTGCATCTTTTATATTATTATTCGTCCAACCCATATATCTAGGTATGTATCCTGGTGTACATCTCAACACACATACATCTATATATGAGCAAGTCGAGGTTGGTTCTTGAAAGCTGATGAAGAACTGATAGCTCATACTTATAGTAGTTCCCGTCCGCCCGGGACCCAGCCATTGGGGGTCTGAAATCCCCTAATACGCATCTTCTGGGGGCCTGAAATCTCCCTAACACTAATCGTCAGTTTAGTATTCCACTATTATAAGCAAGGCATCATACCAGCATCCATCACTTCCTCCCTTTTTCCCGTGTCCTTTTTATAGCTTATTAAATATAATTATCAGGTTACAAGAATGAGTAAGAACATAACTGGTCATAATAGGAGTACATAACAGGCATAACGAGAGTCATAACAAGCATAACGGGAGTTCATAACAAGAGATCAGGTGCTACATTCCCGTAATATGATAATCATGAGTAGATAGTTAATCTTAACAGGTATCAGGTTTTAACATGTCAATGACAAATGTTCAGGTAGGTAACAGGTGATAAGTCATGTCATAACAGGGGCAGGTGATATAACATGAGCAGGTGTCAAATAGTAGCATGTCGGGTGTCAGGTGATATCATATCAGTTGTAAAGTGATACAGACAAGTGTTAGGTATTAGCATGTAGATGACAAGTATTAAGTAATAGCATTTCAAGTGTTAACATAACAAGTATGTACATGGCAAGTGTTAAAATAATAGCTAAGCACAATCAAGCGGAGCTAAGCAAGCTGGAGGTATGGACAGCAAACAGTGTTTAACACTAGAGCGTCTGGCGAGGTTACCGAGAGGACTCGGTTTAAAGTGCGAGTAGAAAATCTGGCAGCATCTCTCGTAGATGAATCTAGTGGTAAAGCACTGAGCGCTAAGTATGCCTACCAGGCAGAGCTGAAAGACCTGACAGTCTGAGCGCACTTCTCTTTCGAGGTTGTGGGCGAAATCCCGGAGGCTAAAGTACGCTCGGGATCTAAGCGCACTCTCGGTAGCTACCACGAAACCCAAAGGGTACTCGCCTAGAACCATTGGTAGCCAGCTCAGGAGTGGGCAAAATCTCAGAGTCAGTACGAGAGTGTCTGCACGAGATGTTTGTACCACATGAGCATACGTACAAACGTGTTAATATCATACTACCGTGGAATGGAGAAGCCCGTGTTGGCCCAAAGGCCTTCCACTCTAGTTTTGATGATGATTAACTCATGTAGTTATGTGTACTAATAATCTTGTATTATTTAGTTTCAGATCATTAATCAAGTTATTAGTTGGTGAAAACTTCCACACATCTTTCACAAGTTGATTCAAGAGCCCGAGCGTCAAAGATCATATATAGCACTTGCTTGGTGGATCAAGGAGTTTTGGGATCGAGTCGGCTTGGAGATTGCGCTCTACAAGAAGACTTCGGTACCATAATTTAGTTTTGTGTTTAGATCCAAATTTGTAAAGATTAGAATAGTATGATAATGCTCAAGTTCACAACACACACGTTTCATATTTTGAATATTGGTTTTTGGTTTTTCGGTTTTAGGTTTAACCGATCTTGGTTTTCATGAATAGATAGATCAAAACAAGTCTACATGGTTTAATGTATATATGATTTGTCCTATATACATGCATTCTTTAATTTCCTAGACAAACTTAGTTTTGACTCCCTTATTCATGTGTTATATGTTTTGGTATTTTTGACAAAACATATTTTGGAATTAATGACAAAAACTATGATATATATTTGTTTCATGTATATTGGATTTCTATCCATATGCATCATGCTTCAAAGTGTTTAAATATCATGTTTTTGTATTTGGAAGAGTTTTGGACAAAACGTATTTTCTATTCAAAATCCAAGTTTTAGAAAATACAGTTTTTGGTTTTTGGTAAAAATGATAAGACACAAAAATAGTTCATATTGATTGATATTTGAGCTAAACTTCTACCACATGTTTATATATCAATGCAAAATAATAAAACTATTTTTGGTGATTTTTAGAAATGATAAAAGAATTTTTAAATATGTTTCTAACCCAGTTTTCTGTTTCGGGCTTCACCAGTCGACTAAGTCAACTGACCAAGTCGACTAGGATGAAGTCGGTCAACCGGGCCGGTCGACCGACGTGCACAGATCTGTGCACGTTTGGAGACACTGGGACGGTCGACCGGCCGGGTCGACCGGGACTGAGAGCAGAGCTCTCTGTTTGTTTGGGTCGACCGGGGCGGTCGACCGGCAGCTGCCAACGGGCAAAAATTGACCGTTGGACGGTCGACCGGACCGGTCGACCGGCAGTGTATTTCTGGCATTTCTGCTGCCAACGGCTATATTTTTCTGGGGTCTATAAATACCCCATTGGAAAGAGTTTTTCTCTAAGATTTTTTGTGCGAATTTTTCCCTACTCTCTGGTGTTTTCACAGCAATCAAAAGAAGTTTTTGGATTCAAATTGAACAATCTATTTGGTGTTTTTGCTAGGGTTTGGAATTTCAAAGAAAAGGGTTTCTGGGAAAAAGAGTTTTGATTCATCTTCTATATTTTGGTTTCAGTTTTTCCCAAGGATTTTCTTTGTGATTTTGATTTCCATCCCATTGGTTTTCTCCACACTTGAGCTCAAATCTACTATCTCTTCTATAGGATCTTTGTGTGAGAGAAAGAGATTGTTTGTGGTTGTTGTTTAGACCACCAAGTTAAAAAAACCCAATCTTTGTTTGGCTTTGTGCCTTGGGTTGTATCCCTCAAGTTGTGAGGTGATCCTTGTGTTTGCTTTGTGCTAATCCCTCGGGTTGTGAGGTGATTGTTTGTTGGATTGGAGCTTGCCTCAAGGAGGAGGTTGTTGTTGTAAAGAGAGGAGTTGGGTACTCCTTGTGAGAGTCCTAGGTGGACTAGCTAGTGGATTGAAAATCCTTCGTGTGTCGAAGGCGGGGTTGTAGAGCTGGGTGCTCGAACCTCGTAACATATCTTGTTGTTTGCGCTTGTTCCATTGACTCTCTCTATCTCTCTCTTTACTTTGTGCCTTGCAAATATTCATATTGTGCATTCATAATTGCTTGCTTGGCTTGGTTGTGTGTGCATCATTTGTTGATTGCACTTGAGTGTATTGCATTAAGTTTTTAAATTCCGCATTGAGTTCACTAGATTAGCATAATCACCTATTCACCCCCCCTTCTAGGTGATCTTTCAATTGGTATCAGAGCTAGCGCTCCTGATATTTAGGTTTAACCACCTAGGAGTGAGATCTTGGTTTGCTAATCTTCATTTGTATTGTTCATTTGCACTCATTTAGTTTGCACTCATGGATAGCCCTCCTATGTTTGACCATATTAGACTTGATGTTTGGAAGGCCAATATGAGTAGCCATTTGAAAAGACTAGGACATCTAGTTTATCAAGCCTCCACTATGGAATCATTCCCCAATAGTAGCAAGCATAAGAAGGCAAATGCATTAGCACTTAGAACACTTAGAGCATCTCTTAGTGAACATCTTTTACCGGTGTTTGATCGTTATGACTCGGCTTTTGCAGTTTGGAGCTTATTGACGTCTCCCGAGCTTCCAAGGATTATCAACAAGATGAGGAGATCTAAGAGAGAAAAGTCCGAAGAGCATTGCTTCATGGTCCAAGGGAAAAACTCCCTTGAGGTACAATCGGACACTCAATTAGATGATAGCTCTAGTTCCTATTGCCATGGTTGTTTTGAAGTTCAAACTTTAAATTTGGAACTTGCTCAAAAGCTTGAAAATTTTATGGAAAAACACAATCTTTTGAAAGAGGACAACCTTGTTTTGAAAAATGAATTAAAAGATTTGTGTTCTAATTTTGAATTAGTTTTGCAAGAAAAGGAAGAGATCACTAGTGAACGTGACTCACTAAGATCTCAACTAGACCTTGCCTTTAATGAGCTTGATATTTTGAAAAACAAAAATGATTGTAATGATGTTGTGAAAAACAATGAGGTTTTATCTTCTAAATTGGATTTTGTTTTAAAAGATAACCTTGTTTTGAAAAACAAAATTGATTCAATTACAAAAGAATTGGATTTGGTTTTAAAGAAAAATGAATCTTTGAAAATTGATATTGATTCTCATATGTGCCATGCTAGTATAGCTTCTTCTTCTTCTTGCACACCTATTGCATGCTCCACTTTATCTTCCACCATTGAAAATGATATAAATGTTTTGAAGATGAGTGTTGAATGCTTGGGCTCCACTTTGAGCCAATGCACATTGAATCATACACGTTTGGAAACCTTGGTTCGCAAGAAACAAGGTCCATCTTTGCATGCTCACCCTTCACGGCATACACATGCTTTCCACGGTTACAACCATAACATGTATGCTCATGTGTACACATGTACACATTGTGGTCGAAAAGGCCACCTTGCTAGATTTTGTTATGATCGTGTTATCATGAAAATTTAGCAACTAATTTTGTTTGGGTGAGAAAAGAAACTAACCCCTATGGACCCAAAAGAAAATGGGTACCAAAGACCACCTCTTTGCTTTTTGATGTAGGTGGGAGCTCTCGCATCACGTGAGAGTATTGGTGCCTTGAGGTGGATGCGTTCTAAGCTTAAAAGAGAACCATTTGAATGCTTCACTCTTAAGGAATTTGGTGGGAGAACCACCGTGGTTTGGAGAACTAGAGATGCACCTTCATGAGTTTTGGTATCATTCTCTAACTCCCATTTTTATTTGCATGCTTTTCTTGATCATCTATTTATAGCATGCCATGTTTTATTGTTCATTATATTTATGTCATGTTAATTAGATTAGTGTTATACATGATTAGTTGTTGAGACACCCATGTTTAGTATGGACCCATATTTTGTGTTCTCTTTATGCTTTAGCTATCATGTTAATCATAGATCTAATGCACATGTCTTTGTCATGCTAATCATATGGTTGACTATGACTTTTTGTTTTAATGATTCATGTTTTGATAAATAACTTGTGGTGATGTGTTGTATGATTTCTAATTTTGCCACATGATTTGATGTTTATAGGCTATTATGTATTTCTTGATTCTAATAGCATGTGGATTTTTTTCATGATCATTTTTATGTTTTTCATGATTGATTTGTATCCTGTTTTATGCTTAATGATTTGATTACTTGTTTAGATGTTAGTTTTCATTAAGACTAGAATTTATACTTGCACATGTAGTGGGACACAAATAAATCTTTATATATGTTTGGGCTTGATTGCTTATTTGAACCCATTAGATGTGCTAGTATAGCCTAGTTTTGATGATTCATGCATTTTAAACTTGTATTCCTATTTTTGGAGTTGTTTTATGTGTATGATTTTTCATTTCATGTATATGTTTATTTTGCCAAACCTTAAGATATACATGTATACCCTTTGAGTCATTTGCCTTTCATGCAAATCTATATATATGGACTCAATTGTGTTTAGGGATATGTATGTATACTTATTGTGTTGACAATTCATACATATACCTTGAAATGAAATTAGTTTTGGTGAAAATTTAGTTTTTCTTGATTTCGTGTTTATTTGTTTAACTTCATGTATATGTCCATCTTATCCAAACTATTGATTATACATGTACATCCTTGAGCCACGTGCCTTCATGCATATACTTTTGTGGACTCATTATGTTTATGATATGTATGTATACTTTAGTTTGTACATGACATACATATGCCTTGAAGTTCATATCGTTTGGATGAATTTCATGTTTGCTAAGTGATTTCACATTTATAATGAATTTCATGTATTTAAGATGATTTCAATTGGTGATTTCACTTCTTAGATGAATTTCATGTTTTCAAGGAATTTCATATGAGCTTAATTGAATATTTTCATGTTAATATGTGTCACATTTTACTTGTACACTCACTTTATTAGTTTTACTCATGATTTGTTTTCATGAGACTATGATATGAGCTTTATGGATTTTGAGTGTTTGGTGATAATGTGATTTACATGTGTTTCATGAAAAACATTTTGTTTGATTCCTTTCTTGAAGGATTTCGTACTAGTTTAAAAGTTTTTCCTATAACTAGTTCGTATTCTTCACTATGATAGAGATTTTCAAACATACTACATTTTCAAACCTATTTTTGAAAACCCCTACCATCTATGGGAGGATGGATGGGAGATCATGTTCATGCATGCTTTATAATGAAAATCATTTAAATCTTGAACCATGATTGGGAGATATAGTGATATGAGATATACATTTGATATTATTGTTATTTTAATTGGTATCATTGAATTCTTTCAATTGGTATCAATCTTGACATTTCTTGTATACTCATATGTGTTTGTATATATGTATGCTTTCCATTCCAAGAATATCAATTTCTATTGGTATCTATTCTTCATACATATATATGTTTTATTTGTGCTTATTATATCCCTATATCTTTAAGCACAAAATCTTGTTTATGCTAGTGCTTGAGTTTCTATTTTGTTTCAATTGATTACTTTTAAATTGGTATCAAGCCTATGCATCATTTTAGTTGGTATTTCATAAAGGGGGAGAAATTTTATTTTGTCTTTCAATTGGTGATTTCTCAATTGGTATTTGATTCCCACTCCCTTACTTTATGATTGAAAATTATTTACAATTGGTATCAAAATATTTGTGTTTTAGACATTCAAAATTTATTATGTTTATTTTCAATTGGCATCAAGATGTTTCATGTGTTTTTGCTTAAAATTGATATCAATATTTTTTCTTGTTTTGTTTGTTTCCTTTTAATTGGTATCAAGATGCTACTCTTTGACATATTTTCAATTGGTACCTTAATTGATTGTCACCCCTAATTGACTTTGTTTTTGTTTTAGACAAAAAGGTGGAAAAATATATTTTTATTGATTCATTGTTTCGAACAAAAAGGGGGAGAAATATTTAATAGACTTTTCAATTGATATTGGTTTTGCTTTTACCCCTTATTAAAGATTGATTCCTTGTATTAAAAAGAAAGAAGATTTTGTTTTGGTTTTTACCCCTTTGTTGATGATTGACAAAAAGGGGAGAAGAATTTGGGTTTATATATGCATGTTTTTGTTTTGCATATATTAAGTTTAATTTAGTTTAATTTTAATTGGTATCTAATGCATGTTTTGTAATTGGATGTTTTGTAATTGGTATCTCTAGAGTGTAATTGGTATCTAGAGCATGTTTTGTTTTAAGCATTTCATTGGAATTGGTATCTAGAGCATGTTTTGTTTTTGAACATTTCATTGGTATCTAGAACCCTTTATTGTTTATGCATAGATATGCATGTTTCATGTTTCATATTTAAGAGCCTTCATTGCATATTCATTATGTTTATTTGGTTATGCATGAGTTAAGGGGGAGCTTCTTTGAAGCTTAACTTTAATCCATGCATATATAACTCCATGAGTTTTGTCATCATCAAAAAGGGGGAGATTGTTGGCCCAAAGGCCTTCCACTCTAGTTTTGATGATGATTAACTCATGTAGTTATGTGTACTAATAATCTTGTGTTATTTAGTTTCAGATCATTAATCAAGTTATTAGTTGGTGAAAGCTTCCACACATCTTTCACAAGTTGATTCAAGAGCCCGAGCGTCAAAGATCATATATAGCACTTGCTCGGTGGATCAAGGAGTTTTGGGATCGAGTCGGCTTGGAGATTGCGCTCTACAAGAAGACTTCGGTACCATAGTTTAGTTTTGTGTTTAGATCCAAATTTGTAAAGATTAGAATAGTATGATAATGCTCAAGTTCACAACACACACGTTTCATGTTTTGAATATTGGTTTTTGGTTTTTCGGTTTTAGGTTTAACCGATCTTGGTTTTCATGAATAGATAGAACAAAACAAGTCTACATGGTTTAATGTATATATGATTTGTTCTATATACATGCATGCTTTAATTTCCTAGACAAACTTAGTTTTGACTCCCTTATTCATGTGTTATATGTTTTGGTATTTTTGACAAAACATATTTTGGAATTAATGACAAAAACTATGATATATATTTGTTTCATGTATATTGGATTTCTATCCATATGCATCATGCTTCAAAGTGTTTAAATATCATGTTTTTGTATTTGGAAGAGTTTTGGACGAAACGTATTTTCTATTCAAAATCCAAGTTTTAGAAAATACAGTTTTTGTTTTTGTTTTTGGTAAAAATGATAAGACACAAAAATAGTTCATATTGATTGATATTTGAGCTAAACATTTTACCACATGTTTATATATCAATGCAAAATGATAAAACTATTTTTGGTGATTTTTAGAAATGATAAAAGAATTTTTAAATATGTTTCTAACCCAGTTTTCTGTTCCGGGCTTCACCAGTCGACTAAGTCAACTGACCAAGTCGACTAGGATGAAGTCGGTCGACCGGGCCGGTCGACTGATGTGCACAGATCTGTGCACGTTTAGAGACACTGGGACGGTCGACCAGCCGGGTCGACCGGGACTGAGAGCAGAGCTCTCTGTTTGTTTGGGTCGACCGGGGCGGTCAACCGGCAGCTGCCAACGGGCAAAAATTGACCGTTGGACGGTCGACCGGACCGGTCGACTGGCAGTGTATTTCTGGCATTTCTGCTGCCAACGGCTATATTTTTCTGGGGTCTATAAATACCCCATTGGAAAGAGTTTTTCTCTAAGATTTTTTGTGCGAATTTTTCCCTACTCTCTGGTGTTTTCACAGCAATCAAAAGAAGTTTTTGGATTCAAATTGAACAATCTATTTGGTGTTTTTGCTAGGGTTTGGAATTTCAAAGAAAAGGGTTTCTGGGAAAAAGAGTTTTTATTCATCTTCTATATCTTGGTTTCAGTTTTTCCCAAGGATTTTCTTTGTGATTTTGATTTCCATCCCATTGGTTTTCTCCATACTTGAGCTCAAATCTACTATCTCTTCTATAGGATCTTTGTGTGAGAGAAAGAGATTGTTTGTGGTTGTTGTTTAGACCACCAAGTTAAAAAAACCCAATCTTTGTTTGGCTTTGTGCCTTGGGTTGTATCCCTCAAGTTGTGAGGTGATCCTTGTGTTTGCTTTGTGCTAATCCCTCGGGTTGTGAGGTGATTGTTTGTTGGATTGGAGCTTGCCTCAAGGAGGAGGTTGTTGTTGTAAAGAGAGGAGTTGGGTACTCCTTGTGAGAGTCCTAGGTGGACTAGCTAGTGGATTGGAAATCCTTCGTGTGTCGAAGGCGGGGATGTAGAGCTGGGTGCTCGAACCTCGTAACATATCTTGTTATTTGCGCTTGATCCATTGACTCTCTCTCTATCTCTCTCTTTACTTTGTGCCTTGCAAATATTCATATTGTGCATTCATAATTGCTTTGCTTGGTTGTGTGTGCATCATTTGTTGATTGCACTTGAGTGTATTGCATTAAGTTTCTAAATTTCGCATTGAGTTCACTAGATTAGCATAATCACCTATTCACCCCCCTTCTAGGTGATCTTTCAGCCCGGAGGCTGACAGGGCCCAGAGGCCAAGTAAAAAGCCCGAAAGCTGGCCCGGAGGACAAGTAGAAAGCCCAGAGGCTAACGACCATGAAGGGTCGGCCACGCATGGTATAAGCAGTAAGTAACATCATAGGCATGTTAAAGATACAAGAAATGAACAATCCTAGTACAACCATTCGTCATTGGCATATACAAGCACAATCACGGGCACTCGGCCACATACAAATACAGGGGCACAGCCCAATACAAAATACATGTAAATACATTATAAAACACACGTCGACCCGACGAAGTGGGGAAATCCCAATGGAGGCGAGGACACTCGCCTAAATCTCTGGGAAAGCCGAAAACTCTGAAATCCCCGGAACTCGCGCACGCACCAAAATATAATTTTATATATAGAGAAAGAGAGAAGAGAGGCAGAGAGAGAAGAGAGAGAAAGTCTAGAGAGAAAGAGGGAGTTAGAGAGAGAACTAGAGAGAGAAGATAAGAGAGAAAGAGGAGAGAGAGAAACAGAGAGAGAGCTGGAAGGAGGGAGAGAGATACGATAGAGAGAGAATGGCCAGAGAGAGGGAGAGAACAGCCAAAGAGAGAGGGAGGGAGATGAGAGAGAAAGAGAGAGAAGGGTGGGGGCTGTTGTCCCCCCACCTCTGGTCACGACCTGGCTATGCTAGGTCGTGGCCAGGCCAGCCCTGGCCATGCGGCCAGTGGTGCCACGGGGGGCAGCGCCAGAGGCGGCGGCGCCAGACAGAGGCGACCACGTCGGCCGCCCAAGGAGGGAAGAGGGAGAGTGAGGGAAAAAAGAGGAAAAGAAAAAGAAAAGAAAAAGAAAAAGGAAAGAAGAAGAAAAAGGAAAGAAAGGAGAAGAGGGGCTCACCGGAGTTGGGATGGGGCACCGGCGGTGGTGGTCGTGGCCGAATCTTGGGGGAGGAGAGAAACAGGTAGAGTGAGAGAGAGTGAAATTAGAAAGAGTTAGAGAGAGAAGGTAAAAGGGATAAGAAAGAAAGAGAGAGGAAGAAAAATATATGAGAGGGGGGAATTTGGGAGGAGAAGAAGGAGGAGATGGAGGAGCTGTGTGTTGGCCCGGAGGCCTTCCTCTCTAGTTTTGATGATGATTAACTCATGTAGTTATGTTTACTAATAATCTTGTGATTTTTAGTTTCAGATCATTTAGCAAGATATTAGTTGGTGATTAGCTTCAACAAGGAGTTTAGAAGCTTTTCATAGTGATTCCAGGGCCCAAGCATCAAGATGTTACATAGCCTTGCTCATGGATCACGGTTGGGATCGAGTCGGCTTGAAGATTGAAGATCGTCAAGAAGACTTAGGTATCCTAGTTTAGTTTAGTGTGTTTTAGATCCATTTGTAAAGCTTAATATAGTTGATATGCTCAAGTGCACAACACACATGTTTTATGTTTTGAAAATGGTTTTCATGAATAGATTATCAAAACAAGTTTAAATTGTTTATATGTATAGTAAATGCATTCTTTCTATACATGCTTGCTTAAACTTCTTAGACAAACTTATTTTGACTTTCCTATTCATGTATTGAAAAATCCAAGTTCGATAAAATACATGTTTTGGTTTTTGGTAAAAATGATTAGACACAAAAATAGTTCATATTGATTGATATTTGAGCTAAACTTTTTATCACAAGTTTTTATATCAATGCAAAATGATAAAACTATTTTTGGGTATTTTTACAAGACTTAAAAGATTTTTAGAAATATGTTTAACATATTTTTCTGACCCAGTTTCTGACCCAGAACTGGCTGACAGGCCAGGTCGGTCGCCCGCTCGGTCGACCGCACCAAGGGTCGGTCGACCTTGCGGTCGACCGACGTGCACAGAGCTGTGCACGTCTGGCAGCACAGTGGGCCGGCCGGCCGACCGGTCGACCGGACCAGAGAGCTTTGCTCTCTGTTTCTGGGCGGTCGGCCGGACGGTCGGCCGGAAGCCCCAACGGTCATAAATATGACCGTTGGCGGTCGACCGGAACGGTCGACCGCTAGCCTGTCAGGCTGCCAGATCAGCCTAACGGCTAGTTTTCTGTTTGGCCTATATAAACCCCATTTCTTTAGGATTTTGGCCAAGGTTTTTACAAGAGAAAAATTCATGTTTCCCTAGTGTTAAAAACAAGTTTTCAAAAGTGTTTTTGGGCTTTAAACTTCCAATCTTATTTGTTTTAGGTTTTTGGAAAAATCAAAGAAAATAGTATTTTGGGAGATTTGTGTTTGTTCTTCATTTCCATTATCTTCAAGAGTTTTCCCAAGATTATTTCTTTGAGTCCTTGTTTTCCAAACACCTAGTTTTTCACACTTGAGCTATATCTTATATCCTAATCTATTAGGATCTTTGTTTTGTTGAAAAGAGATTGTTTGAGGTTGTTGTAGCCTCCTAGTTGTAAACACCCTTGCTTTTGTTGTATTCCTCTTTGGTAGAGGTTGATCGGGTGATTGGTTTGCTCCCTCTTTGGTAGAGGTTGAGGATTGTGGTTTGCTCCCTCTTGTGTGAGGTGGAGCTTGGTGGTTGTAACCCTCTTCGGTAGAGGTGTTGTGGTTGTTTGGCTAAGGGCCTACCCCTCGGTTGTGAGGTGGTATTTGAGAGAGGAGTTCGGTACTCCTATTGTTGTAACAAATCCTCCTCGGTGGAGGCTCCCTCGGTGGGAGATAGTGGATTGGAAATCCTTCACGGTGGTGAAGGCGGGGATGTAGAGCTAGGGGCTCGAACCTCGAAATATATCTTGTTGTTAGCTTTTGATCCATTGTCTCTCTAACCCTCTCTCTCTTTTAATTGTGCAAAGCATCATTCTTCATATCATTCATATTGCTTGTGTTGCCTTGCATCTTTCATATTGTTATATATCCATTATTTGCTTGGCTTGCTTGTGTGTGCGCCTCACTTATACTTAACCACAAGAGCTTCACATAGCACCTCAACCCTTATCTAGGGGAATCAAGAGGAGTTAGTCCAGAGCCCTTCACGGGGAATTCGGCTACACTTGTTGGTTGTATTAAGTGTGTTGCATATTAGTTTTTAAATTCCGCATTTAGTTTCTAGATTAGCATTTACACCTATTCACCCCCCCCTCTAGGTGTTTTTCAATTGGTATCAGAGCCTACGCTCCTGATATTTAGGTTTAACCACCTAGGAGTGAGATCCTTGGTTGCTAGTCTATCATTTGCATTTGTTTGTTTGCACACATATAGTTTGGACCCATGGACTTCATGACCCCACCTATGTTTGACCCTTCCAACATTCTTATTTGGAAGACTAAGATGTCCATTTACCTACAAGCCCTAGGATATAAGGTTCACCTTGCCATTACCAAGGAATCCTACCTTAGTAATAGCAAGCATATAGAGGCCAATGCACTAGCCCTTGAAGCTATTAGAAGCACGCTACCTAAAGATTATCTTATGCATGTTTCTAACCTTGATTCCGCCTTTGCAGTGTGGAACAAGTTGACAACCACCTCCAAGCTTCAATGCCAATCCAACCGGAGGAGTCTAGTGGAGAATCCGACTCACAATGCCTCATGGTCCAAGGGAATGACTCCCTTGAGGTACAATCGGAAACTCAACTAGATAGTTTTGATTCTAGTTCTTCATGTGATGAAAATATTGATCCTCATGCTTTAAATGAAGAACTATCTATTGTATGTGAAAAATTAATAGAAAAATATAATGTTTTGAAAAATAAAAGTCTAGGAATTGTTAATGAAAATAAAAGTTTACATTCTAGACTTAACAATGTTTTGCAAGAGAAGGTTAAGGTCTATAATGAAAGGGATTCATTGAGATCTCAACTAGACCTTGCTCTAAAAGAAAATAAATTTTTAAAATCTAAAAATGATTGTGATGATGTTTTGAAGAAAAATGAAAACTTGTCTTCAAAAATTGATTTTGTCTTAAAAGAGAATGTTGCTTTGAAAAACAAAATAATTTCTATTTCTAATGATTTAAATGTTTGTTTAAAGAAAAATGAAGTTTTGCAAAATAAGATTGATGCACATGTTTGCCATGCTAGGGTAGTATCACACACTTCACCTATTGCATGTTCCACTTCTTCTTTGATTGAAAATGATATAAATTTAATTAAGAAGAAAATGGATTGTTTGGGCTCCACTATGAGCCAATGTGCCATGAACCATACACGTTTGGAAACTTTGTTTCGAAAGAAACAAGTTCCATCTATTCATGCACACCCCCCACGGCATACACATGCTCCTCACGGATACCATCACACCATGTATGCTCATGTGTACACTTGTACACATTGTGGACGTAAGGGCCACCTTGCTAAATTTTGTTATGATCGTATACATGTTTCTAATTTAGCAAATAATTTTGTTTGGGTTAGAGAAGGTACTAACTCCCATGGACCCAATAAGATATGGGTACCAAAGACCACCCCTCTTATTTATGATGTAGGTGTGGGCTCTCACATGACGTGAGAGTTGCCGTACCTTGAAGTGGATGCGTTCCGAGCTTCATGGAAATCATTTGGATGCATCACTTTCAAGGGACGTTTGGTGGAGAGGACCACCATGTTTTGGAGTCATGGAGAGTTGCCTTATAGGTTTTGGTAACGGTCTCTAACTCCTTATTTATGTTTACATGCTTTTCATTTCACTGTTTATAGCATGTTTTTATTGTTTAGTGATTATCATGTAAATACCATGTTTATTAGACCCTTGACATGCATGTATAGCATTTTGAGACACCCATGTTTAATATGGACCATTATTTTAGTGTTCTCACCTTTGTTTAGCTATCATGTTTATCATAGCTCTAATAACATGTGAATTTACATAGTAATCATGTTTAGCTTTATCATGATGATTTTTATCTTGTTTTGATGCTTCATGATTTGAATATTTGTTTAAATGTTAGTTTTTATTAAGACTAGGAGTTATACTTGTACATATAGTGGGTCACAAATAAATCTATATATGTTTGTGCTTTAATGCCTATTTGAACCCATTAGATGTGCTAGTATAGTCTAGTTTTGATGATTCATACATTCTAAATTTGTATTCCTATTTTTGAATTTGTTTTATGTTTATGAGTTTTTCATTTCATGTATATGTTTATTTTTGCCAAACTTAAGATATACACGTATACCTCTTGAGTCATTTGCCTTTCATGCAAATCTATATATATGGACTCAAATTATGTTTAGGGTATGTATGTATACTTCTTGTGTTGACAAATCATACATATACCTTGAAATGACATTTGTTTTAATGAAAACTTAGCTTTTCATTCGTGTTTTCATGTTTAACTTCATGTATATGTCCATTTTATCCAAACTATTCTTATACATATACATCTTTTTGAGCCACGTGCCTTCATGCATATATCTTTGTGGACTCGTTGTATTTCGGATATGTATGTATACTTTAGTTTGTATTAGACATACAAATACCTTGAAGATTAATTAGTTTTAATGATTTTCATGTTTTAAGGAATATTGAGCTTAAATGTCATTTTCATGATTATGATCTTCACATTTTATTTGTACACTCACATTTATTGTTTACTCATGTTTTGTTTTCATGAATCATATTTATGCTTCATTGGATTAGAGTGTTACTATCATGTGGATTTCATGTTTTATGAAAAACTATTTTGTTTTATTCCTTACTTGAAAGATTTCGTACTAGTTAACAAGCTTTTTCATTTTTGACTAGTTCGTATTCTTCATTGTGATATGAGGTATACACTTGCTATGATTGTTGTTTCAATTGGTATCATTGACTCTTTCAATTGGTATCAATATTAACCCCTTTGTATACTCATGTATTGTTTTATGTAAGTGAATTGAAAGCATACATTCATATAACATATGATATTGTTTTTCAAATCCAATAGTATCAATTTCGATTGATATCTAACTTTTCATACATATATATGTTTTATTTGTACTTATTATATCCCTATATCTTGAGCACAAATTTTGTTTATGCTAAGCTTGAGCTTCAACTTTGTTTCAATTGATTCAATTTTCAATTGGTTTCTTAAACAAGCTTATGCATGTGTTTTGTTGGTATTTCATAAAGGGGGAGAAAATTCGATTTTCATATTTCAATTGGTATTTGGATTTCCACTCCTTTGCTTTATGACAGAAAATAGTCATTTCATTTGATATCATATACTTAAAAATAAAAATACGCTATTTTGATATCAAGATGTTTATTTGAATGTTTTTAAATTGGTATCTCAAAATTTTGTTTTTAAAAAAAATAAATACAAAAGTTTTGATTTGTATTGACTATATGCAAGGAGAGCTTAACATCTCTTCTACATATAGATTCATGATGAGTGTATCTTGTATTGAAGAGCTTGACATCTCTTTTTTATGTGGTACACGTGTGTAGGGGGAGCTTCACATCTCCTCTTATGCATTGCATATTTTACATTATGTGAATTAGGGCTTGTCATCCCTCTTTCATGTAATGTATATATGTAGGGAAGTTACTTCACCGTCTTCCTCTTCATGAATGTATATCGCATATACCATTTATTGATTGTTTTTATGTTCACTTTCAATTGGTATCAAGATGCTATCTTTAACATAATTTCAATTGGTACCTTAATTGATTGTCACCCCTATTTGGTTTTGTTTTTGTTTTAGACAAAAAGGGGGAGAAAAATTTATTGATGATTGTTTCTTTGTATTAAAAGGGAAAAGATTTTGTTTTGTTTTGGTTTTTACCCCTTTGTTGATGATTGACAAAAAGGGGAGAAAGATTTTGAGTTTTATATATGCATATTTATGTATTGCATATATTAAGTTTAATTTAGTTTAATTTTAATTGGTATCTAGAGCATGTTTTTGTTTTTGAACATTTCATTGGTATCTAGAGCCCTTTTTATTTGTTTATGCATATCTATGCATTCATGTTTAAGAGCCTTCATTGCATATTCATTATGTTTATTTGTTTATGCATGAGTTAAGGGGGAGCTTCTTTGAAGCTTAACTTTAATCCATGCATATATAACTCCATGAGTTTTGTCAACATCAAAAAGGGGGAGATTGTTGGCCCGGAGGCCTTCCTCTTTAGTTTTGATGATGATTAACTCATATAGTTATGTTTACTAATAATCTTGTGATTTTTAGTTTCAGATCATTTAGCAAGATATTAGTTGGTGATTAGCTTCAACAAGGAGTTTAGAAGCTTTTCATAGTGATTCCAGGGCCCAAGCATCAAGATGTTACATAGCCTTGCTCGTGGATCACGGTTGGGATCGGGTCGGCTTGAAGATTGAAGATCGTCAAGAAGACTTAGGTATCCTAGTTTAGATTATGTGTTTTAGATCCATTTGTAAAGCTTAGTATAGTTGATATGCTCAAGTGCACAACACACATGATTTATGTTTTAAAAATGGTTTTCATGAATAGATTGATCAAAACAAGTTTAAATTGTTTATATGTATAGTAGATGTATTCTTTCTATACATGCTTGCTTAAACTTCTTAGACAAACTTATTTTGACTTTCCTATTCATGTATTGAAAAAATCCAAGTTTGATAAAATACATGTTTTGGTTTTGGTAAAAATGATTAGACACAAAAATAGTTCATATTGATTGATATTTGAGCTAAACTTTTTATCACAAGTTTTTATATCAATGCAAAATGATAAAACTATTTTGGGTATTTTTACAAGACTTAAAAGATTTTTAGAATTATGTTTAACATAATTTTCTGACCCAGTTTCTGACCCAGAACTGACTGACAGGCCAGGTCGGTCGCCCGCTCGGTCACCGCACCAAGGGCCGGTCGATCTTGCGGTTGACCGACGTGCACAGAGCTGTGCACGTCTGGCAGCACAGTGGGCCGGCCGACCGACCGGTCGACCGGACCAGAGAGCTTTGCTCTCTGTATCTGGGCGGTCGGCCGGACGGTCGGCCGGAAGCCCAAACGGTCATAAATATGACCGTTGGCGATCGACCGGAACGGTCGACCGCTAGCCTGTCAGGCTGCCAGATCAGCCTAACGGCTAGTTTTCTGTTTGGCCTATATAAACCCCATTTCTTTGGGATTTTGGCCAAGGTTTTTACAAGAGAAAAATTCCTATTTCCCTAGTGTTAAAAACAAGTTTTCAAAAGTGTTTTTGGGCTTTAAACTTCCAATCTTATTTGTTTTAGGTTTTTGGAAAAATCAAAGAAAATAGTATTTGGGAGATTTGTGTTTGTTCTTCATTTCCATTATCTTCAAGAGTTTTCCCAAGATTATTTCTTTGAGTCCTTATTTTCCAAACACCTAGTTTTCCACACTTGAGCTATATCTTCTATCTTAATCTATTAGGATCTTTGTTTTGTGGAAAAGAGATTGTTTGAGGTTGTTGTAGCCTCCTAGTTGTAAACACCCTTGCTTTTGTTGTATCCCTCTTTGGTAGAGGTTGATCGGGTGATTGGTTTGCTCCCTCTTTGGTAGAGGTTGAGGATTGTGGTTTGCTCCCTCTTGTGTGAGGTGGAGCTTGGTGGTTGTAACCCTCTTCGGTAGAGGTGTTGTGGTTGTTTGGCTAAGGGCCTACCCCTCGGTTGTGAGGTGGTGTTTGAGAGAGGAGTTCGGTACTCCTATTGTTGTAACAAATCCTCCTCGGTGGAGGTTCCCTTGGTGAGAGATAGTGGATTGGAAATCCTTTACGGTGGTGAAGGCCATGTAGAGCTAGGGGCTCGAACCTCGAAACATATCTTGTTGTTAGCTTTTGATCCATTGTCTCTCTAACCCTCTCTCTCTTTTAATTGTGCAAAGCATCATTCTTCATATCATTCATATTGCTTGTGTTGCCTTGCATCTTTCATATTGTTGTATATCCATTATTTGCTTGGCTTGCTTGTGTGTGTGCCTCACTTATACTTAACCACAAGAGCTTCACATAGCACCTCAACCCTTATCTAGGGGAATCAAGAGGAGTTAGTCCAGAGCCCTTCACGGGGAATTCGGCTACACTTGTTGGTTGTATTAAGTGTGTTGCATATTAGTTTTTAAATTCCGCATTTAGTTTCTAAATTAGCATTTACACCTATTCACCCCCCCCCCTCTAGGTGTTTTTCACTGTGCGCTGCATTGGCCAGGGAAGAAGAGAAGAAGGAGAAAGGAAAAGAAAAAAGAAAAAAGAATAGGAAGAGAAGAAAAAGAAAAAAGGAGAAAGAAAAGGAAAAGGAAAAAGAAATTGATGGGAGGGAGGATATGATGGAGTGCAAGCCCATGTGGAGGGGGTGTGGGTCGGCGGTGAGATGATGGAGGAAAAGAAAGGAAAAGAAAGAAAGAAAGAAAGGAAAGATCAAAAATATAATATTATAATAAGGTCGGGAAATATCGACTGTTCCAAAAAAAATCTCCAAAAATATTCAGATATAGAAAACATCATCTTGAGGAATAATATCAAATCAGTTTTCAGAAATAAAATCTCTTTTTCAAACTAAAAACCTGAAGTCAACCGTCGATACTAGTCTACACCGGGTCGGCCAGATTTTGATAAATTCTGAAAAATCTTAAAAAATGTATTAAAGAAGAAAATGCAATTCTAAAAAGCAATGTGAAAGCGGAATTCAGAAATTCAATTCCAATTATAAACTAAAATTCAGGAATCAACCAGCGATACTGGCCGACACCAATTCCAGTGGAATTTTGATAAATTCAGAAAATTCTCAGAAAAAGCATTTAGATAGACAATGTGATTTTAAGAAATAATGTGAAAAGCCATTTCTAGAAATTCAACTCTATTTGTAAATTAAAAAATCTGAAAATCGATCAGCGGCACTGATCGACACCAGTTTTGAAGATTTTTAAGTTAACTCATGAAAATTTCAGAAAATCATGAAAAATTTAGAATATTAGAAAACAGTGTTTGTAACTGAAATTGGTCAATTCTGAATATCGAAAAGACCAAATCGAGTAATACACTAGGATCAGGTCCCCAGTTCAGACCAGGCTGACTCCGAGTCCACGAATCTGGATCCAAAGCAAGACGTTGAAATGAATAATTCATAATAGAAAACAAATACAGGAAGTAAATCGAAAAATGCGATCAAAAAATCTGAATACACAATAAATACGCATTCCGGGAGCGGGGTGTTACATATACTAGTACAGGAATTAGACTATATTATTACAATCATTCATCACATTGGTACAATATAGTGCATCAGTACAATACAATGTCCACAGTATACATGTATACTCCCACACTGGTATAAACACAACACATCAGTTACATTTACATGCTCACGATATAATTACAATTCCAATGATACACATACATGATACACCTAATACAAATTACCCGTCGATGCGGGGAAACCCAAAAAAGGCGAAAACACTCGCCTAAAATATCCAAAAACACCGCAGACCCCATAGCTCCAAAACAAGTTCACGCGCGCACGGGCCATACCAACAATCACCATGAGAGAGATATTCTAGAGAGAGAAAATGGAGAGAGATCAAGAGAGAGAAGAGGGAGAGAGATCAAGAGAGAGAAGAGGGAGAGTGGCAGAAGAGAGAGGGGGAAGGATAGATGTGGCCACCTTAGCTGGCCAGGGGGTAGCCAACGGCAGTTTTGGCCACCGGCAGTCCTCAACAGAGAGAGATAAGGAGAGAGATGAGAGATAGAAACAGAGAAAGAGAATAGATGAGAGAGAAAGAGAGATAGAAAAGATAGAGAGACAGAGAAGGGGGAGAGGGGATCGGCCGGCGGCAGAGTCCATGACCAAGGAGAGGTGGAGGAGAGAGAAACTGATAGAGAGATGAGAGAAAAAGAAAGAGGTAGGAGAGAGAAATCTAGAGGAGGGAGATAGAGAGGGGGAAGAGGAGAGTGGCCGGCCAGCCTGGCCACAGTGATCGTCGGCGGCGACGCTGGCAATCGTCGGTCACCACAGAGGGAGAGAGAGTAAGGAAGAAAAAGGGAAAAAGAAAAGAAAAGAGGAAAAGAAGGAAGAAGAAGAAGAAGAAGAAGAGAAGAGAAAGAAGAAGGGGAAGAAGAAGAGAAGGGGGAGGCGGCAGAGGCTCCACGGCTACGGATATGGAGGAGGGATGTAATATCCCTAGTTTGAAATATGGTATTTTATTTTTGATATACTTTTATTCTTAATAACTTGATTTATGACTTATTTTTATTATTAAATACACAAATTATTTTGGACTAGTAAATAATTATTTGGCTTTATATATGTAATACCAATATTTCTTATCAAATTTTTAAATTACATTTTACTATTATTTATATCATTATTATTATTATTGATTGATATTATTGGTAGTGGATATTTCTTTTATCATTTCATTATTAATTATTTTTATTATTGTTATTAGTCTTATTATTATTAATAATGTTGTTATTATTCTTATTGTTATTATTTTATTTTGTTATTACTATTATGTTTGTTATTAGCAGTAGTATCATTTCCTACTCCCTTTGATTCTTGACTCTTACCCATTATCTTGATCCATACCTATTAATCTTATTATCACATAACCCATTAGCTTTTACACAAACCCAATCAACCCAAAACCCATTACCCACTAACCCTATATCTAATCTCCTATTTAAACCCAATTACAACCCTAAACCTAATCTTTTCCTCCTCTTCAACATCACAGCCGCATCACCACTCTTCCTCAACCTCCATCCTCTTTTTCTTGAATCCCCCACAGCAGCTCCACCCCAAGCCATGCCACCACGCGGACGAGCTCCTCCGCACTCATCACCACGCGCCATCTGATGACGACCGCCACTGAAACCACCATGCGAGCAACCCTCCCCATGGCCACGACACCACCATCACCATCAGCGCAAGACCCCCCTCACACCCACGTACCAACTCCGTGACCTCGTTGGCAACACCCCGGAGAACCCGCAGATCCCCCAACCTCCTTACGCATCATGCTGAGGCCGAGCCACCACATCACCACAGCAGCGCGCATGTATTCCCTGCGTCACCTCTGCCGGCGAGCACCCTTGGTTGTGCTTCTCTTTCTTTTCCTTGTTCGTTTCTCTTGTAGCCTTTCTGATCTTTCGATTTCAGAGCTCACTCGAATCGGTCATGGCGTCTTCGAGCTCTGGAATTGACTACAACGAGAAAGAGTAGATCTTGAAGAAGAAGAGTTCGATTAAAACGTTGATGAGCTCAAGTGCTTCGATGATTTCACTGTTGCTTCTTCATGGGAAAGATTAATCTTGGACGCAGAGGCTGACTGTAGGCAATTTGAAGACTATTTCATGGGTAACATTCTCTCTCTCTCTCTCTCTCTCTCTCTCTCTTTCTCTCTGTAATTATGTATAGTGATTGGGTATTATTATGTGTGTACTTAAATTAATGTGTATAGTTAGTGTAGGTGTGTGTGTGTGTGTGTATTATTTCATGTAGGTAATTCTTGTGTGTGGGATGCCATTTTTCGCCACTCTGTGGGTCGCCGTTGATCACCCTCGGTGAACACGAACGCACCCACGCCCTTCACGGCGATATTCCCTTCCAACGACATCCTCCGCGGCCCCCGACGCCTCCGCCAGAGCCTCCGTCAGTGCGCTGCAAATCGCCCTGAGGTTAGTGCATTTATAAGTGTAAGGGTAAAAGTGTAATAATGTGAAAGTTTAATTAATGTGTGTTGGTGTGTGCCGTGAGTTAATTAGGATGGGTGAATGGATGTATGCATGTATTTATGTATAATCATGTATATGTATTAATGGGTTAGCATGCATGTGAGGGTGTGAGTATATATATGTATGTATGTATTAGTTTGTATATGGATAGTGTAATGTGTATGTATAGAGGTGTATGTATGTGTATACTCATATAGGTTTATGCATGTGGGTATACGTGTATGTATCTGTATGCACGTGTGGGTGTTAAGCATGTATTTATGTTTATATGTATGTGTTGGGTGCATGTTGCAGTGTTTCGGATTCATTTGGTGAGATCCGGACCGTTGCAGGAGATCCGAACCCGATTCGGATTCGTACTCGTTATGAACCCGATACAATGGGGATTCGAAGACCGATCCATGGAATGATCCGTAGATCAGTACCGGTTCATGTAGTGAAGACGGCGATTCGGTTCTAAATCTGCGTCATTTCATGTGAGTGCTTATTCTTGTGTATTTACCGTTGTTAGTATGCATTTACATGTTACTCTTATCATTTCATGTATCTTTCTGTTATATTTTATTAGTTTAATTACTTGTACCACTTCATGAGACATCCATGATTGTTCACTTTATTTACGTAGTTGATGTGAGATTGTATCAGCGTCATTTTATGTATTGGTAGTTTGTCGCTGTTGGTTTAGGCCTAGTTCTAATACACCTTAGACTGTGACTTGATTCGGCTCGATCTTGAGGTTGATATAATTTGTATTAGTTATCAGATTTGATGTTCATGTGTTTAGTGATTATTACCAACCGGAACACTTTTGAATATTGTGGACAAGTAGATATGACATCTCTATTGATATGAGGCAGTTTAGAGATAGCACAGATAATGGATCAGATGTGATTTGATGTTAGACATCTCAGGACTCGATATTTTGTCACCAGGATATTAATATTCATGTTAGCTCTCACTAGTTGTCTATTGTTCTGGATTCGAAGTTAGTTGCGAGAAAAGTTGGATTGTAATTTGAATTGATCTTGAGTTAGAGTTGAACTGGGATTTATGTTATTTGCATTGGATATGGATCAGTATTTAGATGTGACTGATTTTGTTGGATTGCGACCAGATGTGTTGATATCTTACCTTTGACTTCGATATGTGATAACATATTGGTTTTGGAAGCAAGGGTTCCTGAATGTATCAACTTATTATATCATTTGAGTATGGATGAGTGGTTGGTATTGACTTAGAAGTGAACTATTCTAGATTGCAGTAGTTTGAGGATGTTTTCTCTTTCGATATGATTTCGGTATGTGTTGACTTAGTTGGTCTCGAGGACAAACCTTGTGCTTCATGTTTAGTTATTGATTACTTTAGTTATATAGAGATTGAGTTATTGTGATAGTGATCTAGTCGATATCGGTGATCTTGTACTTCAGAGTTATCAGATAGCAGTCATCACATTATCAGTTATTGGTGAGATTATTTGCCGGTGATCATATGATGTGTTCTGAATTTATAGGAGTTGGTAGGTATCTGTATCAGTTACCAGTTGTTAGTGACATCATTGTGTTAGTGACTATATCTCCAGTATCTTATTTCAGATGTCAGATATAGTCGTCAGATACTCAGTTGTCAAATATTAGTTGTCAGTTTTCAGATTATCAGCTAGAATTGACATCGGTAGTTGTTGGAGATATCAGTTACTATTACATATTAAATCACATTGATTGTTTATTAATAAAAAACACTATAACCTGGGGAACAGGGGTAATTGCCTGATGATGCATGTCATGTATTTTAGAAGGACTTATTATGGTATCGAGTTGTGAGTTCCAACCATAGGGAACCAAGGTAGTACTGGCTACCTAGATATTCAGTTGTCAATTGTCAGGGCTATACCCGGATTGCGGCGCCACACTAGTTATCTTATTGTGTGGGGCTGTGGTCTTCAGATATTAGAGCATTGCGGCTTGTCCTGGTTCAGCGCCAGGGGTGTTAGACCGTGGTACCGGGCATGCACGGTACCCTTCCAAAACATATGCACTACATTAGCAGGTAGTTACAATAACGATAATTTTGTTTGATATGTGGGAAAACAGCTGTGGTATGGGACCCAGCTAAGTACTACATTAGTTAGGTTAATAATAACCAATAGACTAGTGACATATGCTAGGTTACAAATCTTGATATCAGTTGTTTGTTTATAGTTGTAATAGTTGTCTTTTATCTACATACATGTTATTTTCGGTTATCCTTCAGTTCAGCGGTTTATCATGTTATTTAGTTATCTTCTGCCTGCAGTTTATCTTCTTATTATTCTGTGCACATTGTTTATATGCACGAGCTCTCCCCTTTACACACACACTCACCTGGTCGCTTTCTGACGACCCTGGATTTGTACGTCCAGATATTGGACGCTTTGTTTCTATTGTTCAGGTGTTGGTTGAGGCCATACATATTGCGAGGAGCTGGAGTCTCCCTCTCCCTGATTCTGGTATTCTCATCTCTCTTGTCTTCTGTTTTTCTTGATTCTCGATATATCAGATCAGTTGTCATTCCAGCTCTTTATCTATATGATATCATGTCTGGATGCTTATATGTGATATTGCAGTAATCAGGATTTATTACAGTTTAGATTTATAGCTTGTTTTGGGTTACTTAAGGCTTAGCGCGTATACGTGAGGTATTTTCCTTGCGTATATGCGTCGCCGACTCGTGTCGCGTCTCCGCTCCAGCGTATTTTGGGAAGCGGGGCATGACAAGGAAGAAAGAAAGAAGAAGGAGAAGAAGAAGAGAAGAACGAGAAAAGAAAATGGAAAGGAAAAGAAAAAGAAAAGAAGAAGAAAAAGAAAAAGAAAAAGGAGAGGAGATGTAGCACCTCGTTCCCGGGATACGTACCCAGATACGTGTTTTTTTACCGTATTGTTCAATTTTCTTCCAGTATTTATTTTTAATTTGTGATTGCTCATGTTATTTGGTATCGGATCTAGATCCTCAGTCTTAGAGTCAGCCCAGACCCGACCGGGAACCCGAACCAGCCTGCTACCTGATTTGACCTTTCTGGTAGTTCGATTTGATTAATTTCAGTTTCAGACACTGTTTTCTAATATTTTAAATTTTTCAAGATTTTATGAAATTTGTCAAAATTTTCTGCAAAATCTCCAAAACTGGTGTCAGTGGGCATCGATGACTGATTTTCAGATTTTTAATTTTCAAACGAGATTGAATTTTCAAAAATGGCTTTCACGTTACTTCTTAGAATTTCATTTTCTATCTAAATATATTTTTTGAGATTTTTCTAAATTTATCAAAATTTCACCGATTCTGGTGTCGGCCGGTATCACCGGAAGATTCCAGGATTTTTAATTTAAAAAATAGATTGAATTTCTCGAATCCAATTTATCTTGCATCTTAAAATAATATTTACTATTTTTGAGAATTTTCAGAACATTTCGGAAACAGTGAAAATTTTGCCTTATTTAAATAATAATATTATTTACCGACCTTTTCTTGTCTTGCTTTTTCCTTCTCCACTCCCCTACTTTATACTCTCAGAATATTCTAATAAATTAATTAGTTAATAATAAAAAATTTTATTATTTTCTTTTCTTTTTCCTTATTTTCTTCCTTTTCCTTTATTTTTCTTTTCTTCTTTTCTTTTCTTCCCCCGCACTCCACCTCCATGTCCTGCTCCCTCTTCCACAAGCCGCAATCGCCGATTGTAGTAGCAGCAGGGCATGATGGGCTGCTGCTGCAGCCTATCTCCCCCTATCCTATTTCATCATCACCTTTTCCTTCTCCTTTCCATTAAAACCCCTTTTTCTTCCTTCTCCTTTTCATTTCCATTTCAAACGCCAACACTTCAACCAACCCATTCCCTCTTCATCACTGCCGCCTCCACCACCAGAGCCGCCGCCGCCCCCCTCCCTAGCCGCTGGCGCCACCTCCCCAACGCCCCCTCTCCACTCCACCACCTCCTTTTCATTCAACCATCAACCCATCACCTCCAATTTCAACTAAACCCATAACTTCTCCCACCTCTTCTTATCCAAAATTCACCCCCATCTCCACAAATTTAACCACTCCCACCACCTCATCATCACCTCCTCCTCCTCCTCCAACTCCCCACCACCTCCAACAACCACCACCACTACCACCAACTACCAACAACAACAACAACAACTCCACCAACAATAACAACAAACCAACACCACCTCCACCCTGCTCCCCTCCCTGGGCCAGACGCCGCCCCACTACCACGGCAGCACCGTCGCCGCCCAGAGCCCGCCGGCGGGTGGCCGACCGGCCAGTCACCACCCCCTTCCCTCTCCTTCTTCTTTTCTTTCTTCTTCTTTCTTTCTTTCTTTCTTTTCTTCTTTCTTTCTTTTCCTTCTTTCCAAATATACCCTCTTTTCTTTACTTTCCCTAAATACCTATCCCCTCATTTCCTAATTACTTCTACATAATTTCTATCCTACCCCTTTCCTTTAATTCCCTAATTCTTCCCTTTTAAAAAACACCCTACAGTCTCTCTCTCTCTCTCCTCTCTTATACCCTCTCTAATATATTTATAATATTTATAATATATGTCTATATTTTAATATATATGGGCTAGTGGCTTGCTCGCAACTTCTTGGAGTTTAACCTGGTATTTCATTCTGGTATTAGGCAAGTACATTTCTTACTTTATTACCATCATTTCATGTCTAATAATATTATCTTGCTTTTAATATATGATGTCTCTTTATGCAAGTTGATATATGTTATATAAGTAATTTCTAAAGTTATCATGTTTTATAAATAGCTGTTGGCCGTTATTATACTTTGTCGAACCGGTATTATATTGGGTATGCCTAGATCTGCTCTAGCTTTACTCGGCTTCGTATAGCTAATTAAAAGATAAATTTATTATTATAAATATGGTTGTGAAGAGTTTGAAATGTTTATACCATTCTCTTGTACCATGTTACGTGACCAGTTGATTCTTGATATTTGATGTTGTGACTCTCACCGACATATTAGTTACCTGATCCTGACATGTATACACCTGATACTTGCCATGCTATATACTTAATACTTGATATCTGACACTGGTACTTGCCATGCTATATTTGACACATGATATCTGACACCGGTACTTGCCATGCTATATTTGACACATGATATCTGACACCGGTACTTGCCATGCTATACTTGACATTAGAAATCTGACACTGATACTTACCATGTTATACTTGACCCCTGATATCCAACACTGGTACTTGGCATGCTATCACTCACTTGACATGCTATCACTCACTTGACATGCTATCACCTGGTACTAGTACATTTGACCTAATATTGTGACACCTGACTGGTTACTGCTATACCTGGCACCTGTATTACATTGCATAGTCTTGATTATCACTTTTACGGGGACTTGGCATGATTATTATACTGTTATCAGACCTCTGGTACTCCTGAACTCCTGTACTCTTGAACTCCTGTATCCCCTGTCTTCTGTCCCCTGCACTGTTGCCCTAGTTAATAGCACAGTCATGCCGACGTCCGGCAGAGCATGCCTGGTGTCAGGGATGACGAGGATGTATCCCATGATCGTGCTAGCGTCCGGCGGATCCTGAATGGAACTAAGTGCCACACGGAGCAAAGTGCCACACCACACACGTGGTGGGGCCGCCTTTTGAATCTATGGGGGCCACCTCTAGAATCCATTCCCCACACAGAGCAAGGAGCCACATAGAGCAAAGTGCAACACCACAAACGTGGTGGGGGGCCCCTCTTGAATCTGTAGGGGCCACCTCTTGAATTTGTGGGGCTACCTTCTGAATCAACCCTCAGAGCAAAGTGCCACATGGAGCAAAGTGCCACACTGCACACGTGGTGGGGGCCACCTCTTGAAACTGTAGGGGCCACCTCTTGAATCTGTAGGGCTACTTCCTTCCTCCTGCCTGTGCCGCCTGATGTTAGCGTGATAAGTATTCTCAGTGCCTATTAACACCCACACATACCTGTACAATGATAACGCCTGGAGCATGTGTTATTTGGTCTCTCCCCTATTCGAATAATGGTACCTGCATATCAGAGTTCGGATGAGTTCTATTGGAAGTGCGGGCTCTAGTGTGAACTGTCGGTTTTGTGGGACGCCGGTGGGAAAGGGACAAGAATAACATAAGAACATAACAACCAAACAGTAATAATATTAGGAACGTGTGATATTTGGTCTCTCCCTTGTTCGGGTCCTGGTACTCACAAAGCAGCACCGAGTAAGTTCTACAGAGTGCGAAGTCTAGTATGGACTATCGGTAATGTGAGGCGCGGGTAGGGAGGCGATTAAAATATCAAACGGTATTGATTATTATTATTGGATGAATTAAAATGCAACACCTTTATATTCTTCAATTATAGTGCTATGCCCTAAGTTGACACCCTTCCTTATGACATATGATGATTACTCCAGACACATTATAGTTCTGTTACTCTTAGGGCGACTCGAGTTGTATAAACTCAGACGATGGCGACATGAGATATGTGGTATACAGATGAGGGTTTTCTTGTTTAGATTACCCCCTGGACGTATCAGTCCCGTGAAACCATAATTTGAGCTTGTACAACTAGTTTTGTCCATACTTGTATTTATCGTTTAACTTATTCGCCGCATGTTCATATGTACCTATGCTCTTCATACTGCCTTCTATGCATGTTTTTAGTTTTAGATTCATCGATCTACATGATTTACTGTCGTTCCTTTATGTTACTTGTTATTGCTTGTACTTGCATGCCTGGACCACATCATTTGATCATGTACACGTGTGTCTGTTATGCACGCCATTTGGCTTTATTATATGTACTCGCAGGGTTGTGTTTAACAACCCTGGATTCTAATGTCCAGATCCTAGAGGCCGGACCTTGGTGGCCTTACTGTAGCTGATCAGAGTACGCAGTGGATCCTTCCGTGATGATTGGAGTGCAGCAGAAGCTTGGATCATCGCCGCAGCTCTTCCTCCCAGTTCCTCTCCTATTTGGTTCTCGAGACCCCTCTTGCTGCTCGTAAGCACCTCTCAGCTTTTGTATATCTCTTCATGTATTATACTTTTGTATTTTTTGCTGATGTAATATTCCTGTAATATTGTATCACTTTCTGTGATAACCATGTACTTGTATTTTTCTTTTGGAATGTATATTACCACGGTGCTTCCGTACTCTGATTCTTACTTGTACTAATGCTTAGCGTATATACATGAGGCCATTTCTGACCTGCGTATATACGTCGCAGTGACGTCTCCGTATCCGCGGGATCGGGGCGTTACAGGGTGGTATCAGGGCCTAGGCTCTCACATCCTTAGTACAACCAATCGGCAGATTAATGTGATATTAATTTGCAATTGGTGCGCATGAGTCTTGGTTATACTTTCCAAACTACAAGTACAGAGTTTTCTATTCCCTTCTTGATAATCCTTCTCTTAGGTCCTGAAATCCTTTCAACTTTTCATATTTCAGTTTCTATCACCTTTTGAACCAACTCAGACAAGAAAAGACGAGGGAATAGTGACAGATCTGGATCTTCCCATGAACTTCAGTGAAGGAAATGATGGTATGCCAAGATTTCTACAGAGTATGATGGAAAACCAATAAAGGCAGATGGAGATCTTACACCAAGGATTGTTGACGGCACCCCGTGAGTAGAGACCAGGGAATTTGTCCGATTTCAGGAGGCTGCAACCTGTCATGTCTTTTGGTACCGAAAGGCCATTGGATGCAGAGCAATGGATGATGGATACAACAGATCTTTTGAAGGCAGCCCGGATTCCTGATGAGAACCAGGTGGAAGTGGCCAAGATACAGCTAAAAGGTGTGGCCAGAACCTGGTGGCTGGCGGAAGAAGCAAGATTGGAGAAACCTATTACTTGGGATAAGTTTTTGAAGGGTTTCTATGAGAGGTTCTTCCCGACAACGGCTCAGAAAGAGTTGGAAGAGCAGTTCATCAGACTGCAGCAGTTGAACCAATCTGTGGATGAGTACGCTGCTGAATTTCTGAGACTCAGTCGATCTGCACCTTATATGGTGAGCAATGAAGAGAAGCGGGCAGATTTCAACAGGGGTTGAAGATGGGTATCCAGTTGTTTCTTATTCCTTAGCAGTTTAAGACGTACTCTCAGGTTCTCTCTATTGCCCGCGAAGTAGAACGGGGCCTGGAGAAGAAGAGTAGGAGTCAAAAGCAGATTGTGTCAGCAAAACGGACATTCCAACAGATGGACAGAGAAGACTCAGTCAAACTCTTTGGTGCCCCGCTAACCAGTATGTGAATACTGTCGGAGGCCCGGATACTTACAGCAGAACCGTATAGCAAGTGGATCCTGTTCTAAATGTGGATCTGAGGATCATTTGATGGTTGAGTGTCCATTTAAGAAGGTAAGGAACGCCACACCAGTTCGGTTAGCCCTTCCAGCACCACCGCTGGGAAGGAACCCCGAGGCCGTTAGCAGAAGAGCTCCATTCCCTCCCCAGCAGCAAGGAGCTCAGTACCCAGATCAGGTGCCTTGATGATGTCACTGTGACCGCTATTCCCCAACCTTTTGTGTCCTGAGTTGGTAATCTTGTTGGCCCAAAGGCCCATCACTCTAGTTTTGATGATGATTAACTCATGTAGTTATATTACTAATGATCTTGTGCTTAATTAGTGACAGATTTATGATCAAGATCTTAGTAGGTGTGGAGCTTCAACAAAGGATTTTAAGATAAGTTTTGGAGCTTGCACCGGTTGATTCGCGAGCCTATGCATCAAGACAACATCAAGTACTCAAGAGGAGTCGAGCTCGTTGGATTGCATTTGGACCAAGTCAAGAAGATGAGAAGACTTCAAGGGAAGACTTCAAGATCAAGACTTGTGTCTAGGTATAAGATTTTTGTGTTTTAGATAAAATGTAAAGGATAGAGTAGTTGGTGGATTGCTCAAGTATATATCACACACACACACTTGAATTAATTGTCTTTTCATAAAAGGATTTTTAGTTTAGAAAAGACTTTCTTTTTGGAAAAATATCATTTTGATTTTTTGGTGTTCTCTATACTTGCTTCTAACCAAAATCATTTTTAGAGCTTAATGTCAAAAACATAGATATTTCATCATCATTGTGTAGTGGATCATATCCATACACTCTATGCTTTAATAAGTTCAAAATATCTTGTTTTTGTATTTGGTAAAGTTTTAGAAAATACAAGATTATCTCTAACAATTTTTCTCCCAAGTGTTGACCCAGAACTGGCTTACGGGTCGACCGGGAGGTCGACCGGAAATAAGGGCAGGTCGACCGCAAGGTCGACCGACGTGCACAGAGCCGTGCACGTCTGGCAGTTCAGTGGGCGGGTCGACCGGGCGGGTCGACCGGAACTGAGAGCGGGTCGACCGGCGGGTCGACCGGAACTGAGAGCAGTGCTCTCTGTTCTTTTGGGTCGACCAGCGGGTCGACCGGCAGGCTCCAACGGTCGGATTTTTGACCGTTGGAGGTCGACCGGCGGGTCGACCGGCAGGCCTGACAAACCCCAACGGCTATATTTTTCTGGCCTATAAATTTTAGGGTTTGGTCATTGTTTTGAGCCATGATTTTAGGAGAGCTTTGAGCCAGTTTTTCCCACTCCATTAAAAGAGTTTTCTCCACATATTTGAGAGCAAATATTTCCAATCAAAAGGAAAGTTTTATCAAGAGTGTAAAAGTGATTTCTTGAGTTTTTCACCATAGTTCTTTCCTTACTTTCTCACAATCACTTGAGCTATCCATTGCCTTATCTATCCATAGGATTGTGTTGTGAGAGTTTGTAATTGGTGATCAAAGTATTTTAGATCACCAAGAGATTTCTTCTTTGTTCTTTGAGGAGGCGGACAAGTGTGTTCGCGGTGGTTTAGAGTTCTTGTGTGAACTCGGTGGTTTGAGGTGCGGCCTCGGCGAGCTAGTGAGCTTGCGTGTGTATGGGCTAGGGAGTCCGAGAGTTTGTAGGTGTTGCGGCACTGGGGAGAGATCCATTGGGATCTTGCATAGTGGAAATCCTTCGTGTGTCGAAGGCGGGGATGTAGAGCAAGGGTGCTCGAACCTCGAAACATACCCTTGTGTTTGCGATTGCTCATTCTCTCTCTCTATCTCCTTTATATCTTGCATTCCATTATTGTCTATCTTTATATGCTTGATATATTCATTTGTGCTCATTGATATACATGCGTGGGATTGTTTACTAACACTTGTATTCAACCAAGAGAGCTAATGCGGCACCTCAACCCATATCCAGGGGAATCTAGAGGAGTTTGTCCAGAGCCCTTCACGGGGAATTCGGCAACACTCTTGTGTTATACGTGGTGTTTAGTGTAAGAGTTTTGTTTAGGTCATAATAGCTTTAATTCCGCATTATTTGGCATTAAGTGACCATTAGATTAGCCATCACCTATTCACCCCCTTCTAGGTGAACTTACAATTGGTATCAGAGCTTGGTACTCTGATTTGGGTCTTACAACCTAGAGTTAAAGATCCTCATTTTAGGCTAATCACAATATTTGTACACACACCATGGATTTCATGTCACCACCCACTTTTGACATTCTTAACATCCACATTTGGAAGGTTAAGATGTCCTTGTATCTCAAGGCCTTAGGTTTTCATGTTTATCTTGCCACTACTAATAATGCATATTGTTTAGATGGTAAGAATTTTGAGGCTAATGCAAAAGCCCTTAATGCTTTAAAGTCTACCCTATATGATGTTTATTTATCTAGAGTTTCTAATCTTGATTCGGCTTTTGTAGTATGGAATACCCTCCTCTCCCTTGGCGAAAATGATCAATACTATGCGGGGAGTGACTCGGATGTTGGAGGTGACGTCTCCAACAAGTGCTATATGGTCCAAGGGGATAACCCCCTTGAGGTAACTACCGAATCCGAGGATGAGGATGTTAACATGTCATATGAAGAGCTTTCTACACTTTGTCAATTATTGCTTGAAAAATATGACATGATTAAAAAGGATAATAAAAATTTGAAAAAGAAATTTGATTGCATGCATATAGAAAATGATTCATTTAGAACTAAGATTGCATGCTTAGAAAAAGAAAATAAAGATTTGAAAAATGAGAATGTTTCCCTCATGTCTAAATTGAATGATCTTTGTGAAGGAAACACAAGTTTGAAAAATAAAATTGATTTGGTGGAAAAACAAAAGGAAGTTGTTTTTCAAGAAAATAATTCTTTAAAAAGAAAGATTTGTGAAAAAGAAAAGGAATTTGTTTCGAAAAAGAAAAAGGAAAATGATTTTATATCTCATCATGCTTTACATGCCACCACCAATGAGATTAAAGATTTGAAAAATAAAATGAATAGTTTGAGTTCAACTTTGAACTCTTGTGCTTTCAATCATTCTAGGTTGGAATCTTTGTTTCAAAAGAAACAAGTTCCACATGTTCATGCACATCATCATGCATTTGCTTATGTTGCACAACACGATCACAAGCATACACATAAGCATATTAAGGTGTACATATGTACACATTATGGCCGCAAAGGCCATTTAGCAAAATTTTATTATGATAGGTTAAATTATTGTAATTTTGCTAATAAAAGATTTTGGGTTTCTTACAAGACTAACCCCCAAGGACCCAAGAAAATATGGTTACCAAAACCCCCACCATTTGCTTTTGATGTAGGTGAGGGCTCTCACAAAACGTGAGAGGATCGGTGCCTTGGTAGTGGATGCACATGGATTGGATGGACACATTTTAGATGCATCACTATCAAGGAGCTTTGGTGGGACAACCACCATATTTGAAGCTTTAGAGTTGGTAACAATCTCTAAACTCCTACTTTTATGTACATGCTTTTAATTTCATATATCATATAGCATGTTCATATTTTTGTGTGCTTCATGTGGTATTTACATGCTTAGATGTAGAATGTGTCAAACTTGCATTTATACATATATGAATAGTGAACTACAATTGACTCATATATATTTGAACTTCATGCTCATTTGTATCCACTATATGCATATGTATAGACTAGTTTTGATGATTCTCTATTATACATGTTTTGCCTATTTTTATGCTTTACTTCATGTATATGTATTTTTAATTCAAATCTAATAAATATACATGTATACCCGTGAGTCTCTTGCTTTCATGCAAATACATTTAATAGACTCTTTTATACTTGGGATATGTATGCATATTGTTAGCTTTGGATATACCATACATATACCTTGAAGTTATTTTTATGTTTTGATAAAAATAATTTTCATGTCTATTTTAAGCTTCATTGTCTATTTTCATGAAATACCATTTACATAACCTTTGAACACTCATCTTTTACTTTTCAAGATAATTTTGAGCTTTATGGACTATGAGTGCTTGAATTTTTATGTACTTAGTATAAATCATGAAAAACATATGATTTCATGTTTTTGAAGGATCTTTAACTAGTTTGTCAAAAATCTATTTAAACTAGTTATTTGTTCTTCAAATTAGTTTATGAGACATACACATGATCTTACTATTCTTCAATCATAAATTCTTTTGTGTTCTCAAAATTTATTTGATGCTTCATGATTTGAATATTAGTTTATATGTTAGTTTTTGTCAACACTAGGATTTATACTTGTACATATCGTGGGCCACAAATAAATCTATTTATATTTGTGCTTGAATGCTTATTTGAACCCATGAAATGTGCTTGTATTGCTTGGTTTTGATGATACATACATTTTTAAACTTGTATTTTCACTTCTTAGATTTGATTTATGATCATGTGTTTTCATTTCATGTATATGTGTATTTTGCCAAACTTTAAGATATACATGTATACCTCTTGAGTCATTTGCCTTTCATGCAAATCTATATATATGGACTCAATTGTGTTTTGGGATATGTGTGTATACTTCTTGTGTTGTCAAAACATACATATACCTTGAAATATAATTTTTTAAAAAGAATTTTTTTTTTTGTGGTAGATTATACAATGAGATATACACTTGAACTTACCTTATGTCAATTGGTATCATTGGATCATTTCAATTGGTATCAATATGATTATTCTTTTTGTATATACTCATGTTTTGATTATATGTATGTATGCTTTCAAATTCAAATTATATCAATTTCTATTGGTATTCCCTTTTCATACATATATGTGATATTTGTGCCTAGTTAAAATTGTCTTACATATTTAAAGCACAAAGGTTATTAATGCTAAGCTAAATTCAAATCTTATTTTTCAAGCTTATGCATTAGTTTTTAAATTGGTATCAATATGGTTGATCATTACCTTACTATTGATCACTATTTTACAATTGATCATTTTCAAAATTGATATCAAAATTCAAAATTTGTTTTATCGAGAGAATTCAAAATTTTGTTTGATAAGAGAAATTTAAAATTTTTGATTTGTATTACCTATATGCAAGGAGAGCTTAACATCTCTCTTACATATAGATTCATGTTGAGTATATTATAAATTGAGGAGCTTGACAACTCTTCTTTATATGTTATATGTGTGTAGGGGGAGGTTCACATCTCCTCTTATGCATTACATAATATGTGTTATGAGAGTTAGGGCTTGCCATCCCTTCTTCATGTAATGCATATGTGTAGGGAAGCTAACTTAGCGTCTTCCTCTTCATGAATGTATATCGCATATAAATTTTTATTGATTGATTTGTATTACCCCTTCTTGATCTCTTTGTTTTTGACAAAAAGGGGGAGAAATTTTTGTTTGATTTGATTTCACTTTGAAACCTTTGTTGATGATTGACAAAATGGGGGAGAAAGATTTTGAGTTTATATGCATGGTTGAATAAGATTTATGTTTATGCATATATAGTTTTGTATTGCAAATAGGAGAAAAAGATTTTGATTTATGCTTGTTGCATGTTTTATCTCCATACTTGCATACATATTCATGTGCCTCATTGCCATATCTATTATTTATTTGTTATGCATGATTTAAGGGGGAGCTTCTTTGAAGCTTTACTTTAATCCATGCATATATAACTTCATGAGTTTTGTCATCATCAAAAAGGGGGAGATTGTTGGCCCAAAGGCCCATCACTCTAGTTTTGATGATGATTAACTCATGTAGTTATATTACTAATGATCTTGTGCTTAATTAGTGACAGATTTATGATCAAGATCTTAGTAGGTGTGGAGCTTCAACAAAGGATTTTAAGACAAGTTTTGGAGCTTGCACCGGTTGATTCACGAGCCTATGCATCAAGACAACATCAAGTACTCAAGAGGAGTCGAGCTCGTTGGATTGCATTTGGACCAAGTCAAGAAGATGAGAAGACTTCAAGGGAAGACTTCAAGATCAAGACTTGTGTCTAGGTATAAGATTTTTGTGTTTTAGATAAAATGTAAAGGATAGAGTAGTTGGTGGATTGCTCAAGTATATATCACACACACACTCTTGAATTAATTGTCTTTTCATAAAAGGATTTTTAGTTTAGAAAAGACTTTCTTTTTGGAAAAATATCATTTTGATTTTTTGGTGTTTTCTATATTTGCTTCTAACCAAAATCATTTTTAGAGCTTAATGTCAAAAACATAGATATTTCATCATCATTGTGTAGTGGATCATATCCATACACTCTATGCTTTAATAAGTTCAAAATATCTTGTTTTTGTATTTGGTAAAGTTTTAGAAAATACAAGATTATCTCTAACAATTTTTCTCCCAAGTGCTGACCCAGAACTGGCTTACGGGTCGACCGGGAGGTCGACCGGAACCAAGGGCAGGTCGACCGCAAGGTCGACCGACGTGCATAGAGCCGTGCACGTCTGGCAGTTCAGTGGGCGGGTCGACCGGGCGGGTCGACCGGAACTGAGAGCGGGTCGACCGGCGGGTCGACCGGAACTGAGAGCAGTGCTCTCTGTTCTTTTGGGTTGACCGGCGGGTCGACTGGCAGGCTCCAACGGTCGGATTTTTGACCGTTGGAGGTCGACCGGCGGGTCGACCGGCAGGCCTGACAGACCCCAACGTGTAAGATCACCTAGAGGGGGGTGAATAGGTGATGACTAATCTAATGGTCACTTGTGAACAAATAATGCGGAATTAAAACTAAGTTGACCAAATTAAACTTCTTTTAATTGAACACTTATGTATAACACAAGAGTGTTGCCGAATTCCCCTTGCATGGCTCTGGACAAACTCCTCTAGATTCCCCTTGAATGGGTTGAGGTGCCGCGTTGGCTCTCTTGGTTGAATACTAGTGTTAATAACAATCCCAAGCAAGTATAGCAATTATGAGCACAAAGGTATATCATGCATATAAGAGATAAAGACTATAAAGTAATGCAAGATATAAGTGAGACAAAAAGAGTAAGAGAGCAAGAGTGAGCAATCGCAAACACAAAGGGTTTGTTTCGAGGTTCGAGCACACTTGCTCTACATCCCCGCCTTCGACACACGAAGGATTTCCACTATGCACGATCCCAACGGATCTCTCCTTGGTGCCGCAACACCTACAAGCCCTCGGACTCCCAAGTCCTTTACACACCACAAGCCCACCGGCTCGTCGAGGCCGAACCTCGTACAACAAGTCCGCACCCGAACTCAAAACACCGCGAGTACACTTGCCCGCTTCCTCAAATACAAAGAAAGATCTTGGTGATCTAAACACTTGATCACCTAACAAAACTCTCACTACAACACTCCTATAGGATAGATATAACTATGGATGCTCAAGTGTAGTGTGAGAAATCAAGGAAAGAACTTTGATGGAAAAACTCAAGAAATCACAATAAACACTCTCTTGATAAAATCCCTTTTGATAGGAAATATTGGCACTCTATTTTGTGGAGAAAACTCTGCTAAAAGAATGGAAATAACTGGACAAAAGCTCTCCTAAAATCTTGGCTTCAAACAATGACAAAACCCCCTTTTATAGAGGCCAGAAAAATCTGACCGTTGGGCTCTGTCAGAGCTGCCGGTCGACCGGTCCGGTCGACCGCCAACGGTCAAGAATCCGACCGTTGGAGCCTCCGGTCGACCGGTCCGGTCGACCGCGCACCTGGAACAGAGAATTACTTCTCTGTCGGTCGACCGGTTCGGTCGACCGGAATTTTCAGAGAGCAGACTCTCTGAAGCGGTCGACCGGCACGGTCGACCGTTCTCCAGTGCTCACAGGCGTGCACGTCTGTGCACGTCCGGTCGACCGACCCGGTCGACCGGCCACTGTCAGTTCTGAAAAATCAGAACTGCCAGAACCAGAAAATATGGGATTTAAAGATTGGTCTTTTGGCTTAATAAACAATCCCATAAATACTTAGAAATTCTACAAAAAATAGTTTTATAATATAGAAACATGCTTGCCAAAATCAAGGCATGTTATTAAAGATTTGACTATTTTTGTAACTTGAAAATATTGGCTCATAATAAAAACTGTTTTTCTAAATCAACATGTTTTTCCAAATTTTCATCAAATACAAAAACAAGATATACTATAAGGCATAGTGTGTATGGATATGATCCACTACACGATCAAGATGTAATATCTAGTTTTTGACAATAGGCTCTAAGCATGGTTTTGGATATAAGATATGTAAACTTGAAATACCAAGAACCAAATAGAATTTTGTCACAATGAAAATCTTTTCTTAACTAGAAAATCTTTTATAAAATGAAATTTTATCATGAAAACAATTCTATCAAGAGTGTATGTGTGATATGACTTGAGCAATCCACCAACTATCTATCCTTTACATTTTTTTCTAAACAAAAACAAAATCTTATACCTAGACACAAGTCTTCATCTTCTTGAAGTCTTCACTTGAAGGCTTCTCATCTTCTTGACTTGGTCCAAATGCAATCCACCGAGCTCATCTCTAGATGTGTTCTTGATGCATAGGCTCGTGAATCGACCGGTGCTAGCTTCCAACTTGACATTTTATCCTTTGTTGAAGCTCCACACCTACTAAGATCTTGATAAAGAATCTGTCACTAATTAAACACAAGATCATTAGTAAACATAACTTCATGAGTTGATCATCATCAAAACTAGGGTGATAGGCCTTTGGGCCAACAATCTCCCCCTTTTTGATGATGACAAAACTCATGAAGTTATATATGCATGGATTAAAGTAAAGCTTCAAAGAAGCTCCCCCTTAACTCATGCATAGACAAAAGTAATAAGATATGGCAATGAAGCATATGACATGTATGCAAATGTAGGAGATAGAACATGTAATCATAGCATAAATCAAATCTTAAATCAAATCATAAATCAAATCTTTTTCTCCTATTTGCAAATAACAAAACATATATGCATAACTAACAAGGAAGACAACTACTTCTTCTCCTTAAGCAATGAAAACATGCATATATACTCAAATACTTCTCCCCCTTTTTGTCAATCATCAACAAAGGGTTCAAAGTTCAAATCATCAAACAAATTTTCTCCCCCTTTTGTCAAAAATAAGGAAATCAAGGAGGGTAAAATCAAATCAATCAATAAGATTTATATGCGATATACATTCATGAAGAGGAAGACGCTAAGTTAACTTCCCTACACATATGCATTACATGAAGAAGGGATGACAAGCCCTAACTCACATAACACATATTATGTAATGCATAAGAGGAGATGTGAAGCTCCCCCTACACACGTATATCATATAAAGAAGAGTTGTCAAGCTCCTCAATTTATAATATACTCAACATGAATCCATATGTAAGAGAGATGTTAAGCTCTCCTTGCATATAGGAAATACAAATCAAAATTTTGAATTTTTTTTTTTATCAAAACAAAATTTTGAACTTTTCTCAATAAAACAAATTTTGAACCAATCATAATTTGTAATTTTGATACCAATAGAAAATAGCACTTGAAGATGTGTGATATCAAGTTATCATTGGAAAATCTTTTATTGTTTCAAACATATTTATATCAATTGTAATTATATAGCAAATTTGAAGTTGAAGCATATAGATACCAGATGAAAAATCTAAAATAAAATCTTTTTATTTTCCATAAGCTTATGCATAGTTAATATAAGGTGTTAACTTAACTTCGCATAAACTTTTGTGTAAATCAATTGTAAAGCAAGCACATGAAAATCATATATATGTATGTGAATAGATAAGACCAATTTGAAAATTAGGGCATACATATATTGGAACCAAAATGTGAGTAATATACCAATTGTAAAATTAACACTGTAAATCATGTATATACTCATAACCAAAATTGGTAGGTTTAAAAGATAGTTATGTCTAAGCACTACCAAATTTGAAGAATAAATAACTAGTTATAAATAATTTTTGAAAAACTAGTTAAAGATCCTTCAAAAAACATGAAATCATATGTTATTCATGAATTATACTAAATACATACAAGTTTAAGCACTCATAGTTCATAAAGCTCAAAAATTATCTTTTATCATAAAAGATGAGTGTTCAAAGGTTATGTAAATGGTATTTTCATGAAAATAGAAAGTGAAGCATGAATCTCATGAAAATCTTATTTTTCATCTTAAAACAAATCATATATTTTTCATAAAGCATTGCTAAATACATAAAGATTTAATCACTCATGGTCTATAAAGCTCAAAATATTTTGTATCATAAAGATGAGTGTTCAAAAGATCATGTAAATAGCATTTTTATAAAAATAGTCATTCAAGCTCAAAAAGATCATAAATTACATTTTGTTGTACAAATCAAAAACATGAAAAATCATTTTTTTTATTTAAAATACTAATCTTCATGGTATATGTATGATTTATCCAATTCTAACAATATGCATACATATCCCAAATATAAAAAGAGTCCAATATATTTTGCATGAAGGCAAATGACTCAAGGGTATACATGTATATTTATTAGATTTGAATTAAACACACATATACATGAAGTAAGATCAAAGATAGGCATAACAAGTATAAATGACCGAATCATCAAAACTAGCCTATACACATGCATATAGTGGATACAAATGAGCATGAAGTTCAAATATGTATGAGTCAATTGTAGTTCACTATTCATATAAGTATAAATGCAAGTTTTGACACATTCTACATTTAAGCATGTAAATGCCACATGAAGTACCAAAAAAAATATGAACATGCTACATAAAATTAAAAGCATGTGCATAAATGAAATAGGAGTTTAGAAATCGTTACCAACTCCAAAGCTCCTAGCATGGTGGTTGACCCACCAAAATTCCTTGATAGCGGTGCTCCAAGTATGTGTCATTTTAGTTCAAATGCACCCACCATCAAGGCACCAAATCTCTCACGTTTTGAGAGATTCCTCACCTACATCAAATACACAAGGTGGGAATTTTGGTATCCATATTTTCTTGGGTCCTATGGGGTTAGTCTTGTAAGGAACCCAAGCATTTTTATTTTTATCAAAAATAAGAACATTTAACCTTTCATAACAAAATTTGCTAAATGACCTTTGCGGCCACAATGTGTACATGTGTACACCTTAGCATACTTATGAGTGGGAGTGTGAGCATGATGTGCATCATAAGCATATGCATGATGTGAATGTGCATGAGGAACTTGTTTCTTTTGAAACAAGGATTCCAATCTAGTATGATTGAATGCACATGAGCTCAAATTAGAGTTCAAATTATCAATTTATTTTTCAAATTTTTAATCTCATTTTGATCAATGTGTGCATGAGAAGCATGATGAGATATATGAACAATTTTCTTTTTCTTTTTACAAACATTTTCCTTTTCTTTTTCACAAATTTTTCTTTTTAAAGATTTATTTTCTTGAAAAACAACTTCCTTTTGTTTTTCCACCAAATCAATCTTATTTTTCAAAATAGTGTTCCCTTCACATAAATCATTCAATTTTGTAAGCAAGGAAACATTCTCATTTTTTAAAACTTTATTTTCTTTTTCTAAGCATGCCATTTTATTTTCTAATGAATCTTTTTCATTAATCATGGCATCAAAATTCTTTTTCAAATTGTTGTTGTCCTTTTCTAAACATGCAATGTTAGATTTAAAAGAATCTTGTTCTATATGCATGCAAGCAATTTCTTTTTCAAATTTTATTTTCCTTTTTAATCATGTCATATTTCTCAAGAATTGTTTGGCAAAATGAAGTGAGCTCATCATATGACATGTCCTCATCATCGGATTCGGAGTTTACCTCAAGGGGTTATCCCCTTGGACCATATAGCATACGTTGGAGATGTCGCTTCCAACGTCCGAATCGCTCCCCGCATAGTATAGGTCCTTTTCGCCAAGGGAGGTGATGATGTTCCAAGCTACAAAAGCCGATTCAACATTAGAAACCCTAGATAAATAATCATCATTTAGGGTTGACTTAATAGCATGAAGGGCTTTAGCATTAGCCTCAATGTTCTTACAATTTAAGCAATATTCTTTATTAGTTGTGGCAAGATATACACTAAGGCCAAGTCCTTTGAGGAACAAAGACATCTTAACCTTCCAAATTGGATGTTAAGAATGTCAAAGGTGGGTGGTGACATGAAGTCCATAGTGTGTGTACAAATCTTGTGATTAGCCTAAAAGAGGATCTTTAACTCTTAGGTTGTTAGACCCAATATCAAGAGCACTTGGCTCTGATACCAATTGTAAGATCACCTAGAGGGGGGGTGAATAGGTGATGGCTAATCTAATGGTCACTTGTGAACAAATAATGCGGAATTAAAACTAAGTTGACCAAATTAAACTTCTTTTAATTGAACACTTATGTATAACACAAGAGTGTTGCCGAATTCCCCTTGCAAGGCTCTGGACAAACTCCTCTAGATTCCCCTTGAATGGGTTGAGGTGCCGCGTTGGCCCTCTTGGTTGAATACTAGTGTTAATAACAATCCCAAGCAAGTATAGCAATTATGAGCACAAAGGTATATCATGCATATAAGAGATAAAGACTATAAAGTAATGCAAGATATAAGTGAGACAAAAAGAGTAAGAGAGCAAGAGTGAGCAATCGCAAACACAAAGGGTTTGTTTCGAGGTTCGAGCACACTTGCTCTACATCCCCGCCTTCGACACACGAAGGATTTCCACTATGCACGATCCCAACGGATCTCTCCTTGGTGCCGCAACACCTACAAGCCCTCGGACTCCCAAGTCCCTTACACACCACAAGCCCACCGGCTCGTCGAGGCCGAACCTCGTACAACAAGTCCGCACCCGAACTCAAAACACCGCGAGCACACTTGCCCGCTTCCTCAAATACAAAGAAAGATCTTGGTGATCTAAACACTTGATCACCTAACAAAACTCTCACTACAACACTCCTATAGGATAGATATAACTATGGATGCTCAAGTGTAGTGTGAGAAATCAAGGAAAGAACTTTGATGGAAAAACTCAAGAAATCACAATAAACACTCTCTTGATAAAATCCCTTTTGATAGGAAATATTGGCACTCTATTTTGTGGAGAAAACTCTGCTAAAAGAATGGAAATAACTGGACAAAAGCTCTCCTAAAATCTTGGCTTCAAACAATGACAAAACCCCTTTTATAGAGGCCAGAAAAATCTGACCGTTGGGCTCTGTCAGAGCTGCCGGTCGACCGGTCCGGTCGACCGCCAACGGTCAAGAATCCGACCGTTGGATCCTCCGGTCGACCGGCCCGGTCGACCGCGCACCTGGAACAGAGAATTACTTCTCTGTCGGTCGACCGGTGCGGTCGACCGGAATTTCCAGAGAGCAGACTCTCTGAAGCGGTCGACCGGCACGGTCGACCGTTCTCCAGTGCTCACAGGCGTGCACGTCTGTGCACGTCCGGTCGACCGACCCGGTCGACCCCAACGGCTATATTTTTCTGGCCTATAAATTTGGGGGTTTGGTCATTGTTTTGAGCCATGATTTTAGGAGAGCTTTGAGCCAGTTTTTCCCACTCCATTAAAAGAGTTTTCTCCACATATTTGAGAGCAAATATTTCCAATCAAAAGGAAAGTTTTATCAAGAGTGTGAAAGTGATTTCTTGAGTTTTTCACCATAGTTCTTTCCTTGCTTTCTCATAATCACTTGAGCTATCCATTGCCTTATCTATCCATAGGATTGTGTTGTGAGAGTTTGTAATTAGTGATCAAAGTGTTTTAGATCACCAAGAGATTTCTTCTTGGTTCTTTGAGGAGGCGGACAAGTGTGTTCGTGGTGGTTTAGAGTTCTTGTGTGAACTCGGTGGTTTGAGGTGCGGCCTCGGCGAGCTAGTAAGCTTGCGTGTGTACGGGCTAGGGAGTCCGAGAGTTTGTAGGTGTTGCGGCACCGGGGAGAGATCCATTGGGATCTTGCATAGTGGAAATCCTTCGTGTGTCGAAGGCGGGGATGTAGAGTAAGGGTGCTCGAACCTCGAAACATACCCTTGTGTTTGCGATTGCTCATTCTCTCTCTATCTCCTTTATATCTTGTATTCCATTATTGTCTATCTTTATTTGCTTGATATATTCATTTGTGCTCATTGATATACATGCGTGGGATTGTTTGCTAACACTTGTATTCAACCAAGAGAGCCAACGCGGCACCTCAACCCATATCCAGGGGAATCTAGAGGAGTTTGTCCAGAGCCCTTCACGGGGAATTCGGCAACACTCTTGTGTTATACGTGGTGTTTAGTGTAAGAGTTTTGTTTAGGTCATAATAGCTTTAATTCCGCATTATTTGGCATTAAGTGACCATTAGATTAGCCATCACCTATTCACCCCCCCTCTAGGTGAACTTACAAATCTTTCTTATCCTTTTCACACTTTATCATATTATCATCCTTGACTGTAATCTCTTCCATGTTCATCTCCCTCCTTATAGAAATTTTGAGGACAAAATTTTTTGTTAGGTGGGTAGATTATAGCACCCCGTTCCCAGGATACGTACCCAAATACGTGTCCTGATTTTTTTGACCGTATTGTTCAATTTTCTTTTAGTATTTGTTTTTCAACTGTGATTGCTCATGTTATTTGGTATCGGATCTGGATCCTCAGTCTTAGAGTCAGCCCTGACCCGGACCGGGAACCCGACACCAGTCTACTATCTGATTTGACTTTTCTGTTAGTTTAATTTGACCGATTTTATTTTCAGACACTGTTTTCTAATATTTTAGATTTTTTATGATTTTCTGAAATTTTTTAGAATTTTTTGCAAAATCTCCAAAATCGGTGTCGGTTGGCATCGCTGACGGATTCCCAGATTTTTAGTTTTCAAACGGGATTAAATTTTCAAAAACGTCTTTCACGTTACTTCTTAGAATTTCATTTTCTATCCAAATATATTTTTGAAATTTTTCTAAATTTATCAAAATTTCACCGATTCTGGTGTCGGCCGGTGTCACCGGAAGATTCCAGAATTTTTAATTTAAAAAATAGATTGAATTTCTCGAATCCAATTTATCGGGCATCTTAAAATAATATTTACTATTTTTGAGAATTTTTTAGAATATTTCTGAAACAGTCAAATTTTTTGTATTTAAATAATAATATTATTTACCGACCTTTTCTTTTCTTGCTTTTTCCTTCTCCACTCCCCTACTTTATACTCTCAGAATATTCTAATAAATTAATTATTTAATAATAAAAATTTTTATTATTTTATTATTTTTCCTTATTTTCTTCCTTTTCCTTTATTTTTCTTTTTCTTCTTTTCTTTTCTTCCCGCACACACCACACCTCCATGTCCTGCTCCCCTCTTCCACAAGCCGCAACCGCCGATTGCAGTAGCAGCAGGGCATGATGGGCTGCTGCTGTAGCCTATCTCCCCCCATCCCATTTTTATCATCACCTTTTCCTTCTACTCTCCATTAAAACCCCTTCTTCTCCCTTCTCCTTTTAATTTCCATTTTAAACTCCAACACTTCAACCAACTCATTCCCTCTTCATCACCGCCGCCTCCACCACCGGAGCCGCCGCTGCCCCCCTCCCTAGCCGCCGGCGTCACCTCCCTCACATCCCCTCTCCACTCCTCCACCTCCTTTTCATTCAACCATCAACCCATTATCTCCAATTTCAACTAAACCCATTACTTCTCCCACCTCTTCTTCTCCAAAATTCACCCCCATCTCCACAAATTCCACCACTCCCACCACCCCATCATCACCTTCTCCTCCTCCTCCAACTCCCCTACCACCTCTAACAACCACCACAACCACCACCACCACCAACTACCACCAACAACAACAACTCCACCAATAACAGCAACAAACCGACACCACCTCCACCCTACTCCCCTCCCCGGGCCAGGCGCCGCCCCCCTGACCATCAGGTGGCGCCGCCGCCGTCTAGGGCCTTTCCCTCTCCTTCTTCTTTTCTTTCTTCTGCTTTCTTTCTTTTCTTCTTTCTTTCTTTCCTTCTTTCCAAATATACCCTCTTTTCTTTACTTTCCCAAAATACCCATCCCCTCATTCCCTAATTACTTCTACATAATTTCTATCCTATCCCTCTCCTTTAATTCCCTAATTCTTCCCTCTTTTAAAAACACCCGACTCTCTTTCTCTCTCTCCACTCTCTCTCCTCTCTCATTCCCTCTCTAATATATTTATAATATTTATAATATATATGTTTATATTTTAATATATATGGGCTAGTGGCTTGCTCGCACGGGTTCGCGAACTTCTTGGATTTTAACCCGGTATTTCATTCCGATATTAGGCGAGTACATTTCTTACTTTATTACCATCATTTCATGTCTAATAATTATTATCTTGCTTTTAATATATGATTTCTCTTTATGCAAGTTGGTATATGTTATATAAGAGATTTCTAAAATTATCATGTTCTATAAATAGCTGCCAGCCGTTATTATACTTTGTCGAACCGGTATTATACCGGGTATGCCTAGATCTGCTCCCGCTTTATTCGGCTTTGCATATCTAATTAAAAGATAAAATTATTATTATAAATATGGTTGTGAAGAGTTTGAAATGTTTATACCGTTCTCCTGTACCATGTTACGTGACCGGTTGATACCTGATATTTGATGTTGTGACTCTCACCGACATATTAGTTACCTGATCCTGACATGTATACACCTGATACTTGTCATGCTATACTTAACACTTGATATTTGACACCGGTACTTGCCATGCTATATTTGACACATGATATCTGACACCGGTACTTGCCATGCTATATTTGACACATTATATCTGACACCGACACTTGCCATGCTATACTTGACATTTGAAATTTGACACAGGTACTTGCCAACTTGACCCCTGATATCCGGCACCGGTACTTGACATGCTATCACTCACTTGACATGCTACACCTCGTACTAGTACACTTGACCTGATATTGTGACACTTGACTGGTTACTGCTATACCTGGCACCTGTATTACATGGCATATTCATGATTATCACTTTTATGGGGACTTGGTATGATTATTATACTGTTACCAGACCTCTGGTACTCCTGAACTCCTGTACTCCTGAACTCTTATATCCCCTGTACTCCTGTCCCCTGCACTGTTACCCTAATTAATAGCACAGTCATACCGACGTCTGGCAGAGCATGCCTGGTGTCAGGATGACGAGGTTGTATCCCACGATCGTGCTAGCGTTCGGCGGATCCTAAATGGAACTAAGTGCCACACGGAGCAAAGTGCCACACCACACGTGGTGGGGGCTACCTCTTGAATCTGTACGGGGCCACCTCTAGAATCCATTCCCCACACAGAGCAAAGTGTCACACAGAGCAAAGTGCCATACCACACACGTGGTGGGGGCCACCTCTTGAATCTGTGGGGCTACCTCCTGAATCAACCTCAGAGCAAAGTGCCACATGGAGCAAAATGTCACACCACACACGTGGTCGGGGCCACCTCTTGAATCTGTAGGGCTACTTCCTTCCTCCTGACTGTGCCACCCGGTGTTAGCGTGATAAGCATTCTCAGTGCCTTTAACCCCCACACATACCTGTAAAATGATAACGCCTGGAGCATGTATTATTTGGTCTCTCCCCTATTCGAATAATGGTACCTGCATATCGGAGTTCGGATGAGTTCTACTGAATGTGCGGGCTCCAGTGTGAACTGTCGGTGTTGTGGGACGCTGGTGAGAAAGGGACAAGAATAACATAAGAACATAACAACCAAACAGTAATAATATTAGGAATGTGTGATATTTGATCTCTCCTTTGTTCTGGTCCTGGTACTCACATATCAGACCCGGTTAAGTTCTACAGAGTGCGAACTCTAGTATGGACTATCGGTGATGTGAGGCGCTAGTAGGGAGGTGAATAAAATATCAAACGGTACTGATTATTATTATTGGGTAAATTAAAATGCAACACCTTTATATTCTTCAATTATAGTGTTATGTCCTAAGTTGACACCCTACCTTATGACATATGATGATTACTCCAGACACACTATAGTTCTGTTACTCTTAGGGCAACTCAAGTTGTATAAACTCAGACGATGCCGACATGAGATATGTGGTATATAGATGAGGGTTTCCTTATTTGGATTATCCCCTTGACGTAACAGTCCCTTGAAACTATAATCTGAGCTTGTACAACTATTTTTATCCATACTTGTATTTATTGCATGTTTAACTTATTCGCCGCATGTTCATACGTGAGGCCATTTCTGACCTGGGTATATACGTCGCAGTGACGTCTCCGTATCCGTGGGATCAGGGCGTTACAGGAGAGGGGGGCTCGCCGGAGTTAGGGGTCGCCGCGGGGCGGCGGGGTGATGGTCAACAACGGTCGGCGACGCTTTAAGCTGGGAGTCGCCAGGGATAAGAAGGAGGGGGGAGACGAAGGAGAGGATGAGAAGAAGAAAGGAAAAGGGAAAAGAAAAGAAAAAGAAAAAGAAAGAGAGAGTGAAAAAGAGAGATGGGATTGAGGTTGATGCGGGGCAGGTGGCCCTCCTGGGCCGTGCAGGAGGAGGGGAAACCAAGAAAAAAGAAAAGAAAAGAAAGAAAGGAAAGATTCTAAAATAAATTATATTATTTTAATATCGGGAAATATCAGCCATTCCCAAAAAATTCTCAAAAATACCCGGAGGTAGAAAACATCACCCTGAGGAATAATATGAAATTATTTTTCAGAAATAAATCTCTTTTTCAAATTAAAAAAATCCTGAAACCAACCAATGATACCGGCCGACACCAAATCAGGTCGAGTTTTGATAAATTCGGAAAAATCTTCAAAAATGTATTAAAGTAGAAAATGTGATTTTAAGAGATAATGTGAAAGCGGATTTTAGAAACTCAAGTCTGTTTGTAAATTAAAAATTCTGGAATCGACCAGCGATACCGATCGAACCGATTTTGAAGATTTTGCAATTTAATTCTGAAAAATTCTAAAAATTCATGAAAAATCTAAAATATTAGAAAATGATGTTTGAAACTGAAACCGATCATATCTGATAACCGAAAAGACTAAATCGAGAAATATACTAAGATCAGGTCCCCGGTTCAGATTAGAGCTGACTCCAAATCCACGAATCCGGATTCAATAAAAAACAATCGCATAAATAATCATAAAAAATAAATACGAAAAGTAAATCAAAAAATACGATCGAAAACTCTGAATACGTATCTAAGTACGTATTCCGTAAACAAGGTGTTACATGGAGGGAAGGAGAGGGCTGGAGAGGAAGGCCAAGAGAAGGGGAGGGGGGTCATTGGCGGGGAGAGCGCGGGGGGAGGGAGGTCGCCGGAGGAAAGGGGGTGGTTTGCTGGGAAAGTAAGAGAAGAAGGAAGAAGGAAGAAGAATAGAGGAAAAGGACAATTCAGACTTTTTTGAGGGGGCAGTTGCAACAAAAATTTATTTTTTTTTTTTACGGTTCCTTCAACAAAATATACAAACTGACGGTTTTAGGGCTCTTTCTTTGCTTCACCCTCAAATTAAAAAAATCCCCCCCAAACTCTTATTCTCTCACAAAACCCTAACCCTAACCCTTTCAGAGCTCAACAATGGCAGCAAAGGCGGCTGACAACGGCAACGGCCTGAAGAAGCTAGAATACCTCTCCCTCGTCTCCCAAGTATGCACCGAGCTCGAATCCAACCTCGGCATCTCCGACAAGGTTCTCGCGGAGTTCATCACCGAGCTGGGTCGCAAGTCCGAGACTGTCGAAGACTTTGATAAGAAGCTCAAGGAGAATGGGGCCGAGATGCCCGATTACTTCGTGAAGACCCTCCTCACCATCATACACGCCATCCTCCCTCCCAAATCCAAGTCCAAGAGCAAGTCCTTCTCCTCCTCCTTCTCCGACCCCAAGAACCAGTCCTCCGCCGCCTTCCCCGGCCTTGCGAGACCCGACGACCGAGAGCGGGTGAAGGAGTTGCAGCGGGAGATCGAGAAGGAAGCAGAAGTGAGAGCTGAGGCTGAGGAGAGAAATCGAGAGCAAGAGGACCCGGACCGACGCCACAGAGATCGGCATCGGGACCGCGATCGAGATCGAGACCACCATAGAAGTGGTAGGGATAGAGACAGGGATAGAGGCAGAGATAGGGAGAGAGATAGAAGGGATAGAAATGATGATGACAGAGATGACCGGAGAGAAAACCCTCGAAGGGATTCGGATGAGCCCGAGCTTTACAAAGTGTACAAAGGCAGGGTCACACGAATTATGGATACTGGTTGCTTCGTACAGATTCCGGAGTTAAGAGGGAAAGAAGGGTTGGTTCACATTTCTCAGATCGCGAGCAGAAGGGTTGTGAATGCTAAGGAGGCGGTGAAGCGTGATCAGGAGGTGTTTGTAAAGGTTATTTCTTTCTCCGGGCAGAAGCTTAGCTTGTCAATGAGAGATGTGGATCAGATAACTGGGAAGGATTTGCTTCCAATGAGGAAAAGTTTGGAGGATGAGGCATCAAGGGTTAACCCTTCGAGCAGGAATAGCAATGGGCCAACGAGGAGGACGGGGCTTTCAGGAATTACGATCCTTGAGGAGGATGAGAGCGCACCAACGAGAAGGCCGTTGAAGAGGATGAGCTCGCCTGAGAAGTGGGAGGCCAAACAGTTGATTGCAGCCGGGGTTTTGGATGCTAGGGACTTTCCTAATTTTGATGAGGATGGTGATGGGCTGTTGTACCAAGAGGAAGGTGCCGAGGAGGAGCTCGAGATTGAGCTGAACGAGGATGAGCCTGCCTTCTTACAAGGGCAGAGTAGGTTTTCAATTGACATGTCACCTGTCAAAATTTTTAAGAATCCAGAAGGTTCGTTGAGCCGTGCTGCAGCTTTACAGTCGGCTCTTATAAAGGAGAGGAGAGAGGTGCGGGAGCAGCAGCAGCGGACTATGTTGGATTCTATTCCGAAGGATCTTAACAGGCCATGGGAAGATCCGATGCCAGAAACAGGTGAGAGGCATCTGGCACAGGAGCTGCGGGGTGTTGGGTTGTCGGCATACGATATGCCAGAGTGGAAAAAAGATGCATATGGAAAGGCTTTAACTTTCGGGCAGAGATCAAAACTTTCCATTCAGGAACAGAGGCAGAGTTTGCCTATCTTTAAGTTGAAAAAAGAGCTTGTGCAAGCTGTGCATGATAACCAGGTGTTGGTTGTAATCGGTGAAACTGGTTCAGGGAAAACGACACAAGTGACTCAGTATTTGGCGGAGGCTGGTTACACGACAAGGGGGAAGATTGGATGTACACAACCTCGTCGGGTGGCTGCTATGTCAGTTGCAAAGAGGGTGGCTGAAGAATTTGGTTGCCGACTGGGAGAGGAAGTCGGTTATGCAATTCGGTTTGAAGATTGCACAGGACCGGAGACTGTGATCAAGTATATGACAGATGGTATGCTACTAAGAGAGATTTTGGTTGATGAGAATCTATCTCAGTATTCAGTTATAATGCTAGACGAGGCGCATGAAAGGACAATTCACACAGATGTGCTTTTTGGGTTGCTAAAGCAGCTTGTACAGCGGAGGCCTGATCTAAGGTTAATCGTCACTTCTGCTACATTGGATGCAGAGAAGTTCTCTGGGTACTTCTTCAACTGCAATATCTTCACAATTCCTGGTAGAACCTTTCCTGTGGAGATTCTTTATGCAAAGCAGCCAGAGAGTGATTACCTGGATGCGGCATTGATCACTGTCCTGCAGATACATTTGACTGAACCTGAAGGCGACATCCTTCTCTTCTTGACTGGTCAGGAGGAGATTGATCATGCTTGTCAGTCTCTTTACGAGCGGATGAAAGGGTTGGGCAAGGATGTGCCAGAGTTGATAATACTGCCTGTTTACAGTGCTCTACCAAGTGAAATGCAATCGAGGATTTTCGATCCTGCACCTCCGGGCAAGAGGAAAGTTGTGGTGGCAACAAACATAGCGGAAGCCTCTTTGACTATCGATGGGATTTTTTATGTTATTGATCCTGGGTTTGCGAAGCAAAATGTATATAACCCAAAGCAAGGGTTGGATTCACTTGTCATTACTCCCATCTCACAGGCATCGGCAAAGCAACGAGCTGGGCGAGCTGGGCGTACTGGGCCAGGGAAGTGTTATCGTCTGTACACCGAGAGTGCATACCGCAATGAGATGTCACCCACCAGCATCCCTGAAATTCAGAGGATTAATCTCGGAATGACGACACTTCAAATGAAGGCTATGGGAATTAATGACTTATTATCATTTGATTTCATGGATCCACCGTCCCCTCAAGCACTCATATCTGCTATGGAGCAGCTGTACAGTGTGGGAGCATTGGATGAAGAAGGGCTATTAACTAAATTGGGAAGAAAAATGGCGGAATTCCCGTTGGACCCTCCCTTATCCAAGATGCTACTGGCTAGTGTGGATCTTGGATGCAGTGATGAGATCCTGACTATCATTGCAATGATCCAGACACAAAACATATTCTATAGGCCAAGGGAAAAGCAGGCCCAAGCAGATCAGAAGAGAGCCAAGTTTTTCCAGCCCGAAGGGGACCATTTGACTCTACTTGCTGTTTATGAGGCTTGGAAAGCAAAAAATTTCTCTGGTCCATGGTGCTTTGAAAACTTTGTGCAGTCCCGTTCACTTAGGAGGGCGCAGGACGTCAGGAAGCAGTTACTCAGTATCATGGACAAGTAAGGCTCTCAAACTTGGTTACATTCTTGGCTTTTTCCCTTTCTCATCTGTTTACTTGTTGGATTTATATTGAAATTTAACTTCTCGTCTTCAGTTGCACTATTAGTAGTGACATATGTACATATACTTTATATGGCTCTTTTCTGCACCATAATGTGCATAAGAGCATGCATTTAAGCATTCAGCTCATTCTTTGAAATATTGCTTCATGTTTGGCTTGAGCGAAATTGGCTTGTATGTTGTAGTTGAAAATTTATGTTCCTCCTGGTTCAATTCTTCAACAAATAAGACAGACAACAAGAAAAAAGTGAGAATATCAATGAAGCCAAAAGGAATTAGAGTTGTCAAGATAAAAACAAGAAACTGGGCCGGGGGGGGGGGGTGGGGTAGGGATCTTCTTTTTTTTTTTTTTTTGCCTTTTTTTGGTGTGTGGTTTGGGGTTTTTGTTTTTTTGTGTGTGTGTGTGTGTGTGTGTGTGTGTGTGTTTTTTTTTTTTTTTTTTTGGGGGGGGGGGTTTAAAAATGATGATAATAATAATGACAGAGACCTCAAATTAGAAATTTTATTGTCTATTCAGGTCATTTGATCGAGAGGGTTATTGAGACTCATGGTACCCTCTCTTAGGTCTTGTTAGGTCTTGTATAAGTTTCGTCCTTTGCCAATAAGGGAAGTATAGTCCATAGAAGTGCCAATTCTTCCTTTCTGGTATGTTACTGTTCTGTTAGTGCTCTTGAAAAATGATCTGTAGACAACTTCAAGAGTTCTATTTCTAAGAATTTTACAACTGTATCAGGTAGGAGATAATCAACAAATGAAATGGTTGGTCAGATTGGGCTTAATATATGTGGCCATATATTTATATGAGTCAGCATAGATATATGGATAGTGCTGCAAAAGTTTGCTGTTCTCATCCATTGCCACCTTAACGCTTTACAATACATGGTTTAGCGAAAGGTTAATCATGGTGTTACAGTTAGCTAGGTTGTGTCCTTTATATTAGTCTTTGCTAAACAGAAAATCATATCAATGTCTACAGTGCTAGAAGGCCGATTTCGCTGACCAGAATTCACATTCTTAGTTTAGTATGTTTACGTATTTGAGCAATGCTAAGAACAAAGCATTTTCTTAATGGTTGAGATAACTTTGCTGAGTGAAATTATCGCGATGCATCCTACTAATAGCCTGATAGGTCTTTTGAAGTTATAAATTCTGTAGTAGCAGGTTGTTCTTTGCTTCTCTTACAAAGCAAAATGTAATATTCTGTTTCTGTTCAGTAGATCCAACATTCAATTCTCAACTGAAATTGTTAAAGATTCTGCCTTCTTTTCAAGGAAGGTAGTTCCTGTGTTTAGAATTATAGGTTTTACAGTTAGTTCAGCCACATCAGAATTGAACGCAAGTCACTATGGGAATCTATCATCTTTCGCCCTCTTCTGGTTTTTTTCCCAAATCTAGGAGAATCTGTATGATGTATGATGCTTACTGGTGTTTGAGGATTATAGCAAGCCCATTGCTTGTCTATACTTTCCTTGGACGAGAATTTTGTAACCAATTAAAAGAAGGGTGGCGTTAGCCCAACAACCTGTGGTAGAACTTTGTCGATCTCTCACGGAGCCTCACTCCATAGCAGACCCCATTTTCATGGGAAAGGCTTAGATGATGATGATGATAGTTCACGTTCTCATCAATAACTTTTCTTTATGCACTTTTGCTTGATTCGCAGTCTGCTATGGGTTGGTTAATCATACAAATTTTTACTTATCTTGTTCTCACATGAGTTTTCTGGCAAATCATGTTACTTTTGATGGACATGTTTCTTTACTTTCTATATGATGATTAATAATGGGTTGCCTAGGTGTCTGCACTATTAACAAAATATAAAGTTGTGGAACTAGAGTAACTTAGATATATAATCTATCTAGCTGCACGCTCTTTATACACGCCACATACTGTCATATTGGGGAATGCAATTTATGTATTTATTTTGAGTTTAGATTCTAGATAAACATATGGTTTTTGCATGCTTAGTTTGATACACTTTGTGTTAGCTGACGACTATGGTCCTCCCCCAGCCAATTGTTGTGTCACTACTGTCAGGGAAGGATGTTTACTTAATAAATCTAACTTGGTGGATTTGGGTGTATCACTGTATCTTGTATGTGTCTTGGAACAATAAAATTAATCTTACTTTTCCTATGTGTGTGTGTGTGTGTGTGCGCGTGTGTGTGTGTGTTGAAAGGTAAATGTAATTTTATTGATAACTTGAACAATAGTACAAATTACAAAAGCAAGGCTAGGCTACTCTGCAGTTGGTTTTCTTGAATAACTATAGAGAGGCAAGATGACTCTAGCCGTCACCCTCTACTATGGTATACAAAGGAGTGAACACAGATTGACCCAAATTCTGCAGAATATGAAGTTTTTTATTATCAACTATACATTTGCAATTACAAACTCTAAACCTCCCAATCTGACACTGACATTCTGATATTGGCATTTTTGACATGCTGCTATTGCTGCTGCTAGTACTGTTGAAAAATCTGATAGCCTGATACCCTGACATTCTGATATAAGATAGGCTGGCAGCTGCTGCTACTGTATAGCCCAACCTGGCATTTTGATACCCTGGGAATCTAGCAGCTAACTGTGCAGCTACTGCTACTAGAGTTCGACCTTGCAGGACTGCTGCTGCTGCTGCTTGAGTGGTTCCCAACCTGACAGGTTTGTTGCTGCTGCTGATAACCTGCTACCCTGAAAACTGGCGCTGATGTTGTGCTGCTGCTACTACTATAATCTGTAAAGTAGTTCTGCTGCTGCTCTTTGTCTGATATTCGGATACTCTGACACAGAAAATTCTGGCAGAACTTTATTGCTCTTGCTGGTCTGTGTCTAATAATTTGATAGTTGGTGTCAGCTATTACTGCAGAATTGCAGTATGCATCTCTAGGCTCCAGTTACCTAAGATAGGATCATTTTGGGCTGTTGGCCATGTTCAGTACTGAAGGAGCATATGCACATCATCATAGAGATTTCTGAACTCGCTAATTTTTTTTCTAGAAGCTTTGAAATACTCTAGCATTTCTTTCCTTTCAAATATGCCATATGGTAGCTCCGAAACCACTGTAGCAAGTGTGGTAGCTTTGTTTCTCCTCTTGAACTTCTCTAGTATCATAGCAGCTCTTCAGGGAGGGTCCCTATAGTATCAGCCGATAGACCCAATTTGAGTTAGGGATGATATATATATGTCTCTCTCTCTCTCTCTATATATATATATATATATATATATATATATATATATATATATATATATATATATATATATGAGGAGAGAGAGAGATAGACTTGTGTCATTCCAGAAGTATTTGAGCCCGTCCCACTTAAATACAATCCTACGACATTCGAATACAAGATCCACTCTGTTAAAGTTGATTTATATTATTTCAAGTATTTATAAACCAAAAATCAAGTGTTTTGAATACTTTTTGCCTATCCATCAAGCGACGCAAAGAAAGTAGTGAGTTGGTTAGATCTATATCTTTAGACATACAAATTCTTGATCCGGCCATTTGATCATGATCTAAACATTTAAAAACCCTACAAACCAATTTGTGTTAGTTTTCAAATGTTCTACACCATTAAACTAACCATCTCACTATTTAGGCCGTCCGTTTTTTTCCTACTTGATGCATGGGTAAAAAGTATTCAAAACATTTGATTTTTGGTTTATAGATACTTGAAATAATATAAATTAACTTCAACACAGTGGATCTTATACTCGAATGTCGGATGTTGGTATTTGAGTGGGAAGGATTCAGCCTCGAATCTTTCTGGAATTACACAAGTCTATCTCTCTCTCTCTCTCTCTCTCTATATATATATATATATATATATATATATATATATATATATATATATGATCCTTAGGGAAAGATTCAGACCCAAATCCTTCCCACTCAAACACATACCTACGATACCTAAAAATAAGATTCACTCCGTTGAAGTTGATCTACATTAAGTAAAGTGTCTATAAATAAAAAATCATGTATTTTTAATACTTTTTACCCATCATCAAGTGGCGCAGAATGAACGATCGAAGGTAGCCTATTGTTTAGATCTACATCTTTAAGCATACAAATTCTTGATCTGATCATTTCATCATTATCTAAAACTTAAAAACCCCCGCACACCAATTTTTGTTAGATTTCAAATATTCTACACCGTTAAATTAAAAAACTCACTATTTAGACCGTCTGTTTTCTCTCGTTTTTCCTCTACTTGATGCATGGGCAAAAAGTATTTAAAATACTTAATTTTTGGTTTATAGCTACATTCAAATAATGTAGATCAACTTCAACAGAGTGGATCTTGTATTAGAATGTTATAGGATTACATTTGAGTGGAAAGGATTCTACCTCGAATCCTTCTGGAATGACACAAGTCTCTCTCTCTCTCTATATATATATATCTCATATATATATATATATATATATATATATATATATATATATATATATATATATATATATATATATGCTATCAAATATTTTCAATAGAGGGATATCTTGTAGGCAGTATTTTAAATGTCGACTGATATTTCTGAAATGTCGGCTGACATTTCGTTTTCAAGCCCTCATCGCCACGACATCCCCACCCTCATTTGGAATGGTGTTTTGGAAAATGTCAGCCGACATTTCGGGAAAATGTCGGCCGATATTTCGAGAAAAACCCAATATGTTGGTTGGTCTTAAAATTGAAGCAATTGAGAAATTTCTACAATGTGTTAAGTGCATGTATGCAAAATGTTAAGATAAGTATACCTATTTTAAACATATTTATGTAGTTTTGTATAAGTTGTGTATGTAATATCTTGATAAGAATTTTTAGATTATATTATTTAAGACATTTAGGACATATATTTGTTATCTGCCATGATGTCTGAAATTTACTAGATGATCCTGAAATATCTCCGAAATCTGACATCCGACATTTCCCCGATATCCAACATTTAAAACACTACTTGTAGCTTGAAATCTAGATTTCTCAGTGCAAATTTGATTGATGCACGGGTACAATGCTATCAGGTCTTTGTAGCTTGATTTATCCGTAAGAGCTTGTATTCTATATCCCCTTAGTGCATATTGATCGATATTTGTAGTGTCATATGCAGATTTATTACTCATATTGCTTGAGTTCTAGATTCTTAAGAGTGAATTCGTTGATAGTCTCATGCACAGATAACTATTAGATAGTGTAGCTTGAGTTTAAACACATAGTAACATGCGCATATATAATACCATTAGGTTGCCACCACCGCTCATACCAGAGGGATGGAGGGAATTGGGTTGTACATTCTCTGTTCTAATTAATTGACATACATTAGTATCAGGGACAGATACAATAGTTTTATATCACTACCACCTCTTTATAGTAGAATGCTTGTTGTGTATATTTCCCTTGTTACAGTGAAAGATTCTGCCATATTTTTGTTATTAAATTTATCTTCAGTTGCAAAATAATTGGAGAAGCAGGGTGATCTTCTCACTATTCTTGTAGATCCATCAAGTGGAAATTGATTGATAACGTAGTTTTGGATGGATATTGTGAGACATCATTTTAAGGGTTCTGAAGATTAAGTTTCTTTCATCAACAAGACATATTTGTGGGGTCACTTGTTAGTTCTTAAAAGTTGTCATTCCACACTTCACAAATTACAAAATCACGCACATGACTTGATCAGTAGGGAAATCAAGGGGAAAATGAGAGAAGCTCATCTGTATGAACCGGAAGCAAAAATCCCATAATAAGATTTGCACTTTACTTGAGCAAAGACATCAGTAGATTTTTGCTGAATTAACAGTTGAAAACATGAATTGTTCCCTTACATGATGGTATGCCCATGTAACAAGGATGTGGGACGCGCACTTCAAAATCTAACATTGCCTTGTCTTAGCTCTCTTCTCTTTTCAATTTTGCATCTTTCGAATTAACATGGACTGGTGTGAAGATGGGTGGTCATCATATGAGACTTGTGTAATTCTTGTCCTGATCACATATAGACTTTGCCGTTGCTGGAAGTGAGTAGGATAAATGCATATCTAACCGCTCTTGTGAAGTCGAATGCAAAAACACATGCATGCAATGTGGGTGAGCCAGCCTCCGTTAGTGAAGTGCAACGATGGTCCTCAGAAAAATGATCCTCAAAAGTGATTCTTTGATTTCATGCATTATTTTTGGATTCTAGAAGAAAAGAGAGTTAATGTTTATTTGGTGACAAATAAGAAATGTGGCAAGATGGGATTAAGAAACAACAAATTTAGTCATTATTGACAGCTTTTCTCGTCTTTAGAAGATCTTCCTAGCAATCGTGATTTAATCAACTACATCATTTCCAATGCTGTTCTTGATAGCAGGCGTGATTTACCCATTTTAATTTTATATCATATCTAGAATTAGTGATATAGTCTTAATCAAGTGAGATTTCAATCTGAAGTTGATGTCCAAGTTTGAGCTTCCTTCAAGAGACTGTTGTTGGATAAGTCTTAATATTAATATAAGATTAGGATCTAAGGGAATTTGGCAAGGCCCTTTTACTGCATGTTGCATTTAAGCAAACACATATTCCCTTTCATTTCTTTTTTCCTTTTTTCATTACAATGTCTCAGAAGCCTACTGTTTGGTTGGCTGTACGTTGTTAATCTTCTATAGTTTGTTATGCTGAATGATTTACTGCAATACTATTATTAACCTTCAAAAGATCCTTATTCTATTAGGTTGGGTTCAAATTCGCGGATCAAGGAATGTGGTGGTTATTTTTTCATGTAACCTCAAGTATTCCTGACATTATAACTGAAAGTAGTGAAGTTCATCTTAGTGTTCAGCATTTGAAGATGTGATTTTAATTATGATAAAAAGGTTTGTTAAATAAGCTGGTTGAACTAATGAAGCAGTAGTTAGGGGTGTCTAAGTTGGCTTCTTTGGCCTATAATCAAATTTGTTGCCGATGTGGTTATTATAGATCTTAACCTTCCTTTTACCTCGATGGAGAACTTAGTTTTGTTCATCATCTTTACGGATGTCAACTGGGCCAGGACGGCCCGACAGCCTGCACGGGCCCGGCCCGGCCTTGGCCTGGCTCCCCCATGGGCCGAACCCGGGTTTGGGTAAAGCGGCCGACGGTCCAGGCAGGCCGTGCCAAGCTCGGGCCTGGCATGTGCCGTCCAAGCTCGGGTGTGACGCCCCGATCTCGCGGGTACGGAGACATCACTGCGACGTATATATGCAGGTCGAAAATACCCTCACATATATACGCTAAGCATTAGTACATGCAAGAATCAGAGTGCGGAAGCACAGTGGTAATATACATTCCAACAGAAAGGTACAAGTACATGGTTATCACAGAGAGTGATACAATATTACAGTAATGTTACATCACTAGAAAAATACCAAAGTACAATACATGAAGAGATAAACAAAAGCTGAGAGATGCTCACGAGCAGCAAGAGAGGCCCCGAGAGCCAATCAGGAGGACTGGGAGGAAGAGCTACAATGACATCCAAGCTTCTGCTGCACTCCGATCGTCACGGAAGGATCCACTGCGTACTCTGATCAGCTACAGTAAGGCCACCAAGGTCCGGTCTCTAGGATCTGGACATGAGAATTCAGGGTTGTCAGACGCAACCTCGTGAGTACATATAATAAAGCCAAATGGCGTGCATAACAGGCACACGTGTACGTGATCAAGTCATGTGGTCCAAGCATGCAGATAACAAGTAACATAAGGGAAATTAAAGGAACGACGGTAAATCATGTATATCGATGAATCTGACACTGAAAACATACATAGGAGGCAGTATGAAGAGCGTAGGTACATATAAACATGCGGTAAATAAGTTAAACATGCGATAAATACAAGTATGGACAAAACTAGTTGTACAAACTCAGATTGTGGATTCACGGGACAAATACATCAAGGGGATAATCCAAACAAGGAAACCCTCATCTATATATCACATATCTCATGTTGCCATCATCTGAGTTCATACACTTGAGTTGCCCTCAGAGTAACAGAATTAAAGTTTGTCTTGAGTAAACATCATATGTCCTAAAGCAGGTTCAACTCAGGGCATAACACTATAATTAGAGAATATAAAGGTGTTGCATTTTAAGTTATCCAATAATAATAATCAGTACCGTCTGATATTTCAATCGCCTCCCTACCAGCGCCTCACATTACCGATAGTCCATGTTAGAGTTCGCACTCTGTAGAACTTACCCGGGTCTGATATGTGAGTACCAAGAAACGAACAAAGGAGAGACCAAATATCACACGTTCTTAATATTATTACTGTTTGATTGTTTTATGTTATTCATCCGATCTATATGCTTATGTATGTGCTACCGGTACACATACATCCACTTACGAATAAGACGAGTTATTATTTGGAAACTGATAAATCTGATGGCTCATATTTATAGTGGGTCCCGTCTCTGCTCGGGACTAGCTCAGGAGTACAGGCTTCTACTTCCGGGGACTTATCATTACGCGCCCCACACGACACTTCAGATTAAGGCTACTGCTTCCGGGGGCTTATCATTATGTGCCCCACACGACACTTCAGATATCACCGTTATAAATATGACATACCGGTTTCCATCAGTTTCTCCCACCCCAGTGTAAGTTGAGTACTTTATTATATATGTATAATCTAGTGATAATGTCCACAAGTGTATATAGTAATCCAATATCCATGATTATCTAATTTCGGGGATCAACAGGAGTTAATATGAGGAGCATAATATCAGGAGTCTCCCTATTACAGGGGTTCAGGAATACAGGAGTTTAGGAGCACAGGAGTTCAGGAGTACCAAATGTCTGGTAACAGTATAATAATCATGCCAATTCCCCGTAAAAGTGATAGTCATGAATATACAAGGGGTGTCAGGTATAATAGTATCCAGTCAGGTGTCACAATATCAGGTCAAGTGTGCTAGTACCAGGCGATAGCATATCAAGTAAGTGATAGCATGTCAATCGTCAAGTGTTATCTAACAGGAGTCAGGTATTAGGTGTCAAGTGATAACGTGTCAAATACCAGTGTCAAATATCATGTGTCAAGTATCAGGTGTCATGGAATAACAGGTCAAGTACCAATATCAGATATCAAGTGTCACGGTCAGGTGTCAAGTATAACATGTCAAATACCAGTGTCAAATATCAAGTGTCAGGTAAGTAATAACATGTCAAGTGCTGGTGTCAAGTGTAACATGGCAATGTCGGTGTCCGGTATCATGTGAGCTTCATGTGTCAGGTAATCATCTGGTCATGTAACATGGTACAGGGGAACAGTATAAATAAACATTTCAAACTTTTCACGATCATATTTATAACAACAATAAATTAGTCTATTTATTAGCCATGTGAAGCCGAGCTAAACGGGAGCAGATCTAGGCATGCCCAGTATAATACCGGCCGACAGATATACATAAAACATGCTAATTTTAGAAATCACTCGTATATCATATGCCAACTCGCATAATGAGTCATCATATATTAAAAAGCAAGATAATAATTATTAGGCATGTAATGATGGTAATAAAGTAAGAAATGTACTTGCCTAACACCGGAACGAAATACCGAGTAATATCTGGGAACTCCACGAACACCACGTGCAAGCCAACAATCCAAATAAATAAATAAATATAATAATAATAGAATATATATAAATATATTTTTGAGAGAATAAGGGAGGAGAGAGAGGATTAGTTAGAGAGAGAAAGAGTATTTGTTGGAATTGTTAAAAAAAGGAAAAAGAAAAGTGGAAAAAAGGAAAGAAATAAAGAAATAAAGAAGGGCTATGTTGGAAAATATGTAGATGTAATTAGGGAATGAGGGGATGGGTAAAAGTGGGAAGGAAGAAAAAAGGAAAGAAAGAAAAGAAAAGGAGGGGGGAGGGGTGGCCGGCGGCCTAGGGCCCGGGGAGAGGGGGTGGTGTTGGAGTGGTGGGGGGAGTTGGTTAGTTGTTGTTGGTGGTGGTGGTGGAGTTGGTGGTGGTGGTTGTTGTTGGAGGTGGTGGGGAGTTGTTGGAGGAGGAGGTGATGATTGAGGGGTTGGAAGTGGAGGAGTTTGGTGGTGAATTTTGAAGAGGAAGTGGTGGGAATGTGTTTGGTTGAAATTGAAGGTGGAGTGGTGGTTGAATGAAAAGGAGGTGGTAGAGTGGAGAGGGGGTGTGGGGGAGGTGGCACCGGCAGCTAGGGAGGGGCGGCTGCGGCGGTGGTGGTGAAGGTGGAGGCAGCAGTGGTGACGTGGGAGATTGGTTTTGGAGGAAAATGAAAATGGAGAAGATGAAGGAAGAAATAGGGAAGAAGGAAAATAAGTTTAAATAGAAAGAAAGGGAGTGGGGGAGTAGTGGAGTGGTTATGGGGGGAGAGATAGGCTGCAGCAGCAGCCTATCATGCTTCTGCTCCTGCTGCTGCGGCTGTGGAAGGAGCAGGGCATGGAGGAAGAGTAAGGGGGAAGAAAAGAAAAGAAGAAAAAGAAAAAAAAGAAAGAAAAGGAAAGGGGAAAAATTAAAGGAAAAGAAAAGAAATAGAAAAAAATAATACATAAATATTTTATTAGATAATTAAATTAATAGAATTTCTGGGAGTATAAAGTAGAGGAGTGGAGAAGGAAAAAGCAAGAAAAGAGAAGGTCGGTAAATAATATTATTATTTAAATAGGGCAAAAAATTGACTGTTTCAAAATCGTTCCGAAATTTTTAAAAATAGTAAATATTATTTTAAGATGCTCGGTGAAATCGGATTCGAGAAATTCAATCTACTTTTTAAATTAAAAATTCTGATATTTTCTGGCAAGCCAACACCAGAATCGGTGAAATTTTAATAAATTTAGAAAAATCTCAAAAAATGTGTTTAGATAGAAAATAAAATTCTAAGAAGTAACGTGAAAGCCGTTTCTGAAAATTCAATTCCATTTGAAAACTAAAAATCTGGGAATCGGTCGGCGATGCCGACCGACACCGATTTTAGAGATTTTGCAGAAAAATAATGAAAAATTCTAGAAAATTATGAAAAATTTTAAATATTGGAAAACAGTGTTTGAAACTGAAATCGGTCAAATCGGACTAGCAGAAAGGTCAAATCAGGCGATATGCCGGTATCAGGTCACGGTCCAGGTCAGGGCTGACTCTAAAACTGAGAATCCATATTCGATACCAAAAATATGAGAAATCACAATTTAAAAATAAATACTGAAAAAAATTGAAATAATATGGTCAAAAAAATCTCGACATGTATCTGGGTACGTATCCCGGGAATGGGGTGCTACATCGGGCCTGGCCTTACACGTGCCAGACACGTGCCAGACCTGGGCACAGGCTTTAGCCTGCCAGCCCGGACCCTGGCCCGCCTGCCTGGGCACGTGATATGCAGGCCGACCCGCATTGGAGGGGGGTTTTTGCAATTTTTTTTTGCAACCCCCAACAACTCCCCCAATGGCTATTTTGGCCTGGGGGGCTATTTGCAATTTTTTTGCAAAACCCCTCCAACGAGTAGAATGGGATTAGGGTATTTTTTTCCCCTACAAAAAATGACAAAAAACACTCCTCTTCCCTTCTACAAATACTCCATCTTTCTTACTCCATTTCATCATAACAAGAATCTCTAAAATTCTCAAAAAAATTTCTAAAATTCTCAAAAAATTTCTAAAATTCTCAACTACAAGACTACAAGCTCTCAAGCTCTACAAACTCTTAAGTTTTCAAACTCCTCGGTAATTTGGTAATTATATTCTTGTAAGCAAGCGATAAATATGTTCATTTCTTTAGAATTGCCTAACTATTTTATTTCCAATGAGAAATGGGAACTTTGTAGTATTTGTGAATTTCTGAAAAGATTTGAAAGGGTAACAAAATTATTTTCTGGCATTTATTATCCCACGACTAGTATAGTATTTTATGAGTTAACTGAAATAACCAAGATATTTTCTCTATGCAGACAATGATTTTCTTCGAGATATTATTGCTCCCATGAAAAAATTATTAAATACTTTAAAGATTTTTCCTTATATTTTTTATTTTGTTGCTATTATGGATCCTATAATTAAATTTCATGAGTGTAAATTTTTACTTAAAATTTTTTATGAAAGAATGAAATATGATAATAATTTTGCCCTAGTGTGGCCATATATTGACATGGTTTAAGGTCACGGTCCTGGCCGCCGACTCGGCGGGTACTATTCAACATTGGTCGCGGCGTCGCGACCCTGACTCGGGCGAGACGCGTGAAACACTACATAAAGGGCTCAATAAATGTTGAAAAATCATGACAAATTTTAAAAAAATGTAGACATCAATATTGATGTATAACATGTCCAAAACATATCACCTAGCAAACTAAACATGAAGATAAATGTGTCGCGCTATAAAATATCAAAATTAATGCCTAATTTAGTAAATTATATGAAATTAATCAAATTTAAATTAACTAATCTTTTCACAAAAGTAAAGATTAGCTCTACCTTTTTAGTAAAAATTTAAATTATATGAAATTAATTATATAAAATTTTGGCTCGACTCGGCATCGACTCGGCTGACTCGACATTGACTCGGCCAATGACTCAGCCGAGTTGTCCTCGAGTCAAGCAAAACAATGCAATAGGTTGACTCGTGGAATGTTCTCAGAATAGGAAAGGTCGTTCCTATTCCGGAACGGCTGAGTTTTTGAGCCATGATATGATGCTTTTATAAATCAGTTGTATGATTATTATGAAATTATCTATGGAAATAAACAATCTTTTTCTTCATCTCAAACTTCTTCATCTAGGAATAGAAGTTCATTATTTTCAGGTCTTTTATCAGCATCTAAAAGATCTAGAACATTTGACACTTTAAATGAGCTCCATTATTATATCAACGTGCTGCAACTCTTGAGATCGCTCCAGACTCAGGATTTGATAATTCTGATATTTTGACATGGTAGAAATCATAGGTATCAACTTACCATGTTCTTTCTATCATGGCACGTGATTTACTAACCCCTTCAACATTTACAGTAGCATTGGAGTCTGCTTTTAGTACAGGTGGTCGAGTGCTGACTGATACGAGGAATCGTCTGGCGTCGGATGCAATCGAGATGATCGTATGCGGGAAAGATTGGCTGGATGCGGAAAAAAGAAATCAAAATAAGACAATTGATGATCTTATCGAAGATTCCCTAGTAGACTCCCCAAAAGATGAATGAAGACTTTGTAATTTTTTTATTTATGAATGATAAAATATTTGAAGACTTGTAATTTTTATTTGTGAATAATAAATTTAAATTTTTTTAATGTATACTTCAATTGTATTTGTATCCATTTATCCATTTTATTGGATCATTAAAAAAATTGCATTTTTATTTTACAACTTGTAATTTTCTTTGTCAAAATTTTCACTGAGGATTTTTTTAGATTTTTTAGAATTTTAATTTTTCTTTTTAGCATGAACTTAGGAATTTTTAGATTTTTATTTCAGTTTTTTTTAATAAACAACCAGGCCGGGCTGGGCCGGCTGGGTCCAAGCCGGCCGGGTCACGGGCCATACCGGTTTCTCTCTAAAGGGAACCCGGCTCGGGCAGACACTGTTTGGCAGGCGGGGCGGGCTCGGCTTTGCCCACTCTGCCCGGCCCGTTTGACATCCCTAATCATCCTTGTGAAGGAAACGGAATATGTTTCATAGTAATAACCTATTTCATTGTGTAATATGGTAGAAATTGGCCTTAGAGGATTAATGGGAATGCCTCTCTTGTCCATAGTTTTATGTGGCCAAGAATCTGGAACCAATTTAAAGGGTTTTCAGGTTCATCAGTTCAATAGAAATTTGTGAAATCAGTCATGCATCCTTGTTCTCCATAAGACCGTAGCCCACTCCACTTTCATGTGTAAAGTCTTAAATAATGATGTTGATGTTGATGATGATCAATTTATTGACTTATTTTCAACTATAACTGAATACCTATCTACTTTGCTTCCACATCCTTAGCTTGTGTATTTGTTATGTTCGTTGTTTCTAGTACAGAACTTTTAGAATTGTTTCCTAACCTTTGCTTTTGCTTCATCCAGGTATAAATTGGATGTGGTGAGTGCAGGTAAAAATTTTACAAAGATACGGAAGGCTATTGCAGCAGGATACTTCTTCCATGCAGCCAGGAAGGATCCCCAGGAGGGCTACAGAACCCTGGTTGAGAACCAGCCAGTTTACATCCATCCCAGCAGTGCTCTCTTCCAGCGGCAGCCAGATTGGGTCATTTACCACGAGTTGGTGATGACTACAAAAGAGTACATGAGGGAAGTCACCGTCATCGATCCAAAGTGGTTGGTGGACCTCGCTCCGAGGTTCTACAAGTCTGCTGATCCAACAAAGATGAGCAAGCGGAAGCGTCAAGAGCGTCTTGAGCCCTTATATGATAGATATCATGAGCCGAACTCATGGCGGTTGAGTAAGCGCCGTGCATGATTAGTTCCCGTCTTCTTGGTTTCAAGATTCTCAGGTATTATTTGAAGATTGTTTATCTGTGGTGTTATATTCTTCCCAATTTTACTGTCTGTACATATCCTCAACATCCTCCGAGCTTATCAAGTGATTTGTTTTAAGAAGTCTGGATCCTGTACATTATGTTTTGCTTTGAGGCCTCTGAGAGTTTGGGTGGGTGGCTCTTTTCTTTCCTTCGGATATTATCTTAAAGCTAGGAATTGTTCAGGGGCAGCGATTTGTTATATGTAACCTAGCTACTTCCTGAAGTTGTAGAGAACAGAAGCTGAAACTATCGTGCTTATTGGCATGATATTTTCAACCCAGAGTTATGAGAAGGGGGCTTCTGTTTTCCCAGAAATTTTTTTAGAAGAACATAGAGTTTATGCTGTTTCAATTTTTTATTTGAACGAGTCTCACAAAAGTTTGGTGAATCATATACCCATGCTTTGGATCTTCCAACACTTGCTCTTACCAGCAACAGTATACGACAGAACACTGAGAAGAAATGTTATATCAAACAGGAATTTGCTGCTCATTCGGTCATTCCCCCCTGTTTATTATTGTCATCGATGTTGTGCATGCTGCATTGCGGAGTTCGCTACAGGTTATCTTTATTCTCATTAAATTGCTTTGTAGTCTTGCCAGCTTGGTAAATAATATATTAACTATGTTTTAAGCTTACCAGTAAAGGGAAAAAAAAAAAAAAAAATCTCAGGTCACTGATTCAGTGGTTTGTGCTCATTGTATTGTTCTGATCTTTCCCGTTTAATACGTTATACTGCCGACTTTTGCCTGCAAATTGTGTGGTTCTGGGAGAACACTGTTTGTCTCTTCATTTTCAATCTTTTTCTTGCGAATAAGAAGATCATTTATTCCTTTCCGGCTACACTGGGCCCAACCGGTTTATATGAAATTTTAAAAAAAAAACAAATACATCATAATCTATTGTGAGATAAATGTTAAATTAGTAAATTAAAACCAACACAAATCAGTAGATAAAAGCCAATATAAAGAACCCATTTGAGGATAAATGCTCAATCACTACACTAAAAGCAATAGAAAAACTTAACAGGAAAAAGAAAAGTTAAGAATGTTATTTGGTGGTAAGTCTGAATTTACGGTATTTGTGCTTAAGAATGAATATTATTCATCATTTTGTAACTGAATCAAACATTATTTGATTAAAAAAACACAGATCAAATTTACACTAAAATTCACTTGTCGTAAAACAGAGTAAATGGAAACAATCAAGTGCATCAAGTGCCATTTTAAACGATTCTCCTCTTCTTTTTTGAAGGAAAATGATACGTTTAAAATGTAGCGACAAGAACTAACATATGAATTCAAGACTTTAGAATTATTGTTCATTTATATGAATTCAATATAAGAGCCTAAGATTCTTCGCCCAGGCACGCCTTTTACACATAAATACAACGATGTGTTATTGTTTTATTTTGTGAATTTGGCATACGCTAATAATTCTAGTAAAATTTAGATTTCACACTATTAATTTCAATTGCGTCTTATACTTAAACAAAAAACATATGATAGTTTAATAATTGTCTTGTTGAATGCTTTCGCTAAACCATTAGCAGCAGGTTATAAGCGGTTGAAGCCACATTCTGAATCTGGTACTTGTCGCAGAACCGATAGAACGATTGACTTGCGAATTGGGGACCATTGTCATGAATGATCCATCTAGGGATACCAAATCGGTAGATGACATGATATCTGATGAAGATAACCATGTTGGTGGTTTTAACCTCAGTGAGAGAGACAATCTCTGCCCATTTTGAGAAGTAATCAGTTATTGTAAGGATGAATCAATGACCTTTAGCTGACGGAGGACTGAATGGTCCTATTATATTAATTCTCCAAGTCTCGAATGGCCACGACGCAACAGTTGGGTGAAGTAGCTCCAGAGGTTGATGTATGAAATCTACGTGGATTTGACAAGCTTTACACCTTTGTGCATATTTAATTGCACCGGCTATCATGGTTGTCCAATAATAACCAAGTCTATGCAATCGATCTTTGAGTTTCAGACCTGGTTGATAAGCCCCGCATATACCATCGTGTGCCTCTTTGATTACTTCTTGTGCCTCCGAATTGGATAGACAATGAAAAAGTATACCATCATATGAACAACGGTATAGTGTTTTTACCGGTGCATCATAGGAAAAGTGGAGAAACCTTCGTCGGATAGAAGCTGCTTTCTTAGGGTCATTGGGTAATATGTCATGTAAGGCATAGTCAATGATCAGGAATTGCAAGTCCCTTGGTTCAAAGTTTGTCGAGGTTGTATGAACTTCGCTAACCTCTAAACCGTCAGAAGAGATGACAGGCGGCCACCGTGAGATGGTAGCTTGTATTAGCAGGTAAAGCTAGTGTAGCTGCTAGTGCCGCTAGAACATCTGCCTTTATATTTTGGAGGCGGAATACATGACTGAAGTAGAAGCTTTCGAATGTATTAGCCAACTGAATGGCTGGATGATGATAAGGTACGCGGTCTTCATGGCGGACCTCATATTCACCTTTAACTTGGTTGATGATCAACTTGAAATCGCCATAAGCTTCAAGATATTATATCCCTATTTGTTGAGCAAGGTGGAAGCCAATGAGCAAAGCGTTGCACTCAGCTACGTTGTTGGAACAAGGCTCCGATAACAATAATGCACAAGAGAGAACGTGATTCCCGGGTGAGATAAATACCACCCTGACTCCAGCGATGATCTTGCCTTTTAGTCCGGTTCTTGATACGCCATCAAAGAACAACTGCCATACATCATCGCTTGAAGTTATGTTGACTTCGATAACTTCATCCGTAATATCTTCATGTAGTTTTGAAGATTCTGAAGCTGGGTGAGCTGCCAGAAAGTTCGCGAGAGCCTGACCTCTGATGGCCTTCTGGGGTACGAAGGTCATATCATATTGAGATAACAGTATGGCCCAATTAGCCAATTTGGAGTTCAGAGAACTTTGCTTTGTCATAAGAATCCGAAGAGGATTGATTCTTGAGATGACATGAATAGTCTGCCTGACCAAGTAATGCCGTATCTTTTGGATGGCAAAGACAAGAGCGAGACACTCCTTTTTCAACCGGGTTGCAGCGACTTTCTACACAAATCAAGGTTCTACTGAGATAATAGATGGCCTGCTCGGCGCCTTCATCATTCTCTGCGTGAGCAGAGCACCCAAAGAGTGGTCCATGGCCCTTACATATAGTAAGGATGATTTTCCTACAATAAGAGATACTAGGATTGGAGACTTAGTGAGGTATGTTTTGATATCCTCATACGCATTTTGACAAGCATCATCACAGACAAAAGATACGCCTTTCTTCATTAGGGGCATGAATGGTTGACAGAGACCCAATAGGTTTACAATAAACCTTCGAATGTAAGTCAACCTGCCTTGAAGACCTTGGAGTTTTTTTAGATTGAGGCTGCATATCCTGAATAGCTTTGATCTTGTCCGGATCAAGATGAATTCCTTTGGATGTGACAATGAATCCTAGGAACTTGCCACTTGAAACTCCCAAGAAAGACTTAAGCTGGTGAACCCGCATGAGCTTGAACGTTGTTCTCAAATCGTGGAGATGGTTGTTCTCGTTACGACTTTTGATTGCAATATCATCAACATAACATTTCACTATTTTTCGTAAATGATCACGGAAGATTGTGCTCAATGCATTCTGGTAGGTGGCACATATGTTCTTTAAGCCAAATGGCATAACCGTATAGTAAAACACACCCAACGGTGTTCGGAATGATGGCTTTTCATCATCCGGATACATCTTGATTTGATTGTACCCTGAGAAGCCATCCATAAATGACATCCTTTTGAAATCACACGTGTTTTCAATCATGACAACCGTGATGGGCAACAGAAATTCGTCTTTAGGACAGGCTATATTAAGATCATGAAAGTCAATACAGACTCGGATCTTTTTGTTCTTTTTAAGGACGGGTACAATGTTAGCAACTCAGTCTGAATGTTGTTTCTCTCGAATGAAGCCACATTCGATGAATTTCTGAACCTCGGCTTCAATTGCCTCCATGATATCAGGTCGGAACTGTCCTTGTTGTTATTTGACTGGCTTAGCATCCAGCTTGATGTTGAGGTGATGCATCGCCATCTGAGGGTCGAGGCCGCGCATGTCTTCATAGCTCCAAGTAAAGACATCTATATACTCATTTATCAAGGCTATAAGGTCTTAGTTTTCTTTCGGTGATAAACTTTCACTTATAGAGATGAGCTTCGGGTGTTTTGATCACCAATATCAATTTGAATCACTTTATCTTCTGTAGGAGGGTCGCGTTGTTCAAAACGCTTCTCCCATTGAAAATTAATTATTGAGCCCAAAGATCAATGTCGAATGGCCCAATGTCCTTTTCTGGTTCCACCTAACTTGTCAATATCATATTGATGAAGAGTTTCTTGAAGGCAACCCCCATGCTTACATCGAATTCCTTACCTGATGAATACGAAGAATATGACGGTAGAGGCTTTTCAGATTCCAAATCCGATTGAACGGATGGAGTGGTGTACCCCAACCCCCTGCGAGTCTGATCGTCGTAGTTGGCCGGCTTTCCTTTTGGTACGAAAGGTTATAAAGGGATGTGTCGTCCTCTTCCAAAGTTCAGGCCTTCGCCTCGCCGTAAGTCGTATCGCATTTCTTTCATCATACGGTGCGCTGATCGTGCATAGTGAAAGAATTATGGGGGCTCCAAGTCTTCATCCGAGTTGTTGGATGGAGTAATCCAATGTCAGACTCTGCCAGATATAATGGGCGACTGGTCCTTCTTAGAAGATGGGACAACAAATACATATCCATTATTCTCTTCTATATGCACGCTCGCCGTTGACATAGGCAGAGGCATGTATAGATGGCTCATGTCAATAGGACTATATACATCATCACAACACAAGGAATAATCGAAATTGACATTTTCATTAAGGATCCATTCGTCGCCATTATCGGTGGAGTTATTACAATCAGGATCATCCAGATATGCTATAATCATTTCCTTATTAAAAAAACTGTTGGATCTTCTTCTGATTCTGAGTCTGCCTTGTTACCACTATCGATGTCGTGAGGCAACGATTTTTTAATCACTTTACCATTCTCTTTATAAAGTAGGAAATCAGTGAAGTAGTTCTCTACCCCTTTGAATGGTTGCATTTCTGCGAACACCGTCCTGACCATTATCTTATCGTCCACATATTTGAAGCATTGATAGAGTTTGAAAGGCACAATCTAGTTAGCATGGATCCAAGGTCGCCCGAGTAATAGGTTGTAGGACGTGTCGGCGTCAATGACGTAGCACGTCACTTCTGATTTCAAATCTCCAATTTGACACCGGAGATGAATTTTGCCAAAAAGATGACTACTCCCGACGTTGAAGCCATATATGGTTGTAGTCATGGTTGACAACTTACTCAGTGAGATACTGAGAAAATAAAACAGTCTCTTGGGAATAATGCCTAAAGCAGACCCAGGATCAATTTATATTCTCTCGATATGTGTAGACCCAATGTACCCTATATAGTACAAGGGCCTATAATGTCGGTTGTCTTTGAGGAGCATATCTTCAGGGGTGAAGGTGCAAGGCACTTACTATTATACCAGATAACATCAAGGGCATGAAGCTCCATATTCTTTTGTAGGGAAAGGTATTTGCGCGAGAAATAATTCTGAATCAGCAAGAACATTGATCAGTCCCTGATATTGCATAGTTATTATCATATTCTCATACTTATTATATAATAAACTCTGCTTTTTATCCTAATCTTTGTCTAATTTATGTGCAGGCCCATTGCTAGAAGAAAGGAAAAAGAAACGAGCCCAAAAACCAATCAAAATTCTGATTTAATTCAGAATTAATTCGAACTCAGAAAAATCAGGGCAAATCAGATCGGTTGAAAATTAGTCATAAGAAATCTCTATAAATCTATTGGTTAAAGCCCAAAATAAAAGGTCGTTTCGTCAAATTCAGGAGCTGCAACGGAAAATCCAGAACAGATAAAGTCATATCGCGAAACGAGGACCTATACCCCCTCAGCTGTGGCCACCTGGCCACAGCCAGCCGCGTTTTCGCGGACATAGCCGCGTTTTTGCAGCTTTGTTAAGGGCGTTGGGGGAGCGTTTTCTCCCCCTATCTTCGTACGCTCTCCTCTATTGGGTTTTGCCTATAAATACTTGGTTTTACAGAGCGTACAGGGAGCGACCATGTAGAGATAGATTTTAGGCTACTTTTTCATTCTTTTTTAGTGTAGGTTTTTATTTTTTTTATATAATTTTTATTTCTTTGTAAGCATAGGTTAGACTGAGATTCATATAAGTAAGAGAAAGAGGCTTATGTTGAAAGTGACACCGATGTAACCTCCTCCTTTCTTTCATAGTTTCTACAAGCAATCAAAGGTAACATCTTTATGTTTTTCTTTGTTTATATGTTCTTCTTTTTTCTGCTTTTCCTCTTTTGGTTTTGATGAATGTCCAAGTAAATCTAGAAGCATCAGTATAGCCATGTTTGTGTGAGTGCCACCGATATTTCATGATGATGTTCTCCTTCTCAAGATTCCGTATCATTTCATTCTTGTTCGTCTTGATGATGTAATGTGAATAGGAAATGAGCTCGATCTTATGGGTTATGCATTGATCGCCTCCAGAGCAAGGTAAAACATGCAAGGGTTCCAGGTAAGTCATCAACCAGAGGAGGTAGGTATCTCTTTTAGATTTTCTTTCTTTTCTTTTAACTTTTAGTTTAGATCACCAACATCACAATCTCCAAACTCTATTCACTCTTTTTACTTTCTTTGAACAAAGTCATTTTCTATTTTTCGCCACCTTCTCAATCTACCACTTTCTTCCAACTTAACTTTAACCTATTTTCCTTTTCTTTTAAAGAACTAAAATAAGATCTTTAACCATTGATTATAACTTAAAAGAGAACTTGTTAAAAAAGTTTCTATCGCTAGTCCCTCCTTGTAAATCATGACCCGCATAGCCACTTGCTATAGCGGTAGAATTGAGCACCTTGAATTACTATTATGAAGTTCTGAAATTCTGTATTCTTGTGCGCAGGTAAAAACCTCAATCAAGCATCCCTAAGTGTCTCTCTCATCTCCTTGGAGAGGCGGAGTAGCACGTGCAGAGTAATTCAAGTTGGGATATTGGCCAATTGTGCCAATATGTCAAAGTGGAAGGAGTATTGAGTTCTCTGGAAGAATTCTTCTTCAAAGATTCATCAAAGCGAATCTCTTTCTACTTTTCTTTGTCCTTTAACACTGGGGCCTGGATAGGTGCAGGGATTCCTGACGTCATTGGTTGGGATGCTCCATCAGGTGTTTGGTCATACGGTCACAAGTATTGTCTATCAGATCATGTGCCCACTGGTTGCGATGTGGAAGGCTGTGCTGCTAAGATAGGCTTCTCTCCTTCGAGTCACTGAGAGAGGCGACAGTCACAGAGTCATCATCCGCTGCGAGGGAGACGACATTATATGACTTTTCTTTAGGCTTATTGGTTTCCCATTGCTCATCTTTGACAATATCTGGGTGGACCCACATAATTTCTCCAAACTCAGTCGTGATCGGGATGAGGCCCTTTGCTTTTTGCTATTCAGTCATAGGGTTGATGACATCCAATCTTGCCTTAAGGATTGGGACCAATCTGTCTTGAACAGTCTGTTGATACTCTAAAAAAGACAAGATTCCTGACTGACCTGAACAATGTCTAAACTTGTTGATATTTACAAATGACAAGTAGTAGACAAGCTGACGACCAGTTTTCACCCATCTCCGAGGGACAAATCAGCGACTTGGACTCTATTGATCCAGTGAAGCAGATAGTGAGCCCAGATCGTCTTTGAAGAGACCTAAGATGCTAGGTTAGCTCAACACTTAGCATCACATAAGCCCAAGGGGATAGCCTCACCTAAGAGGCTAAGTTTGTCCAACTTCGCCTTGAAGCTGTTCAAAGCTCTATCAGGGAGCTAACTTACAGCTTCACCTGAAGCGCTCAATTAACTCCGTAGAGAGTTATCTTCACTCGAAGTCACACGCAACCACACAGAAGGATGTTTGATAGCTTCGTCACAGATATTCATCCAGCTCTGCTGAAGAGTTTTTTTCTGACTTCGCCAGAAGCTCCTTCCAGCTCCGCTGCAAGCTCGACGTGGCAGCTCCGCTGCGGGACTTTTATGGTCAACTTTGACCAATTAAATCTCCAGATGAGATCAAATCTATTCAAGATCAAATCTAATCGAGATCAAATTTGAGATCAAATTTGGCAGCTATTTACCATAATCTCTTGACTCTATTAAAACAAGTAAGAAGATCAGGGGAGATCTTTTAGTTGTTTGGAAAGAATCAAAACAGATCAGGAGATCGATGCTACCTGAATTCCTAGCTTCGCAGACGCTGATTCTAGCCTTGCGGCAAGGCTATTTTTCAGATTTAAACAGATTGACTCAATCTGTTTTCGGATTTTCAAGGGACAATTATACCCCTGCTCTCCCTATAAATAGCCCACCAGGGGTACATGGAGAGAGAGAGAGAGGCAGACACGCACAGAGAGAGGCTGAAAAACAGAGAGAGAGGCTGAAAAATAGAGAGAGATGGCTAAACAGAGACCTATTCTCTTGCTTTCAAGAATTTAGAGAACTGCTTCTCTAATCAGGGTGCTAATACCCTAAGATCTTCCTCCCTCTCAAGGAATCTCCGGAACCAGGCGAGAAGGAATTCCTAAGTGGAGGCAGTTTGAGAAGTAATAAGAGGGTTCTACCAATCTTCTGTTCTCCTATTCCCCGAACCAAGCGAGAAGAGAATCCCATCAGACAGCAATCTGATTGTCTGGTCGATCGCATCGTCAAAGGGACAAAGTGGTCTCCTATCAGCACACTTCTCCAGAATCTCAGAGGAGATCTACCTTTAATCTTTTGTGTTACTTGTAATTTAGCTCCTCGAGCTCTCTTTTTGTAAGTTTTCCCCTTTGCAAAATCAATGCAAAACAAGATGGCGACTCCGTTGGGGATTGAATTCTCCACTATTGAGAATCAAATGTCGCAATGCGACGAACAGACCTTCGGGTCTACTTCTGAATTCAAGGAAGCCGGTGTGGCCAGAGCCCCTCTGGCTAAATTTCAAAGCAAGTCTCTGTGGAGACAGATGAGGCTCTCTGCGAGCCTACCATAGTCTTCTGGCGCAACAAGGAAGCAGGCCTGTAATGCAAGGGCCAGAATCTTCAGCCTGTTACCTTCGAAAACCTAGTCGTTCACTTCAACCAAGGAAAATTCGAAGAACTCCTCTCTGGGGGCGGTTCAATGCTCCATGCACGAAAGCATAGAAAGTTCTCAATGGCTAAGGTTTCAGAGCAGAAACCGAAAGCAGAATCCTTCCAACACCTTCCAGCCTCGCGTGTGGCTAGTCAGGTTCCCTGCGAACCTAAGTCTCCTTTTTCAAAGCAGATGTGGAGGCCAAAACAGAAGGCTTTATATGAAGCTTCAGGCGTAGTTACGCCACAAGTTCGTCTCTCTCACGAAGAAAAAGGCAAGATGCCTGCCTGCTTCATCGAGACTGTTAGCCGCGAAGTTACAACGACGATCATGCCTTCGCCTAATTCAGGAGCAGTAACTCTTCGCGCCAGCCTCGTTTTATGAGCGAAGCTACTAATACAGTACTTCAGGGTACGCATGATGTTCATAGCCGTGAAGCTGGAGCCAAAGCACCACAGTGTGCTTCGTTCCCCAGTTCTTCAAGTACCTAAGCTCGCTCTTCGCAGCGAAGCTAAGGGATTGCCCCTAAGTGCTGATAGCGGTGCTTATGCATCTTCAGTGCCCAAGGGCATTTCCAAAGCTTTTAGCCACAAATTTAGAGCCAAAGCTCTATCTAGGGCTGATCACCTTCGTAGCAACATAGCGGATAAAGCACCACAGCGTGTTTCGCTCCCCAGTTCATCAAGCACTAAGCTCGCCCTTCGCAGCGGAGATAAGGGATCGTCCCTAAGTGTTGACAACGGTGCTTATGCAGCTTCAGCACCCAAGGACATTCTCAAGGTTTTTAGCCACGAAGTTAGGGCTAAAGCACTATTTAGTGCTAATTACCTCTGCAGTGATGAAAAGAATAGGACGTCATTCTATGCGCAATCCAACAGAGCCTCCGCGCTTGATCGTTTAGACCCAACTGGGTCTGACTTGCGAGAATTCTTGACAAGTAAAGGGAAGTCAGAATCTTTTCAAACTTCTCCTTCCGGTTGTCAACAAGTAGGATGTCAGTTCGTGACAGTCCACTCAGTCCATTACCGGTTAGGACCAATCCTTGCCACTCCTCCAGGTCGACGATCAGTTTTTGATCGATTGTCGGTGCAAGCTCCGGTGAAACATCTCAAAAGGAGCATATCGCGAGATCTGCCCTCTGCATCCGTTAACATGATCAGAAGAGGGCGAGCGTCCCATGACACTCCCTACAGTTTTCCAGATCCAGATTATAGCCCAGGTCTTGGCGAAGTCTTGGTACATGAAGAAAGTGTCTTCCGAAACACCAGATCTAGGGTCGCAATCCCCTACAGTTATGAACTACCATCTTCCTCAACTGCAGTAACCTCACCAGAACCAATGAAAGAATTAGTCCAATGGTCTGATGAAGAGGATGAAGACAGTGGGTATGTCTCTTCGGCAATAGTCAGCTCGACAAGAACGGATAGAGTATCAGCAAACATGGCTGATAACGGTAATGATGACCTTCGTCGACGGTTGGAAGCTCAGGAGCAAACTTCCAAGACCCAGCAAGAGGCTTTGGACAACATCCAACAGATGCTCGCTCAACTTCTCAATAACCGGAATAACAATGATACCGTGAGTAACCATGATGAGGAAGAACATCTTAGCAATGAACAACCAAAGAATGAGAAGGTAAAGAAGGGTTCTTCTTTAGACGCTGAAGTTCTTAAAGGCATCCAAGCTCAAATCGCATCCCTAGCTCAAAGGGATGAGTTAAAGAAAGTCGGGGCAGTCCGTCCTTACCCGCTGGAATGGAATTCAGTACAATACCCACCAAAGTTCAAACCACCAACGTTACATATGTACGGTGGTAAGAGCTCGCCAAACTAGAACATCTACTATTTTCGGTCTCAGATCGGTAATGTTATAGACAATGATGCTATCATGGCCAGACTGTTCATTGGCACCTTAAAGGGAGTAGCATTTGACTGGTTCTGAAGTCTCCCTCCAGACTCTGTTAATTCTTGGATCGACCAGGAAACCCGGTTTCTTTCTCGTTTCTATGAGGACGATACCGAGGTAACCATGGACAAACTCCTCTCCACCATATAGAAGAAGGGTGAATATGTCCGTGACTACATTAAGCGGTTAAGAAACTTGTATTTAATGTGCCCAGTAGGGATGCCATTACCCATGCTCTTGCAGACGTGTAGGCACAACTTCTTAACCAAGTAGAAATTTGCATGGGGTCTGTCAGAGCCTATACCTGGAAAGAACTGGTGGAGCAAGCTGAGATAGCCGAAAAGTCTGCTAAAAAGTTCGAACCATCCACCCCTAAAGGCAAATGGGGTATGAATAATAAGGGACGTGGCGACATGACACAGTCTTCTCAAGCCAAAGGGAAAGAAACCATGTCCGTTGAATTGTTAGGGGATGTTCAGTCGAAGAGCAGCTTCAATAATCAGGAGTCTAAGTTTCCTCCAAAATAATACTCCTTCAAAGACGATCAGGTGGTCACAATATTCCATTTACTCCACAAAGGGAATAAATTGAAGCTGCCGGATGCTCGACGTCCTAATGAAATAGGACGCACGAACGATCCCAAATACTGTCTCTTTCATAGGATGATTCATCATTCTACTGACAAGTGCTTTGTCCTCAAGGACAGAATTCAATATTTAGTCGATGCCAGAGTCTTGACGCTGAAGTCAGATCAAAAGAAAGTCACTGCAAACATGGTGACCCTCGAGTTCGGCAAAACCCCAAAGGTCACAATTCCTGACGAGACTTATTCAATCCCTGCACCACGGCTGGAAGTCAAGCATCCTTCAGCTAAAACTCAAGAGAATAAGGGTCTTGTTCCCTGACACTGGAGACAAGGGAAATCATGTGGATACACCCAGACCTTGTCCAAGACGAACAATGGGATTCAAAGAAGTCCAAGTCGAAGGGCAAATCTTGCAATGTCGTCTCCATCCTGCCAGATAATGGCAATCTCATATCAGCTTCTCTCAGTGATTCCGAAGGGGAAAAGCACGCTTGCACGACGCAGGCTGATGTACCTCAGCCAACAGGTACTCGATCTAGAAAATTATACTTAAGACAGTATGAGAAAGCTACTGACGAGACACAACAGCAGACAACGTCAATACAAATACCAGCACCCGCTTCAGTTCCAACCAAGGGAAAGGAGAAGCCGAGGGAAGTCTGGTTCGACCATATCCTGAAGAAGCCTTCAGGCTCAGGGCTTGACATGCCCTTTCGTTTTGACATATTGGCCCAGCTGGCTAATATCCCGGCTCATATTACCATACACGAGCTCCTTTGTCTCTCAAAAGAGACAAGAGAGGCACTCAGAGATGCACTGGCTAATTCAGAATCATTCCTGACGTATATGCCAGAAATCCCTAAAGATGACACTCAGTCTTCTTACCCTGAATGCCATCATGTACAATCAAAGGTACCTGCTATTACCTTCACAGCGGAATATAATGCTCTACTTATTGGTCTTCAGCTCGCCCACGGAATGGGGGTACGCTACTTTGAAGCTTACGGCGATTCAAAATTGATTATCAATCAGGTTAAAGGCGAATATGATGTCCGTCACGAGGATTTGGCGCCTTATTATCATGCAGTCATCGAAATGGCTAATCTGTTTGATGACTTTTACATCAGGCATGTATCTCGATCTCAGAATACTAAGGCGGATGCTCTTGCTGCATTAGCAACAACACTAGCCTTGTCAGTCGACACCGAATATCTCCTTACAGTGGCGACTCAACACCTTGTCTGCTCTGAATATATGTTAAGAACCAGAGAGGTCTATAATATCTCGACTGAGTTTGAGCCGAGAGATTGGCGATTTCCTTTTATCGACTATGCTCTACATGGTCTGCTGCCAGACAATCCTAAAGAAGTGGCATCTATCAGACGAAGGTCTCTCCGTTTTTACTATGATCCAACTCTGAAGACACTTTACCGTCGTTCATATGGCGGTGTCCTCCTCCGTTGCCTTTCTAATTCAGAGGCACAGGAAGTGCTTAAAGAAGCACATGACGGCATATGTGGAGCTCATCAGCCAGCTCCAAAACTTAAAGACAAATTGCATAGGCTTGGATATTATTGGCCAATCATGATAGCTGACGCCATCCAATATGCACGGAGGTGTAAAGCATGCCAAATCCATGCGGATTTCATACATCAGCCTTCAGAGTTGCTCCATCCAATTGTTGCTTCATGGCCATTTGAAGCATGGGGAATTGATGTCGTAAGGCCAATCAGCCCTTCTTCGACAAAAGGACACCGGTTTATCTTAGCAATAACCGATTATTTTCAAAGTGGGCAGAAGCTATACTATTGGTTGAAGTCAAAACTTCCAACGTGGTTAATTTCATCAAACACTATGTCATCCATCGATTTGGTGTCCCTAGGCGGATCATCCATGATAACGACCCCCAATTCATAAGCCAGGTATTTTATCGATTCTACGATAAATACCAAATTCAGAATGTGGCTTAACTGCCTATAATCCTGCCGCTAATGGCTTGGCGAAAGCATTCAATAAGACAATTATTAAGTTACTTAAAAAGTTCGTTTCCTCAAATAAGCGAGATTGAAATGAAAAGCTTAGTGAATGTCTTTAGGCCTACCGAACCACGGTTCAAACCCTGACAAGGCAATACGCCTTTTTCCTTGGTATACAGGCATGAAGCAGTCATACTGTTAGAAATCTAAATGCCGTCATTACGAGTCGCTCTGATCACTAAGATCACATCAGAGGACAATGATCGGTTGCGTCTTCAAGAGCTCGAAGCCCTAGATGAGAAGCGGTTACAAGCTCAGCAGCACATTGAGTTGTACCAAGCTCGGATCTCAAAAGCCTTCAATAAGAAGGTCAAACAAAGAGTCTGTCAGAAAGGAGATTTGGTTTTAGCCGTCATACGACCAATGATCATGACGCACAAAATCAAAAACAAATTTCAGCCCAAATGGGAGGGACCGTTTGTAATAGAAACAGTCTATTCAAATGGAGCATATCACCTTATGACTTCATCTGGTGATTTACTTATGATACCGATCAACGGCAAGTTCTTAAAGAAGTATTATCCTTGATAAGGATCCTTCCCATGATCAAGTTAACATTACACCTATGATCAAGACTCTCGAGTCCAAAAGGAGCGCTCCTCTCTTCCTGCAGACAAGATCATACAAACCATAAACCAGTAGGAAGCTGATCATACACTGGCCGCCTCAAAGATGAATCAAGGTTACACATACACTAACCAAATAATCCAACACCTCTAACGGTTAAGGATAGAGGAAAATGTTGGCCTTTAAGCCCAACATAAGTTCTCGACAACTCATCATGCTAAGGGAAATAGCATGACCGGCCTGACTCAAACGGTAGTTGGTAAAGGCATATCAAACCTGTTGACAGCTGAGGATTTACTAAAAATCTTAAGGGACTTGTTCCCATTTGATTCCACGATTAAGGATAAAGGAAAATGTTGACCTTTAAGCCCAACATGAGTCCTCGATAACTCATCATGCTGAGGGGAATAGCATGGCTAGCCCGACTCAAATGGTAGTTGGTAAAGGCATATCAAACCCGTTGACAGCTGAGGATTTGCTAGAAATCCTAAGGGACCTGTTCCCATTTGATTCCCTCTCTAAAATTACTTACCAATTCTCATCCATAGAATGGTAAGACCACATATAAAGAACGATGGATCCACTCGAGTTTCATGCTATGTTTAGCACTACACCTCTGGCATCCATTTCGCTGTTAAGCTAACATTAAACCTATGACAGTGATCTCCTTAATTTTCTCAGTGAAAACGAGACCTTTCCATGCTAAGTTTAACATTACACCTCTGGCATCCATTTTGTTGTTAAGTTAACATTAAACCTATGATAGTGATCTCCTCGATTTTCTCAGTGAAAACGAGACCTTTCCATGCTAAGTTTAACACTATACCTCTGGCATCCATTTCGCTGTTGAGTTAACATTAAACCCATGATAGTGATCTCCTCGATTTTCTCAGTGAAAATGAGACCTTCATTTCTAAGTTTAACACTACACCTCTAGCATCCATTTTGCTGTTAACATTAAACCTATGACAGTGATCTCCTCGATTTTCTCAGTGAAAACGAGACCTTTCTATGCTAAGTTTAACACTATACCTCTGGCATCCATTTCGCTGTTAAGTTAACATTAAACCTATAACAGTGATCTACTCGATTTTCTTAGTGAAATCGAGACCTTTCCATGCTATGTTTAATGCTACACCTCTGGCATATCTTTTTATCAAGTTAACATTTTGCTTTCCGAATTCCTACGAAGTTCTTTTAGTCAAGTTAACATTACACCTCTGACATATGATCTTTTATGGGATTCATTTCCTAGCTCCTCAATAAGTTTCTGAGTCTCACTCAGTTTTTAATAGACTTCTTTGATTGTCACGTTAATAATATACCTCTGACAATTTCTTCCAAGTCCCATCCAAATTTTGAGCTTGGTGGCTTCTTAATCGGTTATGTCATTGCGACCTCTAAACTGACAGATAGCCAAATCTCATCTTTCAGTCTAGTAAGGACTATTTCTTTGTCATCATATGACAGAATTTTGAGCTTGGTCCGACCTCTAAACCGGCAGATAGCCAAGTCTCATTTTTCAGTCCGGGAAGGACTGTTTCTTTGTCATTATATGACAAATTTTGAGCTTGGTAGCTTCTCAATCGTTACGTCATTGCGACCTTTGAACCTGTAGATAGCCAAGTCTCATCTCTAAGTCTGATAAGGACTATTTCTTTGTCATTATATGATAATTTTGAGCTTGGTGGCTTCTCAATCGGTTATGTCATTGCGACCTCTGAACCGGCAGATAGCCAAATCTCATCTTTCAGTCCGACAAAGAATATTTCTTTGTCACCATATGACAATTTTGAGCTTGGTGGCTTCTCAATCGGTTATGTCATTGCGACCTCTAAATGGCAGATAGCTAAGTCTCATCTTTCAATCCGGCAAGGACTATTTCTTTGTCATCATATGACAAAATTTTGAGCTTGGTGGTATTTCAATCGGTTATGTCATTGCGACCTCTAAACCGGCAGATAGCCAAGTCTCATCTTTCATCCGACAAGGACTATTTCTTTGTCATTATATGACAAAATTTTCAGCTTGGTGGCTTCTCAATCGGTTACGTCATTGCGACCTCTGAACCGGCAGATAGCCAAGTCTCATCTTTTAGTCCAGTAAGGACTATTTTCTCAAATGTGTGATTAATTCTCTCAGCTTATCACCGCTGATTAGATTAGTCATATTATTATTCTGTTTCCTTTTAAGGGCTGCAATACAACTTGAAAGCAAGAATTCAGAAGATAAAACAAGTTAGGAATGCGACAGAGGAGTCAAATAAAATCACTTTTTATTGATTCCAAAAGAGGATACATGAATGCACAAATTACAAGCTACGAAGGCGCTTCATAGGACTTGATCCGTTCTTCAAGAGTGGCCAGCCTAGTCTTCCTCTCTTCAGCAGCTCTGATAAGCGCCTGCGACCTCAACTCGGCCTCATTAAAGCTCGCTGTCTGGGCCAAGCGAGCTTCAATTTCAACCAAGGTTGCCCTCTGTGCTAGCTCCTGCCGCAAGACTTTGTTATTCTGGGCTTTAAGTTGCTCAAGCCGAGCAGTCTCTTCAAGACGCACTGGTTCAGCCTTGGACAAAAGAAGATTAACCTTCCTGGTCATTTCCTTGGCCTTTTCAATTTTTTCCTCAATGTCAAGAAGAGCACTGCTAGAAGCGTCTATGGTATCCTCGAGTTCTACTTTCCTTGTCTCCAAGGATTTCAAATCAGAAGAAACTGCCATAGCAGTTTCTTGAGCGGGGAGATGAGCTTCATGCATCTGAGCAACAAAATGCGCAAGCTGTTCGTTAACTGAAGACTCCAGATCTGAATGGCTAAGACGGAGCCATTCATCCACATCCCTCTCGAGTCTGTCCACCAGAAGCTCCAATGTGGCGGCCTGGTCATCCCCTCTAAAGTCTCAGATACTGTCAATGCTTCGGGAGAGGACCACCTTTAAAGCAGAAAATGAGGTAGTCGAGCCCTTCAAGACCAAAGCAATGGATCGCTTCAAGCTCTTATAAAAGCTGTCGACTAACTCAGCCACAAATTCGTTCTCGGCCTTAATTACTCCCGGCAAACGAGCAGCCCCTGAAGACAGAGTTTCCACTGGCTTCACTAGTGTAACTATGGAGGAAATAATAGAAGCACTGGCTGCAGCAACATGAGGGGTCGTCGGTGATCTTGGAGGAGTCCTCATTAAGATCAGTACACTAGCCACAACTGAAGTAGGACTAGTGACTATTTCTGAGAGAGCTGGCTCAACCACCAGTGTTGGAGAAGTAGGACAGGTAATCACCTTCAGCTCCGCGCTCGGCAAAATAGGCGGCACTGGCAAAACTAATGGCACTTCACTTACCGATATAGTTGGAAGCAAGGATGGTTCTGTAACTACTGTTCCCTCGATCCCCTTTCCACTCATTGGTTCAGGTTGATAAGAGGGCAACCCATGATACAAAGCATCCAACTCGGCAGCATCCATCGCAGTCGAAGTACTTATTTCACCCCTGGTTCCTTCGCGAAGACTAGTTGGTTCCCTCGAAGTCGATGTACCCAAAAGTGGAACACCTGTATCGTGACAAGACTTTGTTTAAGCAAGGCATAATAAATAGCAGGGGTCAAAAGGTTAAGGCATTACCAAAGGATGATGTTGCCTCAATCCCTTGACGGCTGCATTAATCCCTGCGGCACCATTGGGAAATCTTGGCAGAATCAACCCGAACGGCCGGCCCGCCTTCACTCGCCGAACCCTCTGTGGTCCACCCAAAAGAGCTAGAAGCTACAAGACTTCCTTTTGAAGTCCCAACACCCGAAGGACCTACATCGGCCGCATTATCTCCAGACTCTTCCGAGACGGTGAAATAGCCAGCCTCATCGCCTTCTCTATTAGTGAACAGGGGATCATAATGCTCCCCTTGTTCTCCAACAGCTTCAGCTCTCGGGTCTCTCACCGCCTCAGTTCCTGAATCATAAAGCAAACAATGAGCTGTCTGAAATACATACGAGCGTATTATAAGAACGGATTTGATCATACCCGGGTCCAGAGCAGCTTTACCAGCAGTCTGCCTAGGAGCCGACAACTTGATGACTAATGGAGCAGGAGGAGGAGGCACTGCAGATGATTCGCCCTCTGCAATAACCATAGGAGCGTAGCGACGAGGCTTCTTCACTACCCTCTTCCTATAAGATCCACCTTCCCGCTTTCGCTTAAAGTAGACGTCAGGATCTTCTTCCTCCACTTCTTCCACATCAACATGTTCCACGGGAGCCGTGCCTACCCCACCAGAAGCAGCTGCTGAAGCCTCAGCACCTGTATCCGCTTCAAAGCAAGGACTTCCTGCATCCGAGGCTTCGCTTTCATCAACAGCAATGAATTTCCCGAGGCCTGGAACGCGGACCCTCTTACCCTCGCTCTTCTCAGTGACCTTCCGCTTCAGCCGCTGAGAGATCAACTTCATACCAAAGGAATTAATAGAAAATCCAGTGGGTGTGGAGTTCGAGGTTCTATACCACTGGCAGAATCCCAGGGTCGTCAGAAGGTTAGGAGTCCTTAGCGGCATGCACAGTCGCACCCAGTACAGCCAGCATTGAAGAACTGCCAAGCACGAGCTCCATCGATGAGGCTTCCAATAAAGGCCAGACTGCTGTTCGGATTACCTACGTATAGTTGGTCATACCCAAGCTGACGAGCAAACTGACTCGAAACATAAGGCTCCAGGTAACAGGTGTCCCCACTTCTATACAATAAGTGGGATGATCGGATGCTAACCAGCCATTCGAAGACTCCCTGACTCAACGACGTCTGCCCTTCCCCTACATCTTTGAATTCTTCACCATAGCCTGCGTCACGAATGTAGGGAAAGCATCGAAAAAGGCTATTGATGTCCTGACGGTACAGCAGGTAACGGACTGCAGCCACATAAGTCTTTGACCACGAACACCCCTCGAATCGACAGAAAAGCGCCATTCGAACACCTTCTGGGGGCTCCTCACCAGCCTGGATAATGGAGGGGCAGTGAAGGGCAAACCATGCCATCAAATAAGTATAGGGCAAACCAATTCTGGGGTTTGGTCTGTCGCGAGGCAAGATAGTCCCCTTTCCCCGCTTTGTTGTTGGTGGCCTACAGAAAGCCTCCATCAATGCACAAAGGCCTCGTTGAATACAGCACACCATTGCTGGAAGAAGTCTAAGAGAACGACCATGGACTAGATGAATAGCAGGAAATAAGACAGTCGGATGAATGACATCGCCAGACGAAGATGGCACCATACATCTCTTCAACCAGACCTTAAAAAGCCAGCCAAAAGTGCCTTCCGGGACGTCGGTCGATGAGCCTGGTGGTGAAAACTCCGAAGAATATCACCTTTCTCATAGGGTCCGTCATCTTCTTCCAGAATTAAATCCCTTTGAGAGTGCTCTTGCATCCGCCGAAAGATGTCTTCATCTGCAACTCCACAATGTGCTGCTTCAGGAGTACCTTCCAGGTCGGGGAGCAAATAATTCCCCCAGCTCTTCAAATTGCATGAAGCTCCCTTGTGGCTCCCATGCATGCTTGAGCAAATGTAAAGGTGGTACATCAACTCCCGATAAGTCTCAAACAAGGCGGGCTCTTGCTTTTCCAGAAGTGCCAATTCTGCCTCGCACGGGAAATATTCTTCATATAGGAGAAACCCCAAAGGCAGAGTAGAGACTTCCCATATCTCGTGCAGAGCCATGCCCAATTCACCAACAGGGGTGAAGAAGGTCCCTGTAGTCGGGCAATACAACTCAAAGATGGCGTAAAAGTTCGCTACGCTCATCTGAATGTCGTAACAGGTCGCCCTGACGGCCTCACAGAGTCTCAGCCTCTCCAGATCCTCCTCAAAATGGGCAGGACATATAGAGTCAAGTCCCTCCATCATGCCTTGGGAGGATGAATCCACCCAGGGATCCTGAAATCAGTGGCTGGATAATTGCCATGAACCTTAAAGAACTGATTTCCAAAGGTCTGAGCTACCGCCAGATTTTCTCCCACTGGGATGTCTGGAAGTACGTTCCCAGGTTGTAGACCCAATATGCATCGAGGAGGACCCATCCTCATGTAACCAGGGGGTGAAGCTATCAACTTTCCCACGTGAACGGAGTCAGTAGTCCGAGTCACTTGCCACTGCATCTTCCGAGCCCTCGTCACACATTGAAAGAAGGACAAGGAAAAATGTCGCTTGCTAGATGGGAGATAGTACTTCTCACCATCAAATTTGAAAATCCACTGCCCTTCTCCGGCTAGCAGCTGGTGACCGTTATCTGGTGCTGCATCTCCAAACATGAAGCCTAGCTTCCGATAGATTCTTCGGTCGGAATCTTCAAGGGGAGCAGTAGTTAAGATGCTCCTCATGGTACGCTGATCCCCAGCATGAATAAGTGCATCCCGACTAGGAGCGCTCCGCTCGCTGAATCATGAAGCCTGCCCTTGGAACTACAGGCTGACAGTGCCGTCCAGCCCCCTGGCTGTTCCAAAGAGACTGTTCAGAGAACCAGGAGTATAGTATACTATAAAAATGAGGAGAAACTATGATTAGTTCATCGGCTGAAGGAGAGCTAAAACAAAAATGTAATTTTTGTCAAGGCATAGCTTCGCTCTCCAAGCGAAGCTGGCCTAACAATAGCTTTGCCCCGAAGCTCAGTTTCGCAGCTGCAGCTTAACTCCGCACTCTACGTGAAGGCAGGATGCAGAAAAATATCTAAGTATTAGCTTCGCTCTGAAAGCTTGGCCTCAACGCGAAGGAGCCCCAGAGCTAATTTCGCCAGAAGAATACTGCTGCTTAAAAAACTATTTCAAGGGCATTAAGGTCCTTTTCTAACCACACTTCTAAGGCTAACTTTATATCCCAACAGGATGTGAACCGCCTAAGGGATAGCTTCGCATAGAAGCTTGGAGAAGAAACCCCTTCGGGTCTTAGATTCCCAATCAAGGAGTCAAGGGAAATTAAGGGACTTAAACTCCCTAAGATCACTGGATCACAATGGATCGTTCTAGATTCATTATGAGATAGCTGAAAGAATGGCATCAAGAAGAGATGAAAATCTCTGAACAAAAGGGATGGATCCCTACCCGCGATGGGTCGTTCGATGACCGGAGGAGGAGGAGAGGGTCCCTCCGTCATAGAGGTTGCTACCTCTTTTCCTGCTCTTCTTTTGGGAGCCATTGGAAAACTGAAGAAGTTTTTGAAATTTCAAACGTAGGAGAAAGAAGAAGAAGAGATTTGCAGTTCTCTGAAAATTCAAAGAGAAGTGGTGCCTTCTCTTTTAGCCCTATCAGACTTTTATAGGCTGATGATTGCCTAAAACTCCACCTCCTCGAAAAGAGCACAGGCAATCGTTTCAAATTAATTTGAAATGGCGCCTAAAGTGCCTTCCCAAGAAGCGTTATTTCAGCTCCGCTAAGGGACTAACTCCGCCGTGAGTCCAGTGCTGACTTAGCGCGATGCTTGAATAACTTCGCTGAGAAACATGCCTTAGCTCCTCTAAAAGCACATCTCTAGCTTCACGGAAATTTCGTGCTAGCTTCACTAGAAACTGGCTCCTGACTTATTTAGAAATCTATCTTCAGCTTCGCTAGATGCCTAGCTCGGCTAAGAGTTTTCATTTCCTCCTAAGGAAAAGGCTTACCGAAGCTACTCCACTCCAGGTGTTCTCGGATCAAAAAGGAGGGAAACAAAGCAGATAAGCAGAAAATAAACATTTTATTTGATTCAAAAGGGAAGATACATTGACGCTACATCAAGGTTGTACAACCGAATCATTACTTCAAAGGCATACAAGTGGTCTTATCTACTTCCAAGCCAAACCAACTGGGCACAAAAGGCCTTCCTCCTGTACAAGGCCGTAATCCTTCGCCTAATGGCAGATTTTGCCGGATCTTCTTTGATGAAAATTGGCAAAGGACCGGTTGCCACCAGAAAGTTGGATCTTCTCTGATTAAAATTGGCAAAGGAAAGATCCGAGACCTTACAGGTGACGTCCGCTTTCCCAAAGTGGATCATCTCGGATAAGCGACTACCAGCCCCTTCTCAGAATGGATCATCTCGGATAAGCGACTGCCAACCTCTTCTGGGAACACGCAACAGTTGTTCCAGTTTGTTCCTCCTGCTTAGGATTAAAGTTTTAACTTAAAATTCAAGAGACAAGTTTCTGGTCTCTTTCATCAAGACGAAAGACTGGCGAGCATAGTCACTGCAATACAAACGGGAAACAAGTTAGCAGTAAATTAAAGGAAAATGCAAGTTGTTGGCCCAAAGGCCCATCACTCTAGTTTTGATGATAATCAACTCATGTAGTTATGGTACTAATGATCTTTTATTTAGTCTCAGATTTGTGATCAAGATCTTAGTAGGTGTGTAGCTTCATCAAAGGATTTAAAGTCAAGTTTGAAGCTAGCATGGTTTGATTCAAGAACTTATGCATCAAGACCACATCAAGTACTCAAGAGGAGTCTAGTTCTTTGGATCAAGTTTGGACCAAGTCAAGAAGATGAGAAGGCTTCAACTGAAGACCTTTAAGAAGAAGACTTGAGTCTAGGTTTGTTTTTATAAGATTTTGTTTTTAGTTAAAATGTAAAGGATAGAATAGTTGGTGGATTGCTCAAGTATATCTTACACACACGCACACTCTTGATTTAGATGAGTTTTCATAAAACAATTTTCATTTTGAAAAAGACTTTTCATTTTGACAAAATACTGTTTTGGTTTTTGGAATTCGAAGTATACATGTTTTAACCAAAACCGTTTTAGAGCTTAAATGACAAAAACATAGATATTTCATCATGTATGTGTAGTGGATCATATCCATACACTCTATGCTTTCAAAGTGATTAAAATATCTTGTTTTTGTATTTGGAGAAGTTTTAGAAAAATACAGTTTTTGTTTTTAGCCAAAATTTCTAAGTTACAAAAATAGTTCAAATTGTTTGTAAACATGTCTTGATTTTGCTCAAACATGTTTGATTATCCAAGTATAATATTGAAACTATTTTTGTAGATTTTTCGTGATTTTATGGGATTTTATTTAAGCTAAAAAGATAACTTTTAAATCCCTTAAACTGACCTGACCTAGCTTCTGCCGGTCGACTGGACCGGTCGACCGAGCTAGGAGTCGGTCGACCGGGACGGTCGACCAACGTGCACAGAACGTGCACGCCAAGTCTGCTGGAGGGCCGGTCGACTGACCCGGTCGACCGCCAGAGAGCTTCTACTCTCTGGAAAGCCCCGGTCGACCGGCAGAGAGCTCTGATCTCTGTTCCAGGCAACGGTTGACCGGGCCGGTCGACGGAGGCTCCAACGGTCAGAAATCTGACCGTTGGCGGTCGACCGTCAGCCGCCAGGGCTGAAAAATTGCCCGAACGGCTAGTTTTTCTAGCCCCATAAAAGAGGGTTTTGGGGCTATTTTAAACAAGATTTTCAAGTGGGTTTTGAGCCAGTTTTTCCAACTCTATTAGATGTTTATCTCCGCTTATTTAAGAGCCAAAATTGCCATATCAAAAGGAGAGATTTTCAAGAGTGTTTTAAAAGTGATTTTCTTTGAGTTTTTCACCACACATTCCATCCTTATTTTTCTCACAAACACTTGAGCTATCCATTGATATATTCATCCTATAGGAGTGTCATTGTGAGATTGCTTTTAGGTGATCAAAATGTTGCGATCACCAAAGACTTCATCTTGTACTTTGAGGAGGCAGACGCGTGTGTTCGCGGTGTTTCGAGTTCATGTGTGAACTCCTTGTTTGAGGTGCGACCTCAGCGAGCTTGTGGGCTTGTGGTGTGTTCGGGACTAGAGAGTCCAAGGAGTTCAAGTGTGAACTCACCTTGTAGGTGTTGTGGCACCGAGTGATCCGGTGGGATCGTTTTTAGGGAAACCCTTCATAGTGTTGAAGGCGGGGACGTAGAGCAAGTGTGTTCGAACCTCGAAACAAATCTCCTGTGTCTGCGGTTGCTCTCTCTATCTCTTACTTGTCTTTATATCTTGCATGCTCATATTTTCTTTATCTTTATGTGCTTGATATATTGTGTGCTTAATTGTTATATGCTTGGGGTTTGTTTGCTAACACTTGTATTCAACCAAGAGAGCCAACGTGGCACCTCAACTCTTATTTAGAGGAATCTTGAGGAGTTAGTCTAGAGCCCTTCACGGAAAATTCGGCTACACTCTTATGTTATACGTGGTGTTTAGTTTAAGAAGTTTAATTTTCATTAAATAAGTTTTAATTCTGCATTAATTGACCATTAGATTAGCTCATCACCTATTCACCCCCCTCTAGGTGATTCAATTGGTATCAGAGCCAAGTGCTCTTGATTTGGGTCTTACAACCTAGAGTTAAAGATCCTCTTTTATAGCTAATCACAATATTTGTACACACACCATGGATTTCATGTCACCTCCCACCTTTGACATTCTTAACATCCAAACTTGGAAGGTTAAGATGTCTTTGTACCTCAAAGGCCTAGGCATTCATATTTATCTTACTATTATTAAAGATTCATATATTAACAATAGCAAGTATATTGAGGCTAACTCAAAAGACATTCATGCTTTAAAGAGTACCTAAATGATGATTATTTATCTAGGGTTGCTAATCTTGATTCGGCTTTTGTAGTATGGAACTCCTGATCCCCCTCGGCGAAAAAGAACAATATTATGCGGGGAGCGATTCGGATGTTGGAAGTGACACCTCCAACGTGTGCTACATGGTCCAAGGGGATAAACCCCTTGAGGTAACTACCGAATCCGAGGTAGATGAAGATGTTGATAGGTTTTATGATGAGCTTGAATCATTTTGTCAACAACTTCTAGAAAAATATGAATTGCTTAGAAAAGATAATAAGAAAATGAAAAAGAATTTTGATTGCATGTTAAAAGAAAATGATTCTTTTAAAAATAAAGTTGCATGCATTGAAAAAGAAAATTAAAGTTTGAAAAATGAAAATATTTCCTTGATTTCTAAATTAAATGATCTTTGTGAAGGAAATACTTCTTTGAAAAATAAAATTATTTTGGTGAAAAAACAAAAAGAAGTTGCTTTAAATGAAAACAACTCTTTAAAAAGAAAAATTGTTGAAAAAGAAAAAGAAAATGTTTCTAAAAAGAATAAGAAAAATGATTCTCATTCTCACCTTGCTTTACATGCCACTATTAATCAAAATGAGATTAAATTTTTAAAAAATAAAATTAATTGTTTGAGCTCAACTTTGAGCACATGTGCATTTAATCATAAGAAGTTGGAATCCTTGTTTCAAAAGAAACAAGTTCCCCATGTTCATGCACAACACTCTCATCATGCATATGCACACTTTGCATGCCACGATCACCCTCATACACATGTGCATAGTAGAGTGTACACTTGTACACATTGTGGCCGCAAAGGCCATTTAGCAAAATTTTGTTATAATAAGATAAGCACTTTAAATTTTGCTAACAAAAATGTTTGGGTTCCTTACAATACTAACCCTCAAGGACCTAAAAGAAAATGGGTACCAAAATTCCCACCTTGTGTTTTTGATGTAGGTGCGGGCTCTCACAAAATGTGAGAGGGATGGTGCCTTGATGGTGGATGCACATGGACATGATGGACATATATTGATGCACCGCTATCAAGGAGGTTTGGTGGGACAACCACCATGTTTTGAAGAATTAGAGCATAGTTTTTTGGTTTGGTAACTATCTCTAAAACTCTTAGAGTTTATTTACATGCTTTTTCATATATGATATTTTTAGCATGTTCATGTGTTATTGTTTTGTACTTCATGTGGTAAATACTAGTTTAAATGTAGTTTTTATCAAAATTTGGATATATACATGTACAAGTAGTGAGTAACAAATTGATTCATATACGTTTGCACTTCATTGTTCATTTGTACTCACTATATGTACATGTATAGCCTAGTTTTGATGATTCTCTCATTTATACTTGTTCTACCAATTTTCATGTTTTTACTTCATGTATATGGTATTTTGAGTCAAAACTAATAAATATAAATGTATGCCCCTTGAGTCATTTGCCTTCATGCAATTTATATTATGGACTCCTTTTATGTTTGGGATATGTATGCATATTGTTAGTTTGAATAAAAACATATATATACCTAGAAGTTTGTTTTTAAGATGAAAAATGAATTTTTATGATTTTCATCTTTAATTGAAAAATGAATTTTCATGATTTTTGTTTGATAAAATGAGATTCATGTTTGTTTTGAGCTTTATTGATTATCTTCATTGAAAATGCTAATTACATGATTTTTGTACACTCACTTTATTTGTTATTCATGACTTATTTTCATGATTATTTTTGAGCCTTAATAGATTTCGAGTGTCACTTCTTGTGTATTTAGTATGTTTCATGATATACATATGATTTGGTTTCATGTTTTTGAAGGATCTTTAACTAGTTTTTTAAAAATTAATTTAACTAGTTATTATTCTTCATTTGGTAGTGATTTTCACTATTAAAATATTTTCAAACCCCTTCCAACCCCTTCATGGGTGGACGGATGGGCGAGTATGCCTTGTAAGCTTTATTGAATTTTTTTTTATCTTGAGCATATAAAGGGTGGTAGCTATGAGTTATATACTTGATTTACTTGTTATTTTCAATTGGTATCTCAATCAATATTCATTTTATATATGCTCATATTTTGTTTTCTATATATGTATGCTTCAATTCAAATAATATCAATTTCTATTGGTATTCTCTTTTCATACATATATATGATTTATTGGTGCTTGATCTTTAAGATATTTACATGTTTAAAGCACAAAGTATGTTTATGACAAGCTTACTTCAAATCTTAATTTTCAATTGATTTCTCAATTGATATTTTTTTATAAGCTTATGCATTATCTTCAATTGGTATTTTTTTTAATTAGTATTTTTATTGATATCAAAATGTACAATATGTTTCAATTGGTATCTATTGATCTATTTATTTCAATTGGTATCCATGAAAATTTATATTGGTATCAAAATATAAAATATTTTCTTTCATTGGTATCAAGATTACAATTTGTATCAAAATTTCATTGTTATTTCAATTGATAAAATGTTTCAATTACAATTAAAATTCAAAATTTGTAATGTTTATTTACAATTGATATCTTAAAATTTGATTTACTAAGATATCTCGAAATATGTTTTATTGAGAAAATTCAAATTTTGTTTTTAATGAGAATATTAAAATGTTTTGATGTGTATTGCCTATATGCAAGGGGAGCTTAACATCTCTTCTACATATAGATTCATATTAAGTGTATCTTATATTGAGAAGCTTAACAACTCTTCTTTATGCGATACACGTGTGTAGGGGGAGCTTCACATCTCCTCTTATGCATTGCATATTATGTGTTATATGAATTAGGGCTTGTCAACCCTTCTTCATGTAATGCATGTATGTAGGGATGTTAACTTAGCGTCTTCCTCTTCATGAATGTATATCGCGTATATCTTTTATTGATTGATTTCAGTTCACCTCTTTGAGGGGGAGAAAATTGTTTTCTGTTTACTTTAACCCCTTTGTTGATGATTGACAAAAAGAGGGAGAAGTATTTTAGTGTATATGCATGTTTTCCATATACATAAAGGGGAGAAGAATTTTTTGTTTATGCATATTACTTTGTTTTGCAAATAGGAGAAAAAGAATTTGATGAGTTTTATGCTTGATTGGCATGTTTATCTCCTTATGTTTGCATACATGTTTCATGTGCCTTATTGCCATATCTTTTTGCTTATTTGTGATGCATGAGTTAAGGGGGAGCTTCTTTGAAGCTTTACTTTAATCCATGCATATATAACTCCATGAGTTTTGTCATCATCAAAAAGGGGGAGATTGTTGGCCCAAAGGCCCATCACTCTAGTTTTGATGATGATCAACTCATGTAGTTATGGTACTAATGATCTTATGTTTATTTAGTCTCAGATTGTGATCAAGATCTTAGTAGGTGTGTAGCTTCATCAAAGGATTTAAAGTCAAGTTTGGAGCTAGCACGGTTTGATTCAAGAGCTTGTGCATCAAGACCACATCAAGTACTCAAAAGGAGTCTAGTTCTTTGGATCAAATTTGGACCAAGTCAAGAAGATGAGAAGACTTCAAGTGAAGACCTTCAAGAAGAAGACTTGAGTAAGATTTTATTTTTAGTTAAAATGTAAAGGATAGAATAGTTGGTGGATTGCTCAAGTATATCTTACACACACACACACACACACACTCTTAATTTAGATGAGTTTTCATAAAAGAATTTTCATGTTGGAAAAGACTTTTCATTTTGACAAAATACTATTTTGGTTTTTGGAATTCGAAGTATACATGTTTTAACCAAACCGTTTTAGAGCTTAAATGACAAAAACATATATATTTCATCATGTTTGTGTAGTGGATCATATCCATACACTCTATGCTTTCAAAGTGTTTAAAATATCTTGGTCTTGTATTTGGAGAAGTTTTGAAAAAATACAGTTTTTGTTTTTAGCAAAAATTTCTAAGTTACAAAAATAGTTCAAATTGTTTGTAAACATGTCTTGATTTTGCTCAAACATGTTTGATTATCCAAGTATAATATTGAAACTATTTTTGTAGATTTTTCGTGATTTTATGGGATTTTATTTAAGCTAAAAAGATAACTTTTAAATCTCTTAAACTGACCTGACCGGGCTTCTGCCGGTCGACCGGATCGGTCGACCGAGCTAGGAGTCGGTCGACCGGGACGGTCGACCGACGTGCACAGAACGTGCATGCCAAGTCTGCTGGAGGGCTGGTCGACCGCCAGAGAGTTTCTGCTCTCTGGAAAGCCCCGGTCGACCGTCTGCTCTCTGTTCCAGGCAACGGTCGACCGGGCCGGTCGACCAAGGCTCCAACGGTCAGAAATCAAACCGTTGGCGGTCGACCGGGCCGGTCTACCGTCAGCCGCCAGGGCTAAAAAGTTGCCCCAACGGCTAGTTTTTCTAGCCCTATAAAAGGAGGGTTTTTGGGGCTGTTTTAGATAAGATTTTTATGTGGGTTTTGAGCCAGTTTTTTCAACTCTATTAGGTGTATATCTCCACTTATTTAAGAGCCAAAATTGCCATATCAAAAGGAGAGATTTTCAAGAGTGTTTTAAAAGTGATTTTCTTTGAGTTTTTTACCACACATTCCATCCTTTTTTTTCTCACAAACACTTGAGTTATCCATTGATATATTCATCCTATAGGAGTGTCATTGTGAGATTATTTTTAGGTGATCAAAGTGTTGTGATCACCAAAGACTTCATCTTGTACTCTTGGGAGGCGGACGCCTGTGTTCGCGGTGTTTCGAGTTCGTGTGTGAACTCCTTGTTTGAGGTGCGGCCTCGGCGAGCTTGTGGGCTTGCGGTGTGTTCGGGACTAGAGAGTCTAAGGAGTTCAAATGTGAACTCGCCTTGTAGGTGTTGCGGCACCGAGTGATCTGGTGGGATCGTTTTTAGTGAAAATCCTTCATAGTGTTGAAGGCGGGGACGTAGAGCAAGTGTGCTCGAACCTCGAAATAAATCTCCCGTGTTTGCGATTGCTCTCTCTATCTCTTACTTGTCTTTATATCTTGCATGCTCATATTGTCTTTATCTTTATATGCTTGATATATTGTGTGCTTAATTGTTATATGCTTGGTGATTAGGAAAGAGATGTGTGAAGTATTTGCACAAATATTATGTAAAAGAAAGAAGGTTTAGAATCAACCTTAGTGCTTGTTTACTCACAAATGTATTTGATATGGTTAATATACCCTTTCCAATCTCCGCTATAGCATGGGCTATACCGGGTCGAATCCTCAGGGAGAGCTTGCGATGGAAGCGTTACGGTTGGTAGTGAAGATATAAAACGAAGATTCTTCTTTGCTCAAAAGAATAAAGAATCGTTGGAAAAAGAAATAAAAGAATCGGTGGATATGTTCATGATGGAAAATGAAAAGAAATCAAAGATGATATTAACTTTGGAAAGAAAACAAATGGAATGAAAACTTGTAGAAAGAATTTAAGATGAGAAAACCATGACTAGCTAACCTTACTTCCTTGCTAAACTTACTAAACTCCGTGATGGTGAATGCATGCCTCATGTTGATTCATCGGCATATGTTTGTCTTGCGTGTTGATCTAATTACTTTCCCACTTGGATGATGGGGGATCATTCTTGGACTTGTCTTGTAGCCTCATAGATGTCATTGGCCTACAAGATAGACTTTCAATAATGGAATCAAAAGAGCGACACACAAGGGATGCTAAGGAAGAAGATACAACATTCAATAATGGAAGTAATGAAGTTGTACAACAAATAGCATATTGGTGATCCATCTCCATGTTCCATCAAGGCACTTGTTCTAGACAAGGCTCTAAATGAGGCACACATGAATCATATGGAGAATTACAACAAGATACTTGCCAAGCAATGAAAGTAACCCATCGGAGAAGAGAAGATCATACAACTTGCAAGATGAAATATAGCAATCACCCATGAGTTCGTAGTTAGCAAAGTTAGTGGTTAGCTAGTACATGTAGAAAAGTTAGCTACAAGCCATTACAAAAGAAAAGCAAAGCATGAATAAAATTGCAAGAAAATAAAGAAAGCAAGTTAAGAAAACAAGTACACTAGAAAATGCAAGAGTAGAGAGAAGAGAATGGATCAATCCTTGCTTCACAAGTTGTCACTCCTTGATGTACACAAGCTTTCTCTCTCTTACAAACTCTCTCTTACAGAATTTCTAGGGAGGAAGAAGATCTAGAGAGCTACAAAAATCCTAGAGAAAAACTAACAAAAATACAAAGCTTAATCCCTAATCTCTCTCTCTTCTCTGCTCAGTCTTTGCTCGCAGGTCCAGGTGCAGTATTTATAGGCTCAGAGAGAACTCTCCAGAAGGTGGACAGGTGGAAGAAATCTGGGGCTTAGAGGCCCCAGATCTGCCGCAGATCTGCGGCCAAGATTGGCTTTCTGCGGCTTAATCTGGTCCGTTGGATCCCCGCTTTCTGTTGAGATTTTGTTACGAGTTTGTTATCCACGTGGCCTTCTAGAATCTTGAGTTGTTACGTAGAACTCTCCAGATCCTGGGTTCAATCTTTGGGCTTTATCTTGGGCTTGGAATTAATCTCTTTAATTATTGCTAATTAAAGTGATTATTGGGCTTTATCTCATTTCAGTTGTGGACCTGTAAAAATATAGAGAAGAGGAGTAAAAATCATATATTTATTTGCAATATGCATGGGATTATGTGGTAAAATATGCAAAATTGGATCACAATCACACCCCCACACTTATTCTTTTGCTCGTCCCGAGCAAAACAAAGAAAAGAAAATCTATACTACCAGTTTTATTACACCACTTTCGCAGGTGACGCGATTGCACTGAGCGTGTGCAACAAGCCGTTAAACCTCTAGGTTACCCTAGAGAAGGAGTGTTGTCTCCTGAGGGTTTTCAGCGGATTGCACCCACAAAATCCATAAAGAAAGAAGACAAATGTTGGTATTTTGAAAATGCATTTTGAAAAGGGAAACAAGTTTACGAACTATTTTTGCAAAAATATAAGTGATCTTAGGTCATAAGTCCACCTATAATTATTCTTTCTTAAACTTAGTCTCTATGCAAGATCTTGTCTTCAATTAAGGTAAGAATTCAAAATTGGATTGAATATTTTATCCTTCATAAAACCTAGATAGTATGCACACCGTGACAGTGAAGATTTCTGGGATTTCAACTCTAACCATAAAGCCATTTATTTATATATATTTATTTTTTTCTCTTTTTTTTCCCTTAGTTTAGGCTTTCTAGTTCACCCTTGTAACGAGCCTTTAACCGATGACTCCCAAACCAGTCGGTCTTAGGGCACCAGATGAGAAAACATCCCTCGGGTTTAAGGTCTCGAGTAAAAAAGGCCACAAAACTAAAGGGGATTATTTATTTCCTTTACCACCGTTAGGCGGGAATAATCATGCTTCTTAAGGCACATTTATCCAGCTTAATAGGTGATGTTTTATTTATGTATATACATTTTTTTTCCTTTTTTTTTTCTTTATTTTTATGGCATTTTGGTCTTTGTTTCCATCCCAAAAATGTGTAAGTGTGAAGTGCATACTATCTAAGGCAAAAAATTCAAGATAGAAATATCTCACCAATTTTACTTACTTAGCCTATAATTTCAAACAAGATCTATTATTTCAACTAGGTTTAAGATGTCATAATTAAGGCTTTCTTAATTTCTAAGATACATCTTAATTTTATTAAAAATAGATCAAAACTTTGTCTCTTATTTCAAAAAGTTTTTTTTTATTTATTATTTTTTAATTTCTAAAAGAAGTGTAAAAGAAAGAAGATCTAAAAACTCTATGTTAGTAAACCCTCCCCCACACTTATTTCATGCATTGTCCTCAATGCATCATAATATATGTAGGTAAGAGGTAAGAAACTTTTATTTACAAAAAAGTGTAAAAAATTATTTACAAAGAGTATATACAAGTGTAACCATTACCTAGGCTTTTGGTCGTTTTCCTCTGGCCCGTTTCCCATCATTCCAGTGCGTCTGCTTTCGTGAGCTCAGTTGGGAAACGGTTTGAATTATTTTAGCCCTAGGTATTTCCAGATTCAATTGTTTATTATTATCATTCACCCTCATTCCACCACATTGTTCACTAAAAAATTCCTTATCACCACTCTCACTCTGAATCTCATCACTTCCAATGTTAAGAAATTTCAGCTCCTCTCTATACAATTTTCAAAACTAAGGTCAACATCCGGAAGTGGACAATCAGTTAATTGACCCTGAGTTGACTCATCTAGACACATGATCTCATCAGCAAACAGGTCTTCAAAGGATATATCAATCGGAGGTTCGGATACAGTCACAGTTGGCTCATTGAAAGTGAAAATATTCAAGTCAACTTTCCCCTTTTGAAAGGGTACTCGGATAAGAGAATCACAAGATTGTGACTCATCTTTTGGATCTTCACCTTCTTCCTCACAATTGTTACTAATGAAACTAACCTCAAATGTTTGATCTTTTGTTTTACGAGGTTGTGTGTGGAAGACATTGTGTTCATGAGTCATGTTACCAAAGGTTAACCTCATTGACCATTCCGGCAATTAATGATGGCATTTGCAGTAGCCAGGAATGGTCGTCCCAAAATGACAGGGGTTTGAGCCCTTTGATTGGAATTTGACACAGGTTTTGTTTCAAGGACTACAAAGTCAACAGGATAAATGAATTCCCCAACTTTGACAAGGACATCGTGAATTTCACCCTGGGGTCTAGTGACAGAGCGATCAGCCAATTGTATGGTCATTTGGGTAGGACGGAGATCCCCTAACCCTAATTGCCGATACACAGAGAAAGACAGGAGATTGATGCTGGCCCCCAAATCAAGAAGTGCCCTATTAATGGTTGTCTGTCCTATGATGCATGAAATGGTGGGGCTCCCTGGGTCTTTGTATTTAACAGGAATTGGACCATTGAGCAGCTCATTGATGGATGATACTAGGAAGACTTTTTTAGGGACTTGTGTTTTCCTCTTCTTGGGGCACATTTCCTTTAAGAATTTGGCATATGATGGCACTTGTTGTATGGCATCAAGAAGAGGGACATTGATTTGGACCTTGTTGAACATTTCTTTTATTTTCTCCATGTGAGCATTTGTCTTGTTGTTTATTAGCCTATTTGGAAATGGTACTCTAGGCTTATAAGGTTGCTCATCTACCTTTTCTTTACCCTTGGCTTTTGAAGTGGATGGCTCTGAACTAGAGGATGGGTTGTCAGAAGTTGGTTGTATTGGGATTTGAGGTGTTGGCTTTGGTACTGGATGAGATGGTGGACTAGAAACCTTATTATCGACTTGTTTTCCAGATCTCAGGGTATGAATAGCATGACATTGACTGGGTCCTGAATCTTCTACTTCATTCAAAGGGAAGTGATGTTTGGGATTTGGCAATGGCTGGCTTGGGAACATTCCATTTTGTCTCTCAGCCAATTGCCCAATTTGGACCTTAACTTTATTCAACTCCTGCTGATGGTTCTTTGTAAAGGTTTCTAGCATTTTCTTCAACTCTGATATTTCTGAATTATTCTGGGGTGGAGGTTGATAATATGGAGGCTGGAATTGTGATTGGTAGTATGGTGAGTTCTGATATGGTTGTGGTGGACTTTGAGATGGATGAACATACAGTGAATTATGATTGAAACTGGATGTGTGAGACTGAGCATTAAATGGATATGGAAGTGGTGGTCTATGATGCTCAGGACCAGACTGACTCCACGAAAAATTTGGATGGTTCTGCCATCCCGAATTGTAAGTGTTGGAGTACGGAGGTCTGGTAAATGCTGCATTCATGTTCTCCTGATAAGATTGGTGCTGATACAAAGGACACTCCTCAAAGACATGGCTAAGGTCATGACAGTTGGTGCAACCCGGTTTAATTACAGGCAATGGGTTGACCTGATTGACAACAGAATTTCCCTTTGACTCAAGCAGTTCTATCCTCTTCATCAATTGTGTGATCTTAGCTTCTGCAGCTAGAGAGGATTCTATGGAGTGCGTACCAGTTCTGGAAGTGGTGGGAGTCGGTTTATCAGGGCATGACTCCCACTGAATGGTTTTCTCAGCTAGAGTTTCAAAGAGATCCCACCCCTGATGTTCATCTTTCTTCAAAAATTCCCCTTGACACATGGATTCAAGGAGAGTTTTCGTTTGGTAATCTAGACCGTCATAGATAATTTGGCATAGACGCCATTTCTCTATGCCGTGATGAGGACACAGGGCTAGAAGGTCTTTGAAACGCTCAAGATACTTCCAGAAAGGTTCATTTGGTTCCTGCTTGAATTGCATGATATTCTTTCGCATGAGGGCTGTTTTGTGGATAGGATAGAATTTCTTAAGAAAGACTTTAACAAAATCCTCCCATGAAGATATGGAACTGACGGGAAGATTATAAAGCCATTTCTTAGCTAAATCCTTAAGTGCAAACGGTATGAATCTTAACCTAACAGCATCCTCGGTTAACTGGAAAATTCTCATCATTTTGCATACCTCTTCAAACTCACGAATAAAGAGGTATGCGTCCTTAGACTCTAGACCATGAAATCGGGGAAGTGTATTAATGAATTGCGGTTTCAGCTCGAAGTGATTTCCATTTGGCTCGGGGAGAAGAATGCAAGATGGAAGGGAGGTGCGAATCGGATAAAATCGATCCTGAAGTGAGACGTTGTTTTCCATAATGTCAAGTGGTTGTGTACGTGCAAGTGTAGAAAGTCTAACAAGTCTTGCAGATTCTGAATTACGGAACCACTCTTGTATATACAATCACAAACAACGTGCACCGATCACACCAGCAAAAAAGAAAGAAAAAATAACAAACAATAAAAGAAACAATCCAAGCTTCTAGGATTCCTGGACCTAGATGACTCCTAACTGATTAGATCGTCCACAGGAGGTTTAGTGTAGACTTTGACTATAAGCTAATCAGCCAGGAAAGGTCAAGGTTGTTGGGAGGTTTTCCGTCAGAGACGTTCCTTAATTAAGTAACCAGCAACCTTCGGGCTTTCGGCCCTCAATCCCTTTCCTAGACACTGATTTTACAAAAGTCAATTTCTAACACTTTTCCCCCTTAGGATAATCTCCTAAGTGAGTCCGAGATGTCCCTAGGGCCAACGTCTATCAAATTTTATTTACAAGCTTGGGATTGTGAGTGCGTGGGAAAATGATTTTCGGGTTAAGAAGAGGTGATAAAATCCCCACCTTATCTTTTTTATGGGTTATGCCCTTAGAATTGATTTGTGCAAGTGTACGATATCAACAAACAAGGTTCACTCAAAGCGTAATTAAATCAAACAAAGAGTGAGTCCTAGTCTAGATGCAATGCGCACGTACCTTGTCTCCAGCACTCTTCAACAGTAAAAGTAAAGGAATTGAAAGACACGTGCCTAATGATGCAAATGTCTAAACAATTTTTTTAACTTTGCAACAAATTTTTTACTGTTGATTATTAAGCAGGAGTATGGTGAAGAATACAGGAAAAAATTATTACAGCAGATGTATTTTGCAGAGAAGCAAGTCCTGCAGAAATTAGGTCAGTAGTGATCTCCTCTTTGCCATAATTCTGCGGCAAAAACCCAGAATTTGCGGCAATTTGGAGGGATCCTGGTCTCTGCTTTCGAGAGCAGAGGCCCAGGTCCACTTATATGTCACTGTAATGCAAATGTTCCTGTTTCTTCAACTGTAACCTGCAACAGAGAAGAAGATTCGTTTAGTTCTTCACTTTAAAGAAAATCCGTTGCTCTCCCCGGCAACGGCGCCAAAAATTTGATTAGGAAAGAGATGTGTGAAGTATTTGCACAAATATTATGTAAAAGAAAGAAGGTTTAGAATCAACCTTAGTGCTTGTTTACTCCACAAATGTATTTGATATGGTTAATATACCCTTTCCAATCTCCGCTATAGCATGGGCTATCCGGGTCGAATCCTCAGGGAGAGCTTGCGATGGAAGCGTTACGGTTGGTAGTGAAGATATAAAACGAAGATTCTTCTTTGCTCAAAAGAATAAAGAATCGTTGGAAAAAGAAATAAAAGAATCGGTGGATATGTTCATGATGGAAAATGAAAAGAAATCAAAGATGATATTAACTTTGGAAAGAAAACAAATGGAATGAAAACTTGTAGAAAGAATTTAAGATGAGAAAATCATGACTAGCTAACCTTACTTCCTTGCTAAACTTACTAAACTCCGTGATGGTGAATGCATGCCTCATGTTGATTCATCGGCATATGTTTGTCTTGCGTGTTGATCTAATTACTTTCCCACTTGGATGATGGGGGATCATTCTTGGATTTGTCTTGTAGCCTCATAGATGTCATTGGCCTACAAGATAGACTTTCAATAATGGAATCAAAAGAGCGACACACAAGGGATGCTAAGGAAGAAGATACAACATTCAATAATGAAAGTAATGAAGTTGTACAACAAATAGCATATTGGTGATCCATCTCCATGTTCCATCAAGGCACTTGTTCTAGACAAGGCTCTAAATGAGGCACACATGAATCATATGGAGAATTACAACAAGATACTTGCCAAGCAATGAAAGTAACCCATCGGAGAAGAGAAGATCATACAACTTGCAAGATGAAATATAGCAATCACCCATGAGTTCGTAGTTAGCAAAGTTAGTGGTTAGCTAGTACATGTAGAAAAGTTAGCTACAAGCCATTACAAAAGAAAAGCAAAGCATGAATAAAATTGCAAGAAAATAAAGAAAGCAAGTAAAGAAAACAAGTACACTAGAAAATGCAAGAGTAGAGAGAAGAGAATGGATCAATCCTTGCTTCACAAGTTATCACTCCTTGATATACACAAGCTTTTTCTCTCTTACAAACTCTCTCTTACAGAATTTCTAGGGAGGAAGAAGATCTAGAGAGCTACAAAAATCCTAGAGAAAAAACTAACAAAAATACAAAGCTTAATCCCTAATCTCTCTCTCTTCTCTGCTCAGTCTTTGCTCGCAGGTCCAGGTGCAGTATTTATAGGCTCAGAGAGAACTCTCCAGAAGGTGGACAGGTGGAAGAAATCTGGGGCTCAGAGGCCCTAGATCTGCCGCAGATCTGCGGCCAAGATTGGCTTTCTGCGGCTTAATCTGGTCCGTTGGATCCCCGCTTTCTGTTGAGATTTTGTTACGAGTTTGTTATCCACGTGGCCTTCTAGAATCTTGAGTTGTTACGTAGAACTCTCCAGATCCTGGGTTCAATCTTTGGGCTTTATCTTGGGCTTGGAATTAATCTCTTTAATTATTGCTAATTAAAGTGATTATTGGGCTTTCTCTCATTTCAGTTGTGGACCTGTAAAATATAGAGAAGAGGAGTAAAAATCATATATTTATTTGCAATATGCATGGGGATTATGTGGTAAAATATGCAAAATTGGATCACAATCACTTGGGAATTGTTTGCTAACACTTGTATTCAACCAAGAGAGCCAATGCAGCACCTCAACTCTTATTTAGAGGAATCTTGAGGAGTTAGTCCAGAGCCCTTTACAGGGAATCCGTATACACTCTTGTGTTATACGTGGTGTTTAGTTTAAGAAGTTTAATTTGCATTAAATAAGTTTTAATTCCGCATTAATTGACCATTAGATTAGCTCATCACCTATTCACCCCCCTCTAGGTGATTTACACAAGCATGATACGCTAAGTAAAATTCTTTGGGCGAAGCAATTTATATCTGATCTAGTTGCGCTTTAAAGATGGATTTCAGTTAAGTAGAGGATGGCCTCGCTTGCGCAGTGATGATGGGCTAGCTCAGTATAAGCTAAGTCTTAGCTCCGCCTAAGACAGTTATACTGAAGGAGCGTCAAAAAGAGCTAAGTTTTAGCCTCGCCTATATGGCTAAGCTAGACTGATCCAGAGAGACGCAGTTTTGACCCCACCTATATGGCAAGCTGGCTCAACCTTGAAGAGACTAAATCCAATCCTTGCCTATGTGGCAAACTTAACAGGCAGATTCAACAGATCAAGGCCAGTCAGATACAAAATGAAGAACAAGGGAAATCAATCCCTGAGGTAGCTAATAAAGCTAAATTAAGGGAGATAAACTCCCTAAAGTTATTAGTCCATTAGTAAAGTCTCTGGATAACTGAGACTCACCAGTTCTTAGCCGGTTAATGACCAGAGTAGGCACCCCCACTATTTCAGAGATCTGAGTATACTTCTCTTAACAACTAGGAGATGTCATGAACAGACTGCTTCTCTGCAGAGGACTTCAAGTGTCTTATTTATAGGCCTCATGATCTGATCGCATCGCCGCTGCTTCAAGCTTGGAAGCGGAGCGAATTTAAGGCATTCAAGTATTGAGCCTTGAGAAAGGGGATAGTCTCCCTCGAAAATGCACGCGGAAGCAATGATCTTCCTCATTAATGCAAGAGAGATTATTCTAACCTCAAAAAAGGGGCAATCCTTCTCGAAACTAGCCAAAAGGGAGTTGGTCTCGGGAAAGGAACAACGTTCTAAGACCAATTTGAAGCAAATCTACTTCAGGAAGTTCGAACGCGAAGCCACCCAGACGTGAAGCTACCCAGAATCACAAATCTACACAATTCCTCAGCGAACTTTTCTAATCCAGAAGCAGGATTGAAAGCGAAGCTGAACTTAACCACCATGGTGACGTTCGTACTTCATATACCATCAATCAAAGCAATTCAAATTATTTCAAAGTCTGAACCATTCCATTGCAGACTTTCAAAAACTTTGAAGGGGGTCTATTTGATACTCTAAAACAGATAAGATTCCTGACTGGCCTGAACAATGTCTAAATTTGTTGACATTTATAAAAGACAAGTAGTAGACAAGCTGATGACCAGTTTTTATCCATCTCCGTGGGGTAAATCAGGAACTTGGATTCTATTGATCCAGTGATGCAGACAGTGAGCCTAGATCGTCTTTGAAGAAACCTAAGATGCTAGGTTAGCTCAACACTTAGCATCACATAAGACCAAGGGGATAGCCTCACCTGAGAGGCTAAGTTTGTCCAACTTCGCCTTGAAGCAGTTCAAAGCTCTATCAGGAAGCTAACTTATAGCTTCGCCTGAAGCGTCAGTTAACTCCGCAGAGAGTTAGCTTCGCTCGAAGCCACACGCAACCACACAGAAAGATGTTCAGTAGCTTCGCCACATATGTCATCTAGCTCCGCTGAAGATCTTTCTTCTGACTTCGCCAGAAGCTCCTTCCAGCTTCACTGTGAGATCGACGCGGCAGCTCCGCTGCGGGACTTTTATGGTCAACTTTGACCAATTAAATCTCCAGATGAGATCAAATCTATTCAAGATCAAATCTAATCGAGATCAAATCTGAGATTAAATTTGGCAGCTGTTTACCATAATCTCTTGACTCTACTAAAACAAGTAAGAAGATTAGGGGAGATCTTTCAGTTGTTTAGAAAGAATCAAAATAGATCAGAAGATCGATGCTATCTGTAATTCTTAGCTTCGTAGAAGCTGATTCTAGCCTCGCGGCAAGGCTACTTTTCAGATTTAAATAGATTGACTCAATCTGTTTTCAGATTTTCAAGGGAGAATTATACCCCTGCTCTCCCTATAAATAGCCCACCAGGGGTACACGGAGAAAGAGAGAGGAAGATACGCATAGAGAGAGAGGCTGAAAAACACAGAGAGAGGCTGAAAAATAGAGAGAGACGGCTAAACAGAGATATATTCTCTTGCTTTCAAGAATTCAGAGAACTGCTTCTCTAATCAGGGTGCTAATACCCTAAGATCTTCCTTCCTCTCAAGGAATCTCCAAAACCAGGCGAGAAGGAATTCCTAAGTGGAGGCAGTTTGAGAAGTAACAAGAGGGTTCTACCAACCTTCTGTTCTCCAATTTCCCAAACCAGGTGAGAAGGGAATCCCATCAGGCAGCAGTCCGATTGTCTGATCGTTCGCATCATCAAAGGGATAAAGTGGTCGCGTGCTGACCAGACTCCTATCGGCAGAGGAGATCTACTTGTAATCTTTTGTGTTACTTGTAATTTAGCTCCTCGACCCTTTTTTTTGTAAGTTTTCCCCTTGAAAAATCAATGGAAAACACAGTCATCTTCGGAATGTCCTGAAGTTTAGAGTCACCATGTTGGCGGTGACTTTCTTTTGTTGTGATTGAGAGTCAGAACTCCAGCATCTACCAGGGCTTGGATCTTATCTTTGAGGATATATCATTTGCTGGTAAGGTGATATACCGTCCAATAAAAGAGGCAGTAATTTGGATCAGTTGCACGCCCCACTTCATTAGGTCGCCGAGCTTCAGGTAACTTAAGCTTGTTAACCTTGTGTAGCAAATGGAAGATTGCCACCATCTGTTCATCTTTAAAAGAGTACACCTTTGGTGGGAATTTAAATTCCTGATTATCGTTGGTGTTACTCTTCTGCTTTGGTTGTGCCATTCCTGATAGCTTAAAGGCCATGGTCCCTTTTCCCTTCGATTGAGAAGATTGGGCTACATCACGCCCCTTGGTGTTGACTCCCCACTTGTTTTTGGGGACTAAGGGCTCAAACCTTTTAGTCGATTCTTGGCTATCTCAGCTTAACAAGCTCCTTCCATGTATGGGCTTTGACAGCTCTCATACAAACTTCTATTCTGTCCAAAAAGTTATACCGACATGTTTGGAGTAACATGGGCAACAGCACGCCTGCAGGACATGAGTGAAAGGTTATGGAACTCTCAATATATTCCCGCACAGATTCTCCTCCTTTCTGGACTGTTGAGAGGAGCTTGTCCATAGTCAACTCGGTATCATCTTCGTAGAATCGAGAGAGAAACCAGGTTTTCAGGTCAATCTAAGATTGATTGAGCCGCTAGGCATGCTCCTAAACCAGTCAAAGGCTACCCCCTTAAGGGAGCTGATGAGCAGTCTTGCTATGATGCATCATTATCTATTACGTTACCGTTTTGAGACCGGAAGTAATAGATATGTTGGTTGGGTGAGCCCTTGCCATTGTACGTATGCAACATAGGTGGCTTGAACTTCGGTGGATATGGTACCGATCCCACTCTAGCGGGTAAGGACGAGTCATCCCCCACCTTCTTCAGTTTATCCCTCTGGACTAGGGAAGCAATCTGAGCCTGGATGCCTTTAATGACCTTGGCATCAATTGAGGAGCTTTCCTTCGACTTCTCAGTCTTAGGATGCTTATCATCGTTATGTTCTTCTCGTTATAATTGCTACCAGTGTCATTGGTATTCTGGTTAGTCAGAAGCTGAGGAAGCATCTGTTGGATGTTATCCAAAGCTTCTTGCTGAGCCTTGGAAGTCTGCACTTGTGCCTCCATCCGCCGGTGGAGGTCATCATCATTGTTGTCGGTCATGTTAGCAGACACGAGACTCTTTCGCACCGAGCTGATTATGGAAGAAGAGGCATATCTGTTGGCTTCCTCCTCATCATTCGACCATTCGAAAAGATTTCTCAATGGTGTAGGCGACACGGTTCCAGTTGACGAAGAAGGTTGTCTATAATTATAAGGTACCCTAGAGCGAGTAACCTGAAAGGCAGCCTCTTGGTTCACCAGAACCTGACTCAAGTCGGGGCTATAGTCGGAGCCCGGGGAGCTGGCTGGAGGAGTGAAAGTTCCTCGTCTCCGTCTTCAGGACTGGAAAAGATCGCTCCCTCTACTTATCATATTAACAGAGGCGGCTGCAAGATAGGTCACCTTCATTATGCCTTCTTTTTCGGGGCTTGGCTTTCTCAACAGTCTGGGTCGATATTCGGTCGAATACCGATTGATGACTTGGAGTAGCAGTTGTTTGGACCTTTCTTAGGAAACAATAGACGGAATGCACGATCACAAGTTGACATCCTGTTTGTCCGCACTGCGATGACGAAATATGAGCGGGTTCCTCCGAGCAAAACTTTCGCTTTATGCTCAGATAATTTCTCAAATCTGTGTTAACTAGATCCAACCTATCTATAACAAAGACCCAAGGAGACTGGAAGTTAGCCTTGTTGGGCTGAGAAGCTTTAGGCCTAGCCTTAAAGGCTTTCTTTTTGACCATAGACGAGGCTAAGGTAGCTTCACCTGAAGGGATAGTTTCGCAAGGTGATTGGTAGTGAAAAATGCATTTTTATCATAACATTTACCATCACATTTTCATATTTATTCATTTAATTCTGCACATTTATTAATATTTTGTAATTTATTATGTGCAGGCCTCGAAATAATAAAAAAGAAAGAATTAAAGCTTAAAAAGAGCCCAAAAGCCCACATTTGAAGCCCAAGTGCAAAAGTGCAAATATCAAATGTCAAAAATGCAAATACACAAGGGCTAAAGTTGCAAATATTAAAGAAGAGGGAAGGATAGACTTCTATCCAACCCTAAACACTTGCAGATGAGGATAAAAGCCAAAGAAGGAGAATTTAAGATCACAAATTCGTGGATAAAAGATTTGGGATCTAGGTAACTTGTTTCCCAAGTTATATCCAAATCCAAAGATGAAGAGCCTAGATTCAATTTCCAAAAGAAAACGACCAGATGGACGGACCAGAGGATACCACGCGAGAAAGCGCGTGGCATTTGGCTACAAAAGTGCCGCGTTTTCGCGGCAAAATTCCCGTTTCCGCGGCAATCCTGAGGCGGTTGGCGATGCGTTTTCGTTGAGGAGTTGTACTGGGACTCTACTTCCTATATCTCCTATAAATACCCCTGCAGAGCAACAGAGAAGGGGCGTCCAGAGGCAGAGCCAGAGGGCCAAATCTAGGGTTTAGGTTTTCTTCTTGTAGTTTAGGTTTTCTCTCCTCCATTGTAATTTTATTTTTTTTCCTTTTTGTAAAAACTGAGAGGAGATGATGTTCTCATGGAGGAAGGGATCTACTTGTACTGATGGTGACAGTCGGTGTAAGTTTTATTTTTCCACCATTGTTTAATAATCGAATCGAGGTTTGTTTTTGTTCTTTTATTATTTTTGTTTTTTGTTCTTGTTTAATCTTGTGTATCTCAGTATTTGCTTTCTTCTATTTTCTCTCTAATGTCTTGCCCACCATGAGAACCAACTGCTTCGAGACTACCTAGCCGAAGAAGAGCCCTTGATGGCCTATGGCGATGAACAGGTCTTCATAGTTGTCTTTTATTTCATAGTGTAGATTAAGAAGGCGGACGATCCTATACGCCATGCTTGTACGCCTTCCAAGAAAAGGTAAATCATCGCAACGGTTCAAAAGGTAAGCAGACTGAAGAGGTATGTGTTTCTTTCTTTCTTTCTTTCTTTAGTTTAGATTTCTATCTCTATCTCTCTCAAATTCTTTTCACCACACTTCCTTGTAAATACCATCATAACTAATAAAATAAATAAAAATTTTAGAGAATCTTACAAACGCTTCCATCGCTAGTCCCTCCCTGAGGATCACGACCCGCATAGCCATTGCTACCGCGGATTCGAATTGAGCACCTTGCACAAACTACTTCTAAATCTAACATCTTTATTTTTGTGTGCAGGAAAAAGTTCAATCAAAATTTTGGCGCCGTTGCCGGGGAGGGACGGTAAGTTTTTCTCTAAATAAAAAAAAATTAACTAATTCTTTTATTCTTTCTGTTTGCAGGTTTGGAGAACAGGAAACAGCAGCAGAATGGACATATAGCAACTCTGTGCCTCTGCCCTCGAAGGCAGAGCAGCAGAGCCTGCTACTTTGCCGCAGAAACGCGGCAGTAGCCGCGGATCCGCGGCAGTAGCAGAGGACTACTGACTGAAATTTTTACAGGTTGCTGCAAATTGCAAATACTGTCTACTTCTCTGTTAAACATTGTTCTGTGATAACTCTGCTTACTGGTAATTAATTCAACAGTAAATTATTTGTTGTTTAATAATAAAAATTGATTAGACGTTTGCATATTAGGCACGTGTCTTTTAAATTCCTTTATTTTACTGTTGAAGAGTTCTGGAGCAGCAAGGTACGTTCGCATTGCATGAAGAATAGGACTCATCTCTTGGTTGATTTTCTGCTTTGAGTGAATCTTATCTACTTATCTTGTACACTTGCACTAATTCATCTTAAGGGCATAACCCATTAACAAGATAAGGTGGGGATTTCATCACCCTTCCTTAGCCCAAAAATCATATCCCAAGCACTCACTAACCCAAGCCTAACTTAAAAATTAGTAGACGTTGGCCCTAGGGACACTTGGACTCAATTAGGAGATTATCCTAAGGGGGAACGGTGATGGAAGTTGACTCCTGCCAAATCAGTGTCTAGGAAGGGGATTGAGGGCCGAAAGCCCGAAGAGTGGTGGTTATTTAATTAAGGAACGTCTTTGTCGGAAAACCTCCCACCACTCTTGCCCCGACCTGGCTGATTAACTTGTGGTCAAAGTCTACACCATACCTCCCGTGGACAGTCTAACCAGTTAGGAGTCGTCTAGGTCTAGGTCTACGCTAATTTAGGTTAGAATTTTTTTTCTTTTTTGTTTGATTATTTATTTTATTTTTTTTCTTTTCTTTGTTTGTGTTTGTGTGATATGGCATATAATAATTTTTTCAATTTTAATCCATATTACACACCTAACTATTTTTCGGATATTACCAACCCGGCATATCATAATTTTGATCAACCTAGTGTGCCGGAATGGTCCTATCCGAATGACTATAACCCACACCCCCATCTTATAACTATAATTTGCATAATAATTTCAACTCTTCACAGAGTTCATGGGGTTCGATTCCCCCGAGTCTAATTTTCAACCAAATTGTCCTCCATATCCATCTAGTCCACATTCTTTCAATGATTCATACTCAGATCCACCCATTCAGGATAGATTACCATCTATCGAGGAAATGATGAGTATGCATGAGTCCAAGCAACAATTACCATCTATCGCAGACATGATAATGCGTGAGTCCACCAACTCACAACTTCATCATGATTACACTTCCTCTTTTCAAGTCCAATCACAACATGATGCACCTATCGACTATGAAAGGATGCTTGCTGCCATGACTCAGGCTAGATTAGCCCGTGATCATGATATAGATATGATGGTTCAATCTTTACGTTCTCACAGTTCGGCCATTTCCAATATCATTGACCACTCTCGTAGAGCCGACGAACCAAGTTGCTTTGGACAACAAGATTCTATTTCAGTGCCATCATTTGAACTTGCCGAAACTCCAATTATTGATACTATGGCAAGTTTCTCCTTTCCTGAAATAGAACTTGAGCATGAATATGATCATGATCTTCCACTCGATGATTCAATTTTATTTCCTGATTCAATAATGACTCCAGTGTCTCAACTTGATTTCACTTTTCCTGAGTCAACATTGGATCCTGTTCCAATTCATCATGAAATTGAATCACCCATTTTAGATGATCATATCGAACTTGACCAATTTTACAATCTTGAAAATCCTATGGATAAATGGCAAGTTCTTTTATTACATTGAACCCAATGAGATATGTGACCTAGATTCTCAAATCTATGATCAAGTTCAAATTCCTGAATCATTATTGACTCTTGTTCTGTTACCTGAATTAGGTAATATTTTAGAGTCAGTTTTGATTCCCACACCTATCATTCCTGAACTTGAATCACCAACATTGAGTCACATGCCATTGTGGGAAGATGATTGTGGACTTGAGCTTAAACTTATTGATTTGGACTCACTTCCTGAACTTAGCCCGATTCCTGAGCCCTTACTTGATTTGAGCTTCTTCCCTGAGTCGGTATTCGTTCCCGCTGATTGGAAGGGGAAGGAGTATAGTGTGAAGTTGCACAGATATTCAACAAAAGAAAGTAGGTTTAGAGTCAACCTTAGGTGCTTTGATCACTCCACAATGTATTCAATATGATCGATGTATCCTTTCCAATTAACCGTAGTAGCACAAGCTATACGGGTCGAATCCTCAGGGAGAGCTCACGATGGAAGCTTTACGGTTTAATGTGAAGATAGAAAACGAAGATTCTTCTTTGTTTTAAAAGAATGCAAAAGACATGGAAAAAGAAATGAAAGAATTGGTGGTTGGTGTGTACATGGAATGAAAACTATGAAATAAAATGAAAAGAATAGAAGACAAGATTTGCTTTGGAATTAATACTAAAAGAAGGAAAAACTTGTAGAAGACTTTTAGATGAGAAGAAAACCATGACTAGCTAACCTTACTAATTTGCTAAACTTACTAAACTCCGTGATGGTGATGTGTGCCTCATGTTGATTCATCGGCAAAGATTTGTCTTGCGTGTTGGTCTAGTTGCTTTCCCACTTGGATGACGGGTGATCATTCTTGGACTTGTCTTGTAGCCTCATAGATGTCATAGGCCTTCAAGTTAGACTTTCAATGGTGGAATCAAAAGAGTAGTCACTCAAGGGATGCTAAGGAAGAAGATACAACATTCATTAATTGAAGTAAAGAAGTTGTACAACAATTAGCATATGATTGGTGATCCATCTCCAAGTTCCATCAAGGCACTTGTTCTAAGACAAGGCTCTAAATGAGGCATACATGAATCATATGGAGATTTACAACAAGAGAGTGCCAAGCATGAAAATAAACCATCATCTTCATCATGGATCAAATAGACTCAACAATTGCAAGATGAAGTAATTGCATTCACCCAAGAGTTAGAAGTTAAGCAAGATTAGTTGTTAGCTAGTCATGTAGAGGAATTTAGCTACTAGCCATTACAAGAAAAGAAAAGCAATTCATGAATAAGAGTGCAATTGAAGTAAAGCTTGAAATGAAAGAAATGCAAGTAAAGTACTAGAAAATGCTCAAGTAGAGAAAGGAGATTGGATTAAACCTTGCTTCACAAGTTGTCACCCTTGATTTACACAAGCTTTCTCTCTCTCACAATCTCTCTTTTTGCAGAATTTCTAGGGAGGAAGAAGACTAAGAGAAATAAAACCTAGAGGAAAATCAAAATACAATATCTTCCCTATTCTCTTCTCTCTCTTCTATCTTCCTTCTCCTTTTTGCGAAGTCCCTGGTGATGTATTTATAGCCTCAGAGAGAAGTATCTAGAACCCAGGTTGTTGGAGAGAATCTCGGGCTTCAACGGCCTTGTAACTGCCGCAGATACGCGACAAAATCCAGGAAAGCGCGGCAAGATCTTGGCCGTTGAGGCTGAGATTTCTGTTGCGATTTTCTTGTTAAGTTGTTAGCCACGTGGACCTTCTGGAAGTTTGAGTTGGCGCGTGGATATCCCCAGATCCTGGCCTCAACCTTTGGGCTCTCTTTTGGGCTTTGATTTATTTTCCTTTAATTCTTGATAATTAAAGGGATTTTGGGCTTTTTCTAATTAGAATATGGACCTGCAAAAATAGAGAGAAAAGGATTAAAAAATCATATTTTATTTACAATATGCATGGTATGGATGTGGTAAAATATGCAAAAATGAATAACAATCACACCCCCATACCTAGCTTTTGCTCGTCCTCGAGCAAAAAAAAAGAAAGAAAAAGAAAATCCTAACTAGTTTATTACACCACTTTCGTAGGTGACACGATTGCATTGAGCACGTGCAACAAGCCGTTAAACCTCTAGGTTACCCTAGAGGAGGAGTGTTGTCTCCTGAGGGTTTTCAGCGGATTGCACCCACAAAATCCATAAAGAAAAATAAAAGGGTTAGTGAAAATTTTGATCCATGTTTTAAAGATTCTCACTTAAGTTATAGGTTTCAGGTTACCCTAAACTTGTCATTCCTCTTATAAGCGTCTATTTGGAGCTTTGTTTTCATCTTAGGTTAAGTTTTTAGGGAAAAAAATCGGATTTAGCATCAATCCTAGGATATATACATCTATAAATATGAAGGATCTTTCTTAGACTAAGTTCATTTATTTACTAATATATATAACATATATATATTTTTTTTATACGATATTTATTTATTTTTATTTCCTTAGCATCCTTAGGCTTTCTAGTTACCCTTGTAACGAGTCTCTTACCGATGACTCCAAACCAGACGGTCTTAGGGCACCAAATGAGAAACATCCCTCGGGTTCGATGACTCGAGTAAAAAGGCCACGAAGGAATAAGGACTTAACCACCTTTAAGCGTGATTAGCAATGCTTCTTGAGGCACGACTAACCAGCTTAATTAGTAGCTAAGTAATTATTATTTATTTATATACATATTTTATTTATTTATTTTTTCTTTTTCTATATTTTTATTATATATATATGTAAATAAAGTCACAAAGTCTTTGATTAATCCTTCAATATGTTTAATGTATATATCCTAAAGAAAGAATTAAAATCTAGTAATTTTTCTAATCCTTTATTACTTAACCTAAAAATCTACCAAAACTCCTCTTTTCGACTTATAATTAGAAATCTTAGTTTAGAGCTTCTTAATCCCTAAAGTTAAGTTTGATTCTTTAAACATGGATCAAGAATTTCCTTTTTTATATATTTTTTTCTAAAAAAAAATAAATCTAACAAGAAAATAGAAAATCTATAAAGAAAGGTAAAATCTAAAAGAAAATAAAAACCTAAAAAAAAAAAAGTCAAAATCCTAAAAAAGAAAATAAAAAGCCTAAAAAGAAAATGAAAAATCCTAGGTTAGCGTCTACCCCCCCATACCTATCTCATGCATTGTCCCCAATGTATGCAAGATGAAATGATGCAAGAAATAGGTAAAGGTATAAAGCTACTCCCTCCGTCGCTTTGGACCAGCAGTGGTGCTAGGTCCAGCCGACTGTGATCGTCTCAGCGCACCCTCGATGCTATCCAACCTAGAGGATTGCTCCTCTACCTTATTCCTAAGACGAACCTGCCCCCGAAAGATCTTCTTCATGCCCCGCCAGATGGTGGACATGAAGGCACGTGAATCAGATGGGGGATCCTGCCTCCAAAATTGCGGCTCATCTTCTTCCTCTAAGCTTTCCTCCGAAGAGGACTCCACCGGTATATCTTCGGGTTGGACACTAGGTGTCCAAATCGCGTGCAAACAACTGTTATATGAACTGGTGGGTCTCTCTGCAGTAATAAACACTCGGTCAAAAGAATCAAAGACATCGTCTGGTAGGAAGGTCCTACACAGACGAGTAACCAGGATGGGATGGGAATATTTTGCACCCGAGTACGGGAGGAATTGGCAAGGATTGCGTGGAAAATGGCCTTATTTAAACAGACCGTGTGTTGCCGAGTCATTAAATCATGAATTATTTGTAACAATGGTCTGTTAAAGGATGTGGTATGGTCAAGCCCTAAAATGTTGCGTTGGATCCAGCGTCCAACGCAGTGCACATTTCTAAATGTGGTGCTAGCCTTAAGCCCACGATCCTGCTCTGTGCAGCGAGCCCCCATGATTGGCATGTAATCTATCAGTGGCAGGGGGTCGCTATGATGGGGTTGACTTGGGACATTAGTAATTTCCTCAAGGAGCGGAATCGTGATGAACAAGTCGCCTAGAGGCATATGCACAGTGAATTGGAAGGTGTGTAAATCGATAGAGGCATGGTCGATAGAGGTGTAAAACATTGTCACCAAATCGGGACAATAGAAGACATCATTATTATCATTATCATAGGCCAATGTAAACCAATCCCATGCTCTAATTCGATCAATAAAGATATGCCCATACCCATGATGATCACACAATAATTTGGAAAAATCCCTTTCAGCAAAAAGAGTGGGTGCCATACTAGAATTCTAGATCAATGCAAGTAGATTGAGAGATCAAAAAAGCAAACCGCCCCGGAGTATGTGGGGGGAAATTTCGGGCTAGCAGAGGGCACAGGTGACAGGATTTTGTAGATCGAGCACTGGATCTACCACCAGAGGAGAAAATCGATCAGTGGAAAATTCTGCGGCGCTCCAGATGTTGCAGGACTGCCGCGGATCTGCGGCACTGGTCGCGGGATCGCGGCAAATAAAGAGGCTCTGAGGAATTAGTACAATTTGGTCGGCGGCGGTTTGAAGAGAGGGTTCAGATCTGAGAGTTAGTTTTCGTGTGAGGGTCAAGGGGTAGATGAAGAGAGTATTTATAGAAGGGAAGTAAAATTAGATTTCCAACTTTAGCCCTAGGTTAAAAGTGAATTTACAAGCCTAGGGATTTGGAATCTTGAAAATAAGTTTGACCCTAGGGAAGAGATGTAGAGACCTAAGAATTTTGAATTTGAAAAGTTGTGAAACTCCTTTAAGCACATAAGTCCCTCACTAATTTTTTTTTATTCTGTTTTCTAAAAGCAAAAAAAAATATTTTTATTTACAAAAGTGGTCCCGAAAAAGATATGCAGGGAAATCTGGGAGACTGTACAAACAGAATGGTCACATATAAACTGGGTCGCAAAGACCCAATTCGTGAACTTCTTGTGACACGAATTCAGTGGTAAGGAATGGCTTTAAACGTTGACCGTTCACAGTTAATTTATTGCCATTATTAGGATCAAGAATCTCAATCGCACCGTGTGAGAAGACATTTTGCACAATGTATGGTCCTGACCACCTGGTTCTCAATTTATCAGGAAAAAGGTGGAGTCGTGAGTTGTACAACAGAACTTTTTGTCCTGAGACAAAAATTTTTCGGTGAATGGATCTATCATGAAAAAGCTTAGTTCTGTATTTTGTGATCCGAGCATTGTCATATACCTCATTTCTTAGCTCTTCTAGCTCGGATATTTGCAACTTCCTCAAGGCACCGGCTTATCCAAATCTAAGTTCAGCTGCTTTAAAGCCCACATAGCTCGGTGTTCTAACTCCACAGGCAAGTGACAAGGTTTTCCAAATACAACTCGATATGGAGACATACCGAGGACAGTTTTGTAAGCGGTCCTGTATGCCCACAAGGCATCAGTGAGTTTGATGGACCAGTCTTTACGGTTCTGTCCAACAGTTTTCTCAAAATGAGTTTTATTTGTCTATTTGGACTTCTACTTGCCCGTTGGTTTGAGGATGGTAAGCCGTGGATAATTTGTGAGAATAGAGTATTTGCGCATCAGGGCTTCAAAAGCCCGATTGCAGAAATGACTCCCATTGTCGCTTATTATCGCACGGGGGGCTCCGAAGCGAGAGATGATATTTTCTCGTAAAAACTTGATGACAACTTGGTTGTCATTTGTCCTCGTTGGAATTGCTTCAGCCCATTTCGAAACATAATCTACGGCTACCAAAATGTATTGGTTACCATAGGACAGAGGAAAAGGTCCCATAAAGTCAATGCCCCAGAGGTCAAAAATTTCAACCTCCAAGATGGGTGTAAGGGGCATCATGTCTCTCCTTGTAATACGACCTGTCATTTGACACCTATCACATAGCTTGCAAAAATTATATGCATCCTTAAAGAGAGTGAGCCAGTAGAATCCACTCTGAAGTACTTTCTCAGCAGTTTTTCGTGGACCAAAATGTCCACCGCAAGCTAGCTTGTGACAAAATGTCAAAACACTCTGATGTTCATCCTCAGGAAGGCACCTTCGTATTATCTGGTCAGGACAATATTTGAATAAATACGGTTCATCCCAGAAGAAGAACCGCATTTGATGTATGAAACGGTATTTTTCCTGGCCTGACCAATGAGAAGGTATTTGCCTGGTAGCAAGGTAATTCACTATGTCAGCATACCAAGGCTCTCCACTTATCACAAAAATGTGTTCGTCAGGAAAATTGTCATTAATTGGTATTCTCTCCTTTGGTGCATTTGGGATTCTAGACAAGTGATCAGCTACCACATTCTCAACGCCCTTTTTATCCTTTATCTCCAGATCAAACTCTTGCAAAAGAAGTATCCATCGAATAAGTCTTGCCTTAGCATCTTCTTTTGCATTAAGTACTTTAGGGCGGAATGATCAGTGAAAATAATCGTCCTGGACCCTAGCAGATATTAGCGAAATTTTTCCAACGCAAAAACAACAGCTAAAAATTCCTTTTCAGTAGTTGTATAATTGAGTTGGGCTTCATTCAGCGTTCTGCTAGCATAATATATTACGTGTTGCCTAGTATCAATACGCTGTCCTAAAACAGCGCCGATAGCAAAGTCCGAAGCATCACACTAATCTCAAAAGGTTTGGTCCAATCAGGTGCAGAAATGATAGGTGCTGAGACAAGTCTACTCTTAAGCTCCTTCCATGATTTTTGACATTCTTCATCAAATATAAAGGGTACATCTTTTCCTAAGAGATTTGTCAAAGGTCTTGCAATGTTGCTAAACCCTTGAATAAATCGTCTATAAAAGCCGTCGTGCCCTAAAAATGATCTAATGTCCTTTAAGCATGTTGGTTCAGTGAGTTTTTGTATGACTTCCACTTTAGACTTGTCCACCTCGATTCCTATCTGTGAAACTTTGTGCCCAAGAACGATTCCTTGCTTGACCATAAAGTGACACTTTTCCCAGTTAAGTGTCAAATTTTTCTCCATACAGCGTTGTAGAACTAGCTTCAAATGGTACAAGCATTGTTCAAAGGAATCACCGTAAATCGAAAAATCACCCATGAAAATTTCCAGAAATTCCCCACCATGTCCGAAAAAAGGCTCAGCATGCAACGTTGAAACGTTGCGGGAGCATTGCATAGGCCGAAGGGCATTCTTCGGTATGCAAATGTTCCAAAAGGACAGGTGAAGGTGGTTTTGTCTTGATCCTCGGGAGCGATCGGGATTTGATTATATCCTGAATATCCATCCAGGAAACAGTAGTACTCATGTCCCGCTAATCTCTCGAGCATTTGGTCAATGAACGAAAGAGGAAAATGGTCTTTACGTGTAGCAGTGTTCAACTTTCTGTAATCGATACAAACTCTAATCTTCGTTGGAAGACGTATTTGTATCAATTCTTTCTTCTCATTTTCTACCACAGTAAATCCTGCTTTCTTGGGCACAGCGTGAACTGGACTTACCCACTGACTATCGGATATGGGATAGATAATCCCATTGTCTAACAGTTTCAAGATCTCGTTTCTAACAGCTTCCTGCATGATTGGTTTAGTCGACGCTGTGGGTCTCGTTTTGACTTGGCATCTTCCGTTAAATGAATCCGATGTTGAACTATGGAAGGACTAATCCCCTTGATGTCAGCCATGGTCCAACCAATGGCTTCCCGATTTTCTCTTAACACAGAAAGAAGATCCTCTTCTTGTTGCTTAGTGAGATTGGATGCAATGATATTGGAAAGGATTCCTTCTCATCCAAGTACTTGTACTTGAGATGGTCGGGAAGAACCTTAAGCTCAGAAGAATGGACAGGATCTATCACTGGTTGTTCTTGGTGTAAGGGAAGAATAGAGGTGGAATTAGTAGTTCATTCAACAGTTGACTCAACAATCTGATCAAGGTTGAAGTCATCAGACTCCAACTCAAATTCCTTTTCAGACTCATACTCAACCTCCTCATCATGTTCACTTGTTAAACCTTCTATCAAGTCACTTCGAAAGAATCATTGTCCAAATCCCTAGGTTGCTTTCCCAGATGAAAAACATTCACCTCTTTTGTCATATCTCCGAAGGTTAGACGCATCGAGCCATTTCTACAGTTGATGATCGCGTTTGCGGTGGCTAAGAAAGGACGTCCGAGAATGACAGGTGTCTGTGCTCTGTGATTTTGTACGGGTTGTGTCTCAAGAACGATGAAATCTATGGGGTAAATGAATTCCCCGACCCGTATTAAAACATCTGTAATCTCCCCCTTGGGAATCTTTACAGAGCGGTCAGCCAATTGTATCGTCATTTGGGTCGGACGAAGGTTGCCTAACCCTAATTGCTGATACACGGAAAAAGGGAGAAGATTGATGCTCGCGCCCAAGTCAAGCAAAGCCCTATTTATGGTGGTCTGTCCTATAATGCAGGAAATGGTCGGGCTCCCTGGATCTTTGTATTTCACAGGGATCGGACCATTGAGCAGTTCACTAATGTTGGAAGCCAGGAAGACTTTTTTAGGGACATTTGCTTTTCTCTTCTTGGTGCACATTTCTTTTAGAAATTTGGCGTAGGATGGAACTTGTTGTATGGCATCAAGGAGAGGGACATTGATTTGGACTTGGTTGAATATCTCTCTTATCTTTTCCATGTGAGCATTCATCTTTTAATTTTTAAGCCTATTTGGGAATGGTACAACAGGCTTGTATGTTTGCTCATCAATCTTTCTTTTCCTTTGGACTGGGAAGTGGATGATTGTGTGCTTGAAGAAGGATTGTCTTGAATTGGTTGGATTGGAACAGACGGTGGTGGCTTTGACACAGATTTGGTGGGCTGATTTGAAACCCTGTTATCTACATGCTTTCCAGATCTAAGGATTTGAATAGCCTGGCATTGGCTGGGGCCCAAGTCTCCAACTTCGTGCAGGGGAAAGTGAGTTTTTGGATTGGGCACTGGTTGGCTAGGTAGCATCCTTTTTGTCGTTCATTCAGAGAGTTAGCCAACTGCCCTATCTGGATTTGCAATTTATTCATATCCTGCTGTTGATTGTTCATCATTGAAGCTTGGGTTTTAGATAAGGTCTCTATCATTTTCTCCAAATCAGAAAGTCTCTTGTCTGAAGGATTTGGTGGTGGATGATGCTGATACTGGGGCTGAAAGTTTGCTGGGTAAGGTACTGGATTTTGATATGATTGGAATCTTGGTGGACTTTGGTATGAATGGATGTTTAGTGGATTCTGGTGGTAAGTCGGTGGATGAGACTGAGCAGGGTAGTGTTGTGGAAATGGTTGCCTCAGCTGCTCAGGACCAGACTGACTCCAAGAGAAGTTTGGATGGTTTCGCCATCCCGGATTGTATGTTTTGGAGTAAGGATTGTAAGTGGGTCTGGTGTATGCGGCATTCGTACTCTCCTGAAACATTTGAGTTTGATATACAGGACACTCCTCAAACAGATGATTAAGATCATGGCAATAGGTACAACCCGGGTTGACCACAGGTGATGGACTGGCCACCGGTGATGGGTTGACCTGGTTAACAGCAGAAGATTCCCTAGACTCAAGTAATTCTATCCTCCTCATCAGTTGTGTTATCTTGGCCTCGGCAGCTATAGAGGACTCGATGGAATGCATACCGGTTCTGGAAGTGGTGGGAGTGGGTTGTCAGGACATGACTCCTACTGAATCGTTTTTTTCGGCTAATGCTTCAAAGAGATCCCACCCCTGGTCTTCGTTTTTCTTTAAAAATTCTCCTTGGCACATGGTTTCAAGGAGTGTTTTAGTTTGGTAATCCAGTCCATCATAGATAATTTGGCATTGACGCCATTTCTCTATACCATGATGGAGACAAAGGGCCAGAAGGTCTTTGAAGCGTTCGAAATACTTCCAGAATGGCTCATTGGTTTCCTGCTTGAACTGCATTATGTTTTTCCTCATGAGGGCCGTCTTATGGATGTGATAGAATTTCTTAAGAAAGACTTTTACAAAATCATCCCACGAGGAAATCGAACTAGCGGGAAGATTGTAAAGTCATTTCTTAGTAATATCTTTTAACGCAAATGGTATGAACCTTAACCGAACAGCGTCCTCGGTCAATGGGATATCCTCATCATAACGCATACTTCTTCAAACTCTCGAATGAAGAAATATGCATCCTCAGATTCTAAGCCATGAAATCTAGGAAGTATTTATGAATTGTGGCTTCAACTCAAATTGATTTCCATTTGTTATGGGGAGAAGAATGCATGATGGAAGTGATGTGCGAATCGGGTAGAACTTGTCTGCAACGAAGTGTGGTTTTCCATGGTTGGGAATGTGTCGAGTGGTGTATGTGCAAGTGTAGAAATTCTCACTAGCCTAGCAGAATTTGGATCCCTGTACCACTCTTGCATACACAATCACATTCAACGTGCACGATCACACAAGCGAGAAAAAAATTGAAAATAACAAACAATAAAAGAAAAATCAATCCAAGCTATCTAGGGTTCCTTGGACCTAGACGACTTCTAACTGTTTAGATCGTCCACAGGAGGTTTAGTGTAGACTTTGACTACAAGCTAATCAGCCAGGTAAGGGCAAGGTGTTGGGAGGTTTTCCGTCAAAGACGTTCCTTAATTAAGTAACCACCAACCTTCGAGCTTTCGGCCCTCAATCCCTTTCCTAGACACTGATTTTGCAAAAGTCAATTTCCAACACTTTTCCCCCTTAGGATAATCTCCTAAGTGAGTCCGGATGTCCTAGGGCCAACGTCTATCAAATTTTATTACAAGCTTGGGATTGTGAGTGCTTGGAAAATGATTTTCGGGCTAAGGAAAGGGTGATGAAATCCCCACCTTATCTTATTTATGGGTGATGCCCTTAAAATCAGTTTGGTGCAAGTGTACGATATAAACAAACAAGGTTCACTCAAAGCTATAAAAAATCAAATAAGGAGTGAGTCCTAGTCAATATGCAATGCGCACGTACCTTGCATCCAGCACTCTTCAACAGTAAAGTAAAAGAATTGAAAAGACACGTGCCTAGAAATGCAAATGTCTAATCAACTTTAACTTTGCAACCAATTTTTTTACTGTTGATTATTAGCAGATACAAGGTGAAGCATACAAGAATTTAAGTATTGCAGCAGCTGTATTTTGCAGAGCAAGCAACCCTGCAGAAATTGGTCAGTAGTTCACTCCTCCTTGCCGCGGATCCGCGGCTTTGGCCGTGGAATCGCGGCAATTCAGAGGGCAACTAGTTTCTGCTTTCGAGAGCAGAAGCCCAGAGCCACTTATATGTTACTGCAATGCAAATTTTTCTGTTCTCTTCACCTGTAACCTGCAACAGAGAGAAGATTCGTTTAGTTCTTCACTTGAAATCAAAAAACGTTGCTCTCCCCGGCAACGGCGCCAAAAATTTAATTGGAAGGGGAAGGAGTATAGTGTGAAGTTGCACAGATATTCAACAAAAGAAAGTAGGTTTAGAGTCAACCTTAGGTGCTTTGATCACTCCACAATGTATTCAATATGATCGATGTATCCTTTCCAATTAACCGTAGTAGCACAAGCTATACGGGTCGAATCCTCAGGGAGAGCTCACGATGGAAGCTTTACGGTTTAATGTGAAGATAGAAAACGAAGATTCTTCTTTGTTTTAAAAGAATGCAAAAGACATGGAAAAGAAATGAAAGAATTGGTGGTTGGTGTGTACATGGAATGAAAACTATGAAATAAAATGAAAAGAATAGAAGACAAGATTTGCTTTGGAATTAATACTAAAAGAAGGAAAAACTTTGTAGAAGACTTTTAGATGAGAAGAAAACCATGACTAGCTAACCTTACTAATTTACTAAGCTACTAAACTCCGTGATGGTGATGCGTGCCTCATGTTGATTCATCGGCAAAGATTTGTCTTGCGTGTTGGTCTAGTTGCTTTCCTACTTGGATGACGGGTGATCATTCTTGGACTTGTCTTGTAGCCTCATAGATGTCATAGGCCTTCAAGTTAGACTTTCAATGGTGAAATCAAAAGAGTCGTCACTCAAGGGATGCTAAGGAAGAAGATACAACATTCATTAATTGAAGTAAAGAAGTTGTACAACAATTAGCATATGATTGGTGATCCATCTCCAAGTTCCATCAAGGCACTTGTTCTAAGACAAGGCTCTAAATGAGGCATACATGAATCATATGGAGATTTACAACAAGAGAGTGCCAAGCATGAAAATAAACCATCATCTTCATCATGGATCAAATAGACTCAACAATTGCAAGATGAAGTAATTGCATTCACCCAAGAGTTAGAAGTTAAGCAAGATTAGTTGTTAGCTAGTCATGTAGAGGAATTTAGCTACTAGCCATTACAAGAAAAGAAAAGCAATTCATGAATAAGAGTGCATTGAAGTAAAGCTTGAAATGAAAGAAATGCAAGTAAAGTACTAGAAAATGCTCAAGTAGAGAAAGGAGATTGGATTAAACCTTGCTTCACAAGTTGTCACCCTGATTTACACAAGCTTTCTCTCTCTCACAATTCTCTTTTTACAGAATTTCTAGGGAGGAAGAAGACTAAGAGAAATAAAAACCTAGAGGAAAATCAAAATACAATATCTCCCTATTCTCTTCTCTCTCTTCTATCTTCCTTCTCCTTTTTGCGAAGTCCCTGGTGATGTATTTATAGCCTCAGAGAGAAGTATCTAGAACCCAGGTTGTTGGAGAGAATCTCGGGCTTCAACGGCCTTGTAACTGCCGCAGATACGCGGCAAAATCCAGGACAAAGCGCGGCAAGATCTTGGCCGTTGAGGCTGAGATTTCTGTTGCGATTTTCTTGTTAAGTTGTTAGCCACGGACCTTCTGGAAGTTTGAGTTGGCGCGTGGATATCCCCAGATCCTGGCCTCAACCTTTGGGCTCTCTTTTGGGATTTGATTTATTTTCCTTTAATTCTTGATAATTAAAGGGATTTTGGGCTTTTTCTAATTAGAATATGGACCTGCAAAAAATAGAGAGAAAAGGTTAAAAAATCATATTTTTTTACAATATGCATGGTATGGATGTGGTAAAATATGCAAAAATGAATAACAATCACGCGCACCTATAATGTCCAAGTCAATAATTCCATCTTTCCATACTCC